>ML661900.1:3680458-4111512 GCA_007570785.1 Antilocapra americana | reverse complement strand
GCCTCATGTCTATCCATCTTAAAAAAAAATTAAAGTTTAATCTACCTATATAATTATATTTGAAGTGTGTTTCTTGTAAATACCAAATAATTGAGTCATGATTTTCCAGAGCCATTCTGATAATCTCTTTAATGTGTATACTGTTTGCATTTAATGTAATTGGCATTTTAATTTTATTTATTTGTTTTTTGCTGCACTGAGTCTTGGTCACTGTGTGGGCTTTCTCTAGTGGCAGTGAGTGGGGACTACTGTCTAGTTGCTGTGCTTGGGCTTCTAACTGTGGCAGCTTCTCTTGTTGCAGAGCACAGGCTCAGTAGTTGTGGTATATGGAATTAGTTGCTCCACAGCATGTGGAATCTTCCTCAACTAGGAATCAAACCTGTGTCCCCTGCATTGGCAGGTGGATTTTTATCCACTGTACCACCAGGAAAGTCCTCCTTGTTGCTCTTGTTATTGTTCAGTCAGTCGTGTCCGACTCTGCGACCCCATGGACAGCAAGCATGCCAGGCTTCCCTGTCCTTCACTATCTCCCAGAGTTTGCTCAAACTCATGTCCATTGAGTTTGTGACACCATCCAACCATCTTTCTTCTGTTGCCCCCTTGTCCTCCTGCCCTAATCTTTCCCAGCATCAGGGTCTTTTCCAGTGAGTCAGCTCTTCCCATCAGGTGGACAAAGTATTGGCATTTTAACTTCAGCATCAGTCTTTCCAATGAATATTCAAGATCGATTTCCTTTAGGGTTGACTGGCTTGATCTCCTTGCAATCCAAGGGACTCTCAAGAGTCTTCTTCAACACCACACTTCAAAAGCATTAATTTGTGGTCTCTCAGCCTCCTTTATGGTCCAACTTTCACATCCATACATGACTAGTGGAAAAACCATAGCTTTGATAAGACGGACCTTTGTCGGCAAAGTGACGTCTCTGCTTTTTAGGAGGTTTGTCATAGCTTTTCTTCCAAGGAGCAAGCATCTTTTAATTTCATGATTGCAGTCACCATCCACAGTGATTTTGGAGCCCAAGAAAATAAAGTCTGTCACTGTTTCCATTATTTCCCAATCTATTTGCCTTGAAGTGATAGGACTGGACGCCATGATCTTCATTTCTTGAATGTTAAGTTTTAAGACAACTTTTTAACTTACCTTTCACCTTCATCAAGAGGCTCCTTGGTTCCTCTTTCTGCCATAAGGATGGTGTCATCTGCATATCTGAGGTTATTGATAGTTCTCCCAGCAATCTTGATTCCAGCCTGTGCTTCATCCACCTCGGCATTTTGCATGATGTACTTATTCTGTGTATAAGTTAAATAAGCAAGGTGGCACTGTTCAGCCTTGATGTACTCCTTTTCCAATTTTGAACCAGTCCATTTTTCCATGTCTGGTTCTATTACTTCTTGACCTGCATACATATTTCTCAGGAGGCAGGTAAGTTAGTTTGATATTCCCATCTTTCAGAATTTTCCAGTTTATTGTGATCCCCACAGTTAAAGGCTCTAGTGTACTCAATGAAGCAGAATTAGATGTTTTTCTGGAATTCTCTTGCTTTTTCTATGATCCAGTGGATGTTGGCAATTTGATCTCTGATTCCTCTTTTCTAAATCCATCTTGTATATCTGGAAGTTCTCCTTTCACTACTATTGAAGCCTAGCTGGGGAAGTCCTAATTGACATATTTGAATTTAGGTGTACTATTTATTTTCTGTTTGTTCTCTCTGTTTTTTTAATACTGTTTTCTCTTTCCTAACTAATTTGAACATTTTCTCTTATTCTGCTTAACTTACCGATCATGTGTTTTGCTCTATGTCTTTGTAGACACTCTAAGGATTACAATGTACATACTAAACCTTGTACAGTCTCCTAAGAATCAGTATTTTACTATTTCAAGTAAAATATAAAAATCTTATCACCATAAAAATAACTTCATCTTTGCCCTCTTTAGGTTATGTTTCTTATATATTACACTGCATGCATTGAAAACTCTTATCAGACCATATAATTTTTTGCTTTCAGTTGTCAAACATAAGGAATTGAATAGGAAAAAAGTCTGTTATGTTTATCCAGATATTTACAGTTTCTCTTCCTCATTCTTTGTTCCTAATCTTCCAAACTTCTTGATAGCTTCTCTCTGAACAACAGAAAAAGCAACTATTTTATAGCATATCTGCTGGCAACCTTTTCTCTTGTTCTCTTTCATCTAAAGCATCTATATCTGACCTTTAAACCTGAAGGACCTTTTTGTTGAATGTAGAATCCTTAGTTGATAGTTCAGTTCTTTCAAGGCTTTAAAAATAATGTGTTACTTTCTGTTACTGTTCTCCACTATTTTTGGTGAGAAATCTTAAGTCATTCCTGTTGATTCCCTTAAAGTATTGTTTTTCTTTGGCTAGTTTCTACTTTTGTTTCTTAGTTTTCATCAAGTGTGATTGTGATATACTGGGTTTGGATATTTGTGTGCTTATCCTTTACTAAGTTCACCGTGCTTTTAAAATCTGTAGCTTTGTATCTTTTGCCAAACTTGAGAAATTTTCAGACATTATTTCTTCTCCTGTATTTTTAGCACCTTGTTCTTCTTTTTTCTTTTTTTACAATTCAAAATTTTTTTTTAAATTTTTAAATGGAGGATAATTGTTTTACAATGTTGTTTTGGTTTCACATTGCCATATGACAGTGTGAATCAGCCATAAGTATACATATGTCCCCTCCCTCCTGAACCTCCCTCCATCTCCCACCCTATCCCACCCCACTACGTTATCACAGAGCACTCCTGTAAGTACCATGCTCTTTTTCCCTTCCTTCTGGGCCTCCAGTAACGTTGATGATAGGCCTTTGGTTATTTTTGGTCTCTGAAGCTGTCTTCTTTTTCTTTTTTGTTAGCTCAAATTTATTTCTATCATTCAGATTGTATAATTTTTATTAACTATCCTATAATTCACTGACTTTTTCCTTTATCATTGGCTATTGAGCCTTCCCAGTGGATTTTTCCATTTAAAATGTTGTATTTTTCAATTCCAATATTTCCATTTAGTTTTTCTTCATATCTTCTATCTCTTTTCTGTGACTTTCTAACTTTCCATTTGATTCAAGAGTTTTTACCGTTGTATGTATTTCACAAGTATTTTTTAACAGGTAATTAAATGTCTTTGTCAGGTAACTTTACCATCTGTGTCATCTTGACACTGGCATTTGTTGCTTGTCTTTTCCTGTGGGGTTCTTTGTATGCCAGGTAATTTTGAATATCATGAACATTTTGAATAGTATGAATCTTTGGACCCACAGTTATTAATATGTTCAACCAATCTGCTGTTTTTATTCCTACAACATGCACTTGCCTACAGGTTCTTTTTTTATTTTATTTTATTTATTTACTTTTTTCTTTACATTATCGTGTTGGTTCTGATATCTGATGCATGACATGATTTTTATTGTCTTTTCCCTCTTCTCCTTCCCTCCCTAGACACTTAGCTTTCAGTTTCTCTAATCTGCTAATTCACTCCATTCTCTCAACAAATATTATTTAGTACTCACAGCATGGTTCTAGGCACTGAGAATTCATTCAGGAATAAAACAGACAAAAATGCCCATCTTCATGGAACATATATTCTAGCAGAGGGAAATAAACATCAACAATGAGCCTAATTAGTAAGTTGCATTACACATTATTAGGTGTTAAGTAGGTGTTAATGTTTTATGGACAAAAGTATAGTATGATAGATTGGAAGTAGTAGACAGGTCATGGAAATTTTAAGTATGTTGGTAAGGATAGGACTCATTGATGAGGGAATATTTGAGAAGAAAAATGTGTATGTCCAAGCAAAAGTTCTGTTAAGAGTAATTATATAGAAAACTAAACAGAGCAATGTTTATATGATTACTGGTTATTTATCCGTCAAGTTATTTGCTCTTGTATTTTCCCAAGTGAAATAAAAGATAATTTTTTGTAATGCAAATATAATCAATTTTTTCTTGTAATTTCTAAATCTTTTTTCACTGTGTGTGTCCTCTTTAGGCAAGACCCAGAATGGTCTTAGTAACTGCTAGTAAAAGGCGTCAGAATTTTTTTCTTATTCATATATTTATTTTTATTAAGGTAAAATTAACATAACATAAAATTAACCATTTTAGTCATAATTCAGTAGCATTTAGTACATTCACAAGGTTGTATAACCACCACCTCTGTCAAGTTTCAAAACATTTTCATCAACCCAAAAGGAAATCCCTTATCCATTAAGCAGTCATTCTTTGTTCCCCCTCTTTGCCCAGCCCCTGTCAACTCCTAATCTGCTTTCTATCTGTATGGTTTTAACTATTCTTGATATTTCACATGAATGTACTAATATATGTGATCTTTTACTTGTGACTTCTTTTACTTAGCATAATGATTTTTAATTTCAACTACATTTGTAGCATGTATCAATGCTTCATTCATTTTTATGGCTGAATAATATTCTATTGACAAAGGAATGGAGTTGACACAGACAAAGACATTACTTTGTCAACAAAGGTCCATCTAGTCAAGGCTATGGTGTTTCTAGTCATGTATGGATGTGAGAGTTGGACTGTAAAGAAAGCTGAGCTTAAAAGAATTGATGCTTTTGAACTGTGGTGTTGGAGAAGACTCTTGAGAGTCCTTTGGACTGCAAGGAGATCCAACCAGTTCATCCTAAAGGAAATCAGTCCTGGGTCTTCATTGGAAGGACTGATGTTGAAGCTGAAACTCCAATATTTTGACCACCTGATGCGAAGAGCTGACTCATTGGAAAAGACCCTCATGTTGGGAAAGATTGAAGGCAGGAGGAGAAGGGGATGACAGAGGATGAGATGGTTAAATGGCATCACCGACTCAATGGACATGAGTTTGGGTAAACTCTGGGAGTTGGTGATGGACAGCGAGGTCTGGTGTGCCTCAGTTCATGGGGTCGCAAAGAGTCAGACACAGCTGAGCTACTGAACTGAACTGAATATTCCATTATACGTTATGTTCTGGGGCTTCCCAGGTGATGCTAGTGATAAAGAACCCACCTGCCAATGCAAGAGACATAAGAGACTTAGGTCCAATCCTTGGGTCAGGAAGATCCCCTGGAGAAGGAAATGGCAACCCACTCCAGTATTATTGCCTGGAGAATTCCCATGGACAGAGAAGCTGTGTAGGCTACAGTCCATAGGGTTGCAAAGAGTCAGACATGACTGAAGTGACTTAGCATGCATATATATATATATATATATATGTATGTATGTATATGCACACTGCGTTTTGTTTATTCATTCATCAACGGACACTTGCGTTGCTTCAACATTTTGGATATTGAACATAATGCTTCTGTGAACATTCACGTTCAAATACAACATTCATATTTGTTTGAGTCCCTTTTCTCAGTTCTTTGGGGTATATACCCAACAGTAGAATTACTGGGTAGTATGATAATTCTGTGTTTCAATTTTGAGGAACCACCACACTGTTATCCATAGTGGCTGTACCATTTTACATTCCTGTCAGAAATTTACAAGATCCATATGCTCACCAATTCTTGGTTGTTTTTGTTTTGTTTTTTTGTCTTTATGATTATGGCCATGCTAGTGGATTGAAGTGGTATCTCATGGTTTTGATTTGCATTTTACTTACGACGAATGATGCTGAGTATCTTTTTGTTTACTTGTTGGCCATTTCTATATCATTTTTGGAGAAATGTATTCAAGTCCTTTGCTCATATTTTAATTGGGTTGCTTTTCTTTTTGCTGTTGTGTTCTGAGAGTTCGTTATATATCCTAAATACAAATCTTTTATTAGATATATGATTTGTAAATATTTTCTCCCATTCTGTAGTTTTTTTCATTTTCTTGATAGTGTCCTTCGATGCACACGAGATTTTAAATTTTTTTCTTTTATTTCTTATGCTTTTTGGTATCATAACTAAGTAACCATTGTCAAAGTCGAAATAATGAAACTTTCCGCTGTGTTTTCTTCTAAAAGCTTTATAGTTTTAGTGCTTGCATTTAGATTGTTGATCCATTTTGAATTAATTTCTGTATAAGATGTGAGGTAGGGGTCCAACTTCCTTCTTTTACATGTTGATATTAGTTTTATCTCCACTGTTTGTTAAAGAAACTATTATTTTGCCCACTGAATGATCTTAGCACACTTGTCAAAACTCAGTTAACTACCAGTGTATGAGTTTATTTCTGAACTCCCAATCCTGTTCCATTTGTTTGTTCTTATGCCAGTACCACACTATGTTGATTACTGTAGCTTTGTAATAAGTTTTGAACTGGGGAAGTGTGAATCTTTCAATTTATTTCCATCCGAGTGTCTTGGTTATTCAGGGTCTTTTGAGATTCCATATGAATTTTATGATTAACTTGTCAATTTCTAAATAAGATAAACAGATTTTGATGGGGATTACATTGAATCACAAGATCACCTTTGGGAATACTGATATCTGAACAATATTAAGTTTTCCAGTGCATGAACATGGAAATGCTTTTTTATTTATTTAGGTTTCCTTTCATTTCTTTCATTAATGTTTTGTAGTTTTTAGTGTACAATCTTGCACTTCCTTGATTAAGTTTCTTCCTAACTATTTTATTCTTTTTCATTCTGTTGTAAATGGAATTGTTTTCTTGATCTCATTTTCATGCTCAGTTTTAGTGTTAGAAATACAAGTGATTTTTTGTGTAGCTCTTGTATCTTGAAACTGCCCAATTATTTTATTAGTTCTCATAGCTGTGTGTGTGTCTGTTCTTTAGGATTTTCTACCTGTAAGATCTTGTTGTCTGTGAGTTACATGTCATGTACTGTGTCTTTCACTCCCACTGTTAAGACATTAAAGTTCCCAGGACTTCCCTGGTTGTCCATTGCCTAAGACTCCACATCCCCAATGCAGGGGGGCCCAGGTTCAATCCCTGGTCATGGAACTAGATCCCACATGCCACAGCTAAGAGTTTACATGAATATCACTTTCGCCATTCCAGTGAGCTTGTGATGGTATTTTATTGAAATTTTAATTTGCTTTTCACTGGTGACTAAGAACATTGAACACTTTTCCATATGTTTCTTGGCCATAGAATTTGTTTTTGAAAATCAGTGTCAGATAATCTAAGATGTTATTGTCAAATTGACTATTAGTATTGATGTGGGTCTAATTTTACAGTAAAGATTTGAGAAATTAAGTCCTATTATGTAATGTGTATCAACATTAATAACTTCTGGACATTTAAACATTTTACAGAACAAGGAAAAAATAATTTTCCTTTGTTGTTGATATGTCAATGATCATAGCTATAATGGAGCACGGGTTAACACTTTTTAAAGAATTCAGGTAATATTACTTATTAAGTAGGTATGTTATGCCAAGTGGCATACTTGTGCTTCTGAATGATACAAATGATAGAAATATGCACATTTACTTGTCAGCAAATGGTCATCACTGTGTTTGGCTAATATGTCTGAAAATGGAGTTGTCTCCAGCTGCTCACTGTAATTTGGGTTGGATTGTTTCATGCATTAGAGACACTAAAGTTGGTTTAATCTGTGGGTGCCACAGTTTTCTAGTTTTACTGCTCATTGCCTGAAATTTCAAAGCACTCGTCTATTTCTCACAAAATACTTAAATGAGTACAGACAGAAATATATAACCAGGTTGCCACTATTATAAGGTGCTGTTTTTACTCTCAGATATTGAAATGTAGGAATGAAGAATGGCTCAGAAACCTTGTAATAGCTTAGAGAGTTATCCTTTGAAAAGAAATGCATTGAAATAAGAACATTAAAAGAGCCCAGAGGTACAATAAAATGTGGGAGGGACACTCTGTAAATCCCACAGTCTTAGTTTGGAATATCTGGAAATGATGGTAAACTCCTATGAACAATTTTGTGACTTTTGGTATTAAATTTGTCATTTGTAAGATTTTAGCATATGAAGGGATACCTATTTTACTTGCTCTCTTTTCTAATGCCGTGGGGTTTTGTCTGCTTACTTATAAATATATTTAGAAGAGCATAAATACATTTATTAGTCATTTGGTATTTGTCTTGCATGTTACTAATCTCTCTTCTTACATTATCTCTAATCTTTACCATAATCTTGTAAATTCAATTTATAGATGGGAAACTAAGGCTAAAAAATTTGTTTCTTGCCTAAAGTTACAGATCACAGGGATAATTTGAACTCAGATTCATCTAATCCTAAAGCCTGTAGTTTTCCCACCATACCAATGGTTCTTGCCCCAACCCAGTTAAAATGGCATTTCTGTTGTTAGATTTTAATACGCTTGAACAGCTCCCCCAGATTAATAATGTGCATCAGGGGTTAGAAAATGCTGGATAATGCCATGTGCTTACTGTTACGAGACCATAGTCCAGTAGAAGAGAAAATATAGGAAAAAACAATTTCCTTTAAAAGTATGTACAGTATTGTCCATTTATCTGTGCCAAAACACATCTGTTTGAAACTTCCAGTGCATGGTGGTACACTGACAACATGCTAAAGCCTCCCTTTGATACTTTTTATTCCTAATAGGTTTTCCCTCTTTCCTCCTCCAAAAAATACACAGTACTGATCAAGCACAACTGTGAAAGGAAAATCAAAAGCAAAATTGGCGGAACCCCATGAAAAAACCTTGAAAATGGAATAGGAATGCAGATGAGGAAACACACACAGAAGTGGGATACTGTAAAAGATGTGTAAGGCTGTGTTATGTCTAGCTTGCTGGACATGCAAACATATGGATCTACCTATCCCAAACTTTATTCCTCCTTGGTGTGTATGGTGCAAAACCAGACAATGTGGGTGCTTTAAAAGCCAAAGCAGGGACTTCCCTGGTGGTCCAGTGGTTAAGAATCCACCTTGCATTGAAGGGGATGCTGCTTTGATACCTTAGTTGATCCACGAACTAAGATCTCACATTCCACAAGCAGCTAAGCTAGCACACCACAACTACTGGAACCCACTGGCTCTGCAGCACATGAACCACAACTACAGAGTCTGTGCACTGCAGTGAAAGAACCAGCAGGACGCAGTGAAGTTCCTGTGTGTCACATCTAAGACTCAATACAGGCAAATAAAGAAATAAAATATTTTTTAAAAGCCAAAGGAATTCCCCAATGGTATCAATATCCAGAAAGGGTAGGTAGCCCCCCCAAATATTAACTATCCATGTTCACTACCCAGTGAAATATTTTGCCTTTCCCCTGAAAAAATGCTTCTGTAATCACATCAGTCACAGACTAACAAGATATCTCTAAAGCCTAAATGAAGATGATCCCACAACTCAATATCACAAAATATTTAAAGAAAACTAATACCATGACGGAAGGTTCCAAACTATAAAATGGAAGAGCTAATACCCAAGGAATCAGAGTTAATAGAGCAAAACAGAACTTTAGAATAAATATATTCTCAGAGACATGCAAGGTGATGTTACATTTATTAAAAAAGAAAAAAATTTAGAATCTTCCTCTTTTTTAAAATTAATTTGTTTTTTATTGAAGGATAATTGCTTTACAGAATTTTGCAGCTTTCTGTAAATTTTAAAGCTTTTTGAAGTTAAAAAACAGTTTAAAAAGAAAGACCATAAAATTGAGAAGAAAAAGGATAAATAGGGAGGCATAGAGTCATCCATTCATCTCCATAAATGCTTAGAGAGATGTGTGGAATAAATTCAATTAATGTTAGCACTTTCCCTTACCGAGTAATGGGATGTTGGTTGGTTTGTTGCTTACTATTTTGTACTTTTGTATTACTAAATTTTTTATGCATGCATGTTTCATTCCATAAAAATTAAGTCACTTGCATAAGTTAAATTAATGAATTAAATAATTAAAGATTAAAAGAGAAATGATAAAATAATTTGAAGAAGATAAAGGTCCAGATTAATAAGGGTGAAATCAGAAACCAGCATGTTGTTGATTGATTAAAACATCAATAACATAGATTAATCTTCGTAAGTCTGGAAAAGAAAAGAAACTAATCAATATTAGAAATTAAAAAATAAGCACAATTGAAGATACAGAGATTTTTAAAGTGGTAGGAACCCTGTATAAATAAAATGTGAAAGCCAAGATTCAGTGGGTAATTTTTCAGAAATATGACTTATTCAAACTATCACATGAAATGGTAAAAACTTTGAGTTAACTAATAATTATGAGAAGGAATTGAAAAAAAAAATTAAAGATTTGTCCCTACAGTGGCCAAAGTTATACAGGTGAGTTCTAGGAAACTTTTAAAGACTTCCTATGTAATCTTGCATGATGTATAAAAAGATAGGACCCTACCCAATTGGTTTCATGATGTCATATGACACTAATACCCAAACGAAATAGGGAGGACACAGAAAAAAGAAAGAGAGCAAGAAGTCAGGGGGCTAGGGAGGTGGTAAGAGGAAGGAAAAATTACAGGTCTATCTTATTTCTAGAGATAGGACTAAACAAAATCATAAATAAGATATTAAAATGCTGAACTGTTCACTTAGTACTTACACTAAGAATGCAAAGATGGATCAGCACTGTAAAATCTATCTGTATGGTTTAGTTAGTTATTAGAGGAGAAAACTATGCAGTTGTCTCAGTAGCACCCCTGCCAAAAGCATTCAGTAAAATGCAGAAGTGTGATTTTGGCATAGGGAAAGACAATATATCAGTAACAGAGTGAAGATTCTGAGACAGACCTGTGTCTGCCTCAGGTGTCTGTATATTTCCCAGTTTAAATGTAGAATAAATGTGATACTTTGAATCAGTATATAAGGAATGGACTATTCAATAAGTGGTGTGCATTTAGAAAGATATATGAAAATTTTCACACCATTCACGAAAAGAAGAATTAAATGTAATAAAAATCTAAATATAAGAAATACTTTGCAAATGTTAGAAGAAAGTGTGTGTGACCATGAGGTAGGGAAGGCCTTAAAATCAGCTGTCAAGATCAAAAACCATTTAAAAAAAAAATGGATGGCTCACTTAGATATAGCAAAATAAAAACTTCTCTATGACAAAAGAACCTTTAAACAAATTAAGAAGCTAAGTGCCAGACTTAAAAAAATATTTCAAATGGATTAAACAGCACAGTAATATATTCATAATACAAAAAAAGGGAGGAGGAAATAGAAAAATGGGCAAAGAATATGATCAGGGAATTAAAAGAAAAGAAAATACCTAATAAACATTGGGAAAAATGTTCAATATAATAATCAGGGAAATGCAAATTTTAAAGATAATAAAATTGTTTTAATCTACTGGATTGGCAGAAGTTTTTTTTTTTTTTTTTTAATTGGTGTGTCCAGTGGTGGCAGGTATGTGGAGAAAAGGATATTCTCTTAGTAATTGTGGGTTTGTAAAATTGTAGAGTCATTATCTAGAAGAATTTGGCAGTATTTTGTGTACCGTTCAGAATTCATTAAAAAACTCTGAAATGCGTTCTTATTTAATCCTGAGGCTGGTACTTTGTCCTTATTTTACCTATCAAGAATGAACTCAAGAGAGGACACATGGTAGGGTTGGAACTCTTACCCAGGCTTCCTGATACCAATGCAGTGTTCTATGTATACCATGATTGTTCCTAGGGTGAGGGAATAGCATGAGCCAAAGTTTAGAGGTAGATCAATCCAGTCATGTCTGGGGCATGCAGTCTTACATGATTAAAGGAAAGTTGAAGGAAATGCACTGAGAGATGGGACTGAAAAGGTAAAATGAGTTGAAATCATGAAAAGTTTTGAATATCTTAACAAGGGAGTTAGGTTTTGTTCCATGAAAACTGAGGATCTCACCAAAGGTTTTAGAGCATTGACTAATAGCAGTGTAAAAAGTGACTTGCTTCACTTAATTTGGTAATTGCAAGGTCTACCCATGTTGCTGCAAATGACATTACTTCATTATTTTTATAACTGAGTAATATTCCATTATATATATGCATATATATCTTCTTTATCTATTCATCTGTCATTGGACATTTAGGTTGCTTCCATGTCTTGGCTGTTGTAAATAGTCCTGCAGTGAACATTGGGGTGCATGTTTCTCTTTAAATTTGAGTTTTCTCTGGATATATACCTAGAAGTGGGATCCTGGAACATACAACTCTATTTTTAGCTTTTTAAGGAACCTCCATAGTGTTCTCCATTGTGACTGTACCAATTTACATTCTTATCAACAGTGTAGAAATGTTTCTTTTATTCCACACCTTTTCCAGCATTTATTGTTTGTGGGCTTTTTAATGATGGCTTTCTGACTGGTATGAGATGATCTTCATTGTAGTTTTGATTTGCATTTCTCTAATAATTAGCATTATTGAGCATCTTTTCATGTACCTCTTGGCCATCTGTGTGTCTTCTTTAGAGAAAGGTCTAGTTAGATCTGATGCTTATTTTTTGATTGGGTTGTTTTATGATATTGAGCTGTATGGGCTTTTTGTATATTTTGGAAATTAATCCCTTATCAGTTGCACTCTTTGCAAGTATTTCTCCCATTGTATATAGTTTCCTTTGTTGTGCAAAGGTTTTAAGTTTAATTAGGTCCCATTCATTTATTTGTATTTCTATTACTCTAGGAGATAGATCCAAAAAGATATTGCTGTGATTTGTGTTAAAGAGTGTTAAGCCTGTCTATTCTTCTGAGAGTTTTATAGTATCTAGTCTTATATTTATATCTTTAATTCATTCTGAATTTATTTTTGTATATGGTGTTAGAGAATATTCTAATTTCATTCTTTTACATGTGGCTGTCTAGTTTTCCCAGCACCACTTAAAGAAACTGTCTATATTCTATATTCTATATTCTGTCTCCATTCTATATTCTTGCCTCTTTTGTTGTAGATTAATTGACCACAGTTGTATAGCTTTATTTCTGGTCTTTCTATCCCATTTTATTGATTTGTATGTCTGTTTCTTGGCCAGTGCTATACTGTTTTGATTACTGTAGCTTTGTCATATAGTCTGAAGTCAGGGAGTCTGATTCCTCCAGATCCATTTTTCTTTCTCAAAATTGCTTTGGCTATTCAGGGTCTTTGTGATTCCATACAAATTTTAAAATCACTAAAAGGATCAGATACCATGATCAAGTGGGATTTATCTAAACGATGCAAAGACTTTTTCATTATTCACAAATCAATCAGTGTGATACACCACATTAAGAAATTGAAAAATAAAAGCTATGTGATCATCTCAGGAGATACAGAAAAAGCTTTTAATAAAGTTCAACATCAATTTATGATAGAAACTCTCCAGAAAGTGGGCATAGAGGGAACCTACCTCAGTGTAAGGCCATAATGACAAACCTAGAGCTAACATTATACTCTATGGTGAAAAGCTGAAACTAGTTCCTCTAAGATCAGAAACAAGACAAGCAGATGCCCACTCTCACCACTTTTATTCAACATGGTATCAAAGTCCGAGCCACAGCAATCAGAGAAGAAAAGGAATCCAAATTGGAAAAGAAAACCGTCACTGCTCACAGGTGACATGATATTATATATATAAAAGCCTAGAGATGCCACAAGAAAACTAGAGCTCATAAATTAATTTGGTAAAGTTGCAGGATACAAAACTAATACATAGAAATCTGTTGCATTTCTATACACTAACAACAACAACAAAAAAAAAACAGAGAAGTTAAAGAAACAATCACATTTACCATCACATTAAAGAGAATAAAATACCTAGGAATAAACCTACCTAAGGAGGCAAAAGACTTGTACTCTGAAAAGTATAAGACACTGGTGAAAGAAATTGAAGGCAACACAAACAGATGGAAAGATATACTGTGTTTTTGAATTAGAAGAATCAATGTTGGTAAAATGACTATACTACTCAAGGCAGTCTTCAGATTCAGTGCAATCTCTGTCAAATTACCAATGGCATTTTTCATAGAACTAGAATTATAAAAAAATTTAATTTGTAAGAAAAGTGTACACTTTTTGTGGAGTTTTGTTGTAGAAGGTAATACAGGAGTGCTGCAGTACCTAGAGGGAGACATAAATACAGGGAAGGTTGCTTTCTTAAAATGAATGGAATTGGAATTCCCTAGTGGTCCAGTGGTTAAGAATCCCTCTTGCAATGAAGAGGACATTGGTTCAATTCCTGGTGTGGGACAATATCACATGCTGTGGGGCAACTAAGGCCACATGCCACAGCTACTGAAGTCAGAGCACCCCAGAGTTCATGCCCCACGACAAGAGAAGCCACCATGAGAAGCCAGCGTGCACTGCAACTAGAGAGTAACCCCCATTTGCCGCAACTAGAAAAAAGTTGATATGCAGCAACAAAGACCCAGTGCAGTCAAAATAAATAAATAAAATAAAAATGCAAAAATAAAATGAGTGGGATTGAGGCACATCCATATGCCAGTGGGAATTATCTAGACTGAAGAAATTGATGATATTGAGAAGAGAAAATATATTGCAGTAACAATTCTTGAGAAGTCACAAGTGGGTGAGATTCTGACCAAAAGTGGAAGGGTTGGCTTTAAAGAGGGACACAGATCCTTTTTCCATTGTTAGGGCAGTGAAAGTAATGTAGGTGAAGTCAGATTGGTAGAATTAAAGGGAAGATGAGATAAAATTCATCTATATGGATCTATTTTCCCCCTCAAGTGACTTCCCTGGTGGCTCAGACGGTAGAGTGTCTGTCTGCCTGCAGTGCAGGAGACTCAGGTTCAATCCCTGGGTTGGGAATATCTCCTGGAGAAGGAAATGGCAACCCACTTCAGTATTCTTGCCTGGAAAATCCCATGGATGGAGGAACCTGGTAGGCTACAGTCCATGGGGTTGCAAAGGGTCAGACATGACTGAGTGACTTCACTTTCACCTTCATTCTCCCCTCAAGTATGAGGCGAGGTCATTAGTAATAAGGGACTTAGGAAAGGGATGTCAGAGATTTGAGGAGACAAGAAAATTGTGAAATAATTACATCAAAGTGGCAAAGTAGGTATATAGAAAGAACTGATTTGGATTCTGTTTCTGACAGTGTTAGGTCCCCATTTGAGACTTGTAGTAGTACAGTAATACATTTTAAGTGAAAGCAGTCAGCAAAGTTGTATGGCATTTCTCTGTTAGTCATCTACTCAGACTAAGAGACTTGAAAGAGAAAAGAAATAACTAGAGAGTGTTGCAAAGTTGAAAACATAATTTTTCATGGAATTTATTCTGAGTAAGAGAGAAGAAGCATACTTGTTACAACAAAAGGGCAATGATTTTATGTCTTGGTGAGATCCAAGAATTGTTGGAGTAAAGATCTACATTTTGAGCAAACATACTAGGTGAGATACCAGTCATGTGGACTGTGGGCCAATCTTGAAGAAGCATTTACAATAGTTTGAGTCATAATGGTTGTTAGAGAAAATATCTGTTTTTGTTCAAATTACATAGTATATCATTTTAAACACAGGCAGAGATGCTTGTAAGAAAGTGAATTTATACATGTGTGTAAGAAGACATTAATACCTTAGAAGGGAGTAGATTAATGGTCAGAGAAAATGAGTGTCACAATTATTTTATTATACATTTAGCTTTTAAAATATATTGTTAAATTGAACATCTGTTACATTGTATCTGCATGCATTCGAATTTTTCTTGTAAAGTAATTAAATTGTTCATATAGTTAACTTCCATTTATTCCTGAAATTTTGAATCTACTTGTATATTTTAATTACAATATTTTATCCACATCTGAAAATAAAATTATGCTCTAAAACTTTGTTACTGCAAGAAAATTCTGAATTTTAGTTTAATTTGGGCAGTTTCTCAAACTGAAGATGCTGTCTTTAATTCCCTTTGTTAGCCTAATTATGCAGTTGCAAATTGTTCTCAGTAAAACTTGGCCTTTAGTTTTAGCTGCCTCCCTTTACTTAGGAAGCCATTGCAGTTTTCCTTTATTAAACTGAATCAGCACCTGTCTTGGACGACTTGATGAAAAGTAGACTTAGTAGTCTAAATGACTGAAATTCTTTTTTATTGAAGTGCACATACTTTATTTTTGAGCTTTGGTGGAAGAAATGTGATGAAATTTGTGATGGGTATTAGAATATTTCAAAATATCAAATTAATATTACAGGAAAGGTTAAAATGATTTCCCCAAACCTATTCTTTGTTAACTACAACTATTTTATACTGAATTTGTGTGCACTTTTTCCCCAAGTGCCTTATGTCATTATATATTTACTGTAATTATTATATGCCTTTGAACAGGTGCCTTATTAATATGTACACTGTTGAATCCTTTTTCTAACAACTTCAGTCAATTGCCACATGTTATTAATGGCCAGAACTAGGCTGGGCTATAAGAATACAAACAAAATACAAATAAGGTCCCAGATGTTAGGATGCTTTTTAGATGTTTATATTTTGCCCATAATTTTGCTTTTCACTTCTCAGTAGTACTACATGTTGTAAACCAAATTATATTTCTTGTTTTATAAATATATTTGACACTATTTCTGTGTTTTTGCTGTGCTGTTTCTTTTCTACCTTATTTCCGATTCTGTGTCATCTTTTCTCATTAACACTCATCTCAAATGCTATCCAGAGAAGGTGATGGCACCCCACTCCAGTACTCTTGCCTGGAAAATCCCATGGAAGGCAGAACCTGGTAGGCTGCAGTCCATGGGGTCGCTAAGAGTCGGACACGACTGAGCAACTTCACTTTCAGTTTTCACTTTCATGCATTGGAGAAGGAAATGGCAACCTACTCAAGTATTCTTGCCTGGAGAATCCCAGGGACAGGGTGGCCTGGTGGGCTGCCGTCTATGGGGTCGCACTGAGTCGGACACGAATGAAGTGACTTAGCAGCAGCAGCAGCAGCAGCAGCAGCAAATGCTATCACCTACATGATAAGTACTTCCTTCATCCAATAAATACACTATAGTGGCACTTATGTTTGCCCTGTTTTAAATATTAATATATATTATTCTGTCCCTTGCTTGAAATTAGCTCTTCGAGAGTAGTGTCTTATTTTACTGCTCTTTGTATACACCATGTCATAACCTAGCATATAGTAGTCAGAAAATATTATATTATACATTGAATTAAAAAATCAGAAATAGCTATAGAAAAATAACGTATGTGACAAAAGTGGTCATGAATCAAATACCTCTGATCATGAGAGAAGTGATTAATGTTGAGTTACTGGAGAGGATAGCACTTGAGTTGAGCCTCATACCTAAAGTAAAATCAATCAGAGCAGGTGCTATAGGAATGATAAATTCCATTTAAAATGGCAGTTTTTATAAAGTGAATTAATATTGGGAGATTTGATAGTCTTTGACTTTCCCTGATTACAGTAGAGTTACAACTTCTTCCATTTTATGAATGATATAGCCTTTTTACATAGTGAATATACTGGAAACAATATCATATCTAGTCCAGAAAATCCTCATTCCTGTTCTTAGAGTAAGGATATCTCTATGGGTGATAACTAGCCATCCTGTGAAAGGCCATAAATCCCAATGAAGTGATCTGTCTAATATTCCTTTCAAATACATTTGGGACTCTGGAGATTGTTTCCATTCCCAGAGCCTTGGCAGCTGATCTCTATTGAATACTGCAGACTCAGAATGTTTTTGTAGGGGACTTCTGGTTTAGAATGAGGAAGTAGGTTCTGGAGAGCTGCTGGAATGAGAATCACTGGAACAGTCTGATAAAAGGCTGAGCTTTCTATGGTCAGTACATCCTAAGTGATAAGAGAAGCCACACTGGATCATCTAAAACCACAGCCATCTTATCTTTTAGTGCCCAGGACCCTCAATACCTGTAGGAGCTCATGAAAATGTTTTAAAGTCTTTTGAAATCCAAAGGAACAAATGAACAAAATGTTTTAAGACCCTGTTGCTGGCAAAGATTGAAGGCAAAAGGAGAAGGGGGTGGGTGGCAGAGGATCAGATGGTTAGATAGCAACACCAACCCAGTGAACATGAATTTGAGCAAACTCTGGGAGGTAGTGAAGGACAGGGAAGGCTGGTATGCTGCAGTCCATGGGGTTGCAAAGCGTCGCGCGTGACAGTGACTGAACACACACACATTAATATATTTGTCTTCATACCAAAAGGGCAATAAATATAATTTTTCATTTTTTTAATGGAGGTAGGGCCATGAAGATAAAGTGTTCTGGGCCCATAAAATTCATAGAGCAGCATTGCCTGAGATGTACCTACTTCTCAAGTTTGGTGCTAGACTGCAAAAAAGCAGCAGCTTTGACCAGATACGTGATATTTTAATCTACTTCTTACCCTCTGCATCTTAGTGTCTTCATCTGTCTAATGAGTATGGATCAAGCATACTTTGAGGGTCTTGCAGGTCAAACTTTATTCGCTGAAGTCTGCACCATAAGTTCTGGAAAAGTTAAAGGCCAAAGCAGGTTATCTAACATGACCTTGTTATGAACTCAGGTCCTATGAGAACCTGTGGACACAGAACAGACCTGGTAACCACTCTATATTTTTTGAGTCCAGTTAGAAGTACAAGTTCAAAATGATAAAAGCATGATTAGAATGCAACTGGTAAAAAATTAGAGGTAGTAAAATGTCTTGTGTAAGTACTCAGTAAAAATGAATGGATAAAATAATGATGTATGTAAAATATTAGCCTATTTTCTTCAGAGAAATATGCATTTACCAGAAAAAATATTAACCTGTGAAATTTTTTTCTTACTTATGCTCTACAGAACAATAGCAGAACACATTTTGGAGATGGTTTTATCTAAACTATTTAAATCTCGGGACTTCCCTCACAGTCCAGCACTTAAGACTGCTTCCAATGTAGAGGCTGTGGGTTTGATCCCTGATTAGGGACTAAGATCCCCCATGTCATGTGAAGAGGCCAAAAAGAGTACTTAAATCTTATTTCTACAAATTGCAAGCTTCTGAAGATTGTTGTTGTTGTTCAGTTGCTAAGTCATGTCCAACTCTTTGCAACCCCATGGACTGCAGCACACCAGGTTCCCCTGTCTTTCACTATCTCCTAGAGTTTGCTCAAACCTCGTGTCTGTGGAGTCCGTGATGCCATCCAACCATCTCATCCTCTATCAGCCTCTTCTCCTCCTGCCCTCTTTCCTAAGATCAGGGTGTTTTTCAATGAGTTGGTTCTTCACATCAGGTGGCCAAAATATTGGAACTTCAACTTCATCATCAGTCCTTCCAATAAATATTCAGGGTTGATTTCCTTTAGGATTGATGGGTTTGATCTCCTTGCTGTCCAAGGACTCTCAAGAGTCTTCTCCAGCACCACAATTCAAAAGCATCAATACTTCAGCATGCAGCCTTCTTTATGGTACAATTCTCACATCCATACATGACTACTGGAACAACCATGGCTTTGACTGGATGGACCTTTGTTGGCAAAGTGATGTCTCTGCTTTTTAATACATGGTCTAGGTTTGTCATAGCTTTTCTTTCAAGGAGCAAGCTTCTTTTAATTTCATGGCTGCAATCACTATCCACAGTGATTTTGGAGCCCAAGGAAAAAAAAATCTGCCACTGTTTCCACTTTTCCACCATCTATTTGCCATGAAATGATGGGACCAGATGCCATGATCTTTTGTTTTTTGAATGTTGAGTTTTAAGGCAGCTTTTTCACTCTCCTCTTTCACCTTTATCAGGAGGCTCTTTAGTTTCTCTTCACTTTCTGCCATTAGAATAGTATCATCTGCATATCTAAGGTTGTTGATATTTCTTCCAGCAGTCTTGATTCCAGCTTGTGATTCATCCAGGCTGTCACTTCACATGATGTACTTTGGCGCTAGTGGTAAAGGACTCAGGTTTCACAGGAAATGTAAGAGACACAAGTTTGATCTCGGGGTCGGGAAGATACCCTGGAGGAGAGCATGGCAACCCACTCCAGTATTCTTGCCTGGAGAACCCCATGGACAGAGGAGCCTGGCAGGCTATAGTCCATAGGGTGGCAAAGAGTCAGACACTCCTGAAGTGACTTAGCACACATGCACTCTGTGTGTAAGTTAAATAAGCAGGGTAACAATATACAGCTTTGACATACTCCTTTCCCAATTTGGAACCAGTCCATTTTTCCATGTCCGATTCTAACTATTGCTTCTTGACCTGCATACAGATTTGTCAGGAGACAGGTAAGGTGGTCTGGTATACCCATCTTTTTAAGAATTTCCCACAATTTGTTGTGATCCACACAGTCAAAGTCTTTAGTGTAGTCAGTGAAGCAGAAGTAGATGTTTTTCTGGAATACACTTGCTCTTTGCATGATCCAACAGTTTTTGGCAATTTGACCTCTGGTTCATCTGCCTTTTCTAAATCCAGCTTGTACATCTGGAATTTCTCAGTTCATGTACTGCTGAAGCCTAGCTTGAAGGATTTTGAGCATTATCTTGCTACCAAGTGAAATGAGCACAGTTGTACAGAGGTTTGAACATTCTTTGGCATTCCTTTCTTTGGGATTGGAATGAAAACCGGCCTTTTCCAGTCCTGTGGCCACTGCTGAGTTCTCCAAATTTGCTGGTGTATTTAGTGCAGCACTTTCACAAATCATCTTTTAGGACTTGAAATAGCTCAGCTGGAATTCCATCACTTCCACTAGGTTTATTCATAGTAATGCTTTCTAAGGCCCATTTGACTTCACATTCCCAGGATGTCTGGCTCTAGGTGAGTGACCATACCATCACTGTTGTCCGGGTTTTTAATACCTTTTTTTGTATAGTTCTTCTATGTATTCTTGCCACTTCTTTTTAATCTCTTTTGCTTCTGTTAGGTCCTTGCCATTTCTGTTCTTTATTGTGCCCATCTTTGCATGAAATGTTCCCCTGGTATCTCCAATTTTCTTGAAGACATCTCTAGTCTTTACCATTCTATTGTTTTCCTGTATTTCTTTGCATTGTTCACTTAAGAAGCCTTTCTTAGCTCTTTTTGTTGTTCTCTGGAATCTGCATTCAACTGAGTATATTTTTCCCTTTCTCTTTTGTTTTTCACTTCTCTTCTTTTCTCAGTATTTGTAAGGCCTCCTCAGCCAACCACTTTGCCTTCTTACATTTCTTTTTCTTTGGGCTGGTTTTAGTCTTCTTTGTAGCCAAAGATGGAGAAACTCTATACATTCAGCAAAACAAAACCTGGAGCTGACTGTAGCTCAGATCATGAGCTCCTAATTGAAAACTTCAGGCTTCAATTGAAGAAAGTATAGAAAGCCATAGGCCATTCAGGTATGACCTAAATCTGAAGATTAAACCCAGAATAAAACTGTTATTTTCTGTTTATTTTATAAGGTTTTATCATTTTCTGTCTAATCCAAAATGCATGCTATATTAAGATATTAGAACAATGTTTCTCTAATTTCTACTTCTACTGTCTCTGTGTTGTTCATTTTTTAGATTATTGGTGGAAAATAGTCAGTGCCTATTTGATGTTCCTCCTATAGTAAATGGGCCTCTATATCAGTTATAGTACTCCAACCTCCTTATTTGCTTAGGGATAGCATACTGATAGAAAACAGGATGATTTGATGGATGCCTACAGAATGTATGATTAGAAAGGTTAATTTGCTGAAAAACAGATATTACAGAATGACAAAGAATTTAGGTTGCCTTGGGTTTTTTCCCAGTCTAGCCTTTTGATGTGCATCAGAAACACCTGTGCTACCTTGTTAAAAAAAAAACTAAAAATATTTTGGTGCCATCTCACTCCTGCTGGTTTAGGAAATATGAGGATGTAACCCATGCAACTGTATTTTGAAAAAGACCCCAGACTATTGTGGCAGGCACTGAAGGTTGAGAACTTCTGAAGTATAGTCAAATAGAAAGAAACATAGACTTTAGACTTAGATCTGAGTCCATAGTCCAGGTATGCCACAGTCTAAGTGTATGAACCAGGACCTAGGTCTGTGACCAAATTACTTAATCTCTCAGAGTTTAAATTTCCTTTTCTGTGGGACTGGAATGGCAATACTTTAATAAGGTAGATGTGGGGCTTAAAGGAGATAATAAAATTTCTTGACAGTAAGTGATAGCTGGTATTGTTATTCTAACTATTCTGAGTTAGAATAGTTTTTTCGGTTTTCCTCTTGACTTATGAAGAGTGAGATTTTTCTCACAATAGTTCTTTTTCTGCATCCAAAAAATAACTTATGCAGAACTTCCTCCAGCTATCTTTTAATTAGACAGATTTACTTTGGGCTTTGCACTTTCCTCCAAGCTTGGCATTTGGACTACTTAGAAAAATAGTAGAGAAAATAGGTCACATCTTGGCTTTTAGGTTCCTTACCATCCTCTGGCGTAGCTTATTATTTTGGATCTAGTTTCAAAGTTATTCACTGTCTTATTTTAAAAATAAGAGTATTGGTTTATCTTGAACTTGGGACATAACCTTGTTAGTTCCAGAATCTTTAGAACAGTGGGTTTTTGTTAATGAAATAACATGTGGATGCCTAATTCTTTGTATTCGCAACTCTGTCATCATATGTTTATATGGTTAATCTCTGTAGATCTGTGAGTGATAATGTTTCAGATTTATTTTGAAACATATCTGGTAAATTTAACTGGTAATGTAATGGTGGAAAAACTCCAGAGGAAAAGAGAAAAGAGACCATCCTGTTCCAGATAATGGTCTTTCTGAATGTATAATATCACCCATATATTTTATTTTCAGTTGCCACAAACTTGACAAAATTAAGCAAAAGTATTGATTTTGCTTTTTGTTTCATAGTTCAGGATTGATCAAATACTCGGAGCACAGGGCTAAGCTTGAATATTTAATTTACACAAACTTTGCCTAGGATTTAACAAGACTATGACTAGCTGCCGTCTCTCATGAAATGTACATCACAGTACCTTTTAGCAAGGGGCTCCCCCTTTATTTACTTTGTTGGCTTCATCATATATAGAAAACAGAGTGTATTAAAAGTTATTTTGAATATAAGAATTGCAAGTGCTGGAGATAACATACCATCATGTTTGGTGTAGCCTTCCTACTTGTTTTATTTCTAGAATTGCCATTAAGAGTAGTCTTCTCTTCGCTATTTGATTTTGTGTGTGTGTGTGTGTGTGTGTGTGTGTGTGTGTGTGAATCTCTGCTGAGATTCCACCATTGCATATTTCTGAACCACAATACCATTTAGGAATACCTAATACCACTCTATTGTTAGACAAGGAAATGCACAAGCTACAGCAGATGAGGATATGAATAGGCAAAAACCGTTTTAACCACCTGATGCATTCAAAGATCTGAATAATCATCATAGTGTAATACCAGTCAATGAAACATTAAGTTGTCTGCTATGTGTAGGCTTTGTGTGGACATATCAAAGAAATAGACTGTCTCTGAGAATAATGTAGTTGGGGAAAATATCCAGAGATCCATAAATGCAATTGCAAGGTAACTCCACACACCAAGCTCTTAACAGGGTATAATATATAATGTTTGAGAACATAAACTTTGAAACCAGATTTCCTGGGCTGAAATCCCAGCTCCTCTACTAACTGTGTGACCCTGGTCAAGGATTCAAAGTGCTTCATCGGTAAAGAGGAGACAGTACTCAATCTGAAGTATGGAGAGTCTTCAGACCCAAATTAAGAAATTTGACTTTGATAACACTGAAAAACAGGAAGTCATGGTAATTTTTTGAACAGACAGGTTACATGATGAAATTAATTGAAGAACATTATTTTAATGAGTATATATAGATGGGGTGAGAAGGCCTGGAGGCAAAGACAGCAGCTGGGAGAATGCCAGAACATTGTAAACCCGAAAGGTGCAACTGCAGAAGTGGAAATAGGTGGGAAAAACCAGAAATCACTGTGGAGGAAAAAACATCCAGATTTCATGATGGATTTGATGTGTTTTTAAACACCTCTCTCCCTACAAATGGCATAATTCAGCAAAAGCCTAGAAAATGCTGGTGTAGCAGCTCAGTGGAAATCTCCTGTAAGTGTTGGCGGAAATTATAAACTCTGGGGACTCCAGCTGGTAATGTGTGCATTCACTTACAGCTTCCTTTGCCCCTTTATACACTAGAGCACAACAGGAAATATTGGCTTATCCGTTTAGGACCTGTTTCTATAGGAGATGCTTACTGAACTGAATACATTTGTTTAGAACTAATTGACCTTTCTAAAGCAGTGTTTTTTTAAGAGCTTACTCAAATTAGACAGACTTTAACCATCTGATAAGTCAGAGACAAATCACTCCTCTTTTAAGCAAAGCCAACAATCCTGTTAAAGGAGAAAAGCAGCAAAGATGGAAGGCATCATTAGACAAAAGAATGCTATATTAGTGAAACTGGTCAATTATGAAAATTTTATTCTAATTTGACCATTGAATTTATTACTGATCTTTTCTTGTTTTTATGGTATTATCTGGGTGATGCAGTTTTTTTTTCAGTCTTTTTTGTTATAGGATATAAGAATGTTAGATTTATGAGATTATAAAGTAGAAGAATCTGGAATCAGAAATAACATAATGTCTCGGTATCTCTAACTGGATTTATTTTTCTTCAATTAGAGAGATTCTTGAAGTTAAAGTAGAAAAAAACAATATTCCATCCAATTTTTAAGCTTTTTGAGGATTTTGACTCATATATTTTTATTTTGATGCTTAATAAAGAAAAACCCTGATAAAAAGTAAGGATTGTGGTTTAAGAGAATTCCCTTAAATTATACTCAAAGCCATGGATTTTTGACTCAGAGGCAGTCTTTCTTGTCCCATGTGAGTACTTTATAAACATAACAATTGTAAATTAAAAGTTTTTAACCAAAGTGGAACTTTGGTTGATGGAAAATAAACTTTCTTAAAATTTAAAAAAAAAAGTTTTTAAAAATCTCTCAAGTGAGGCTATTATTTTCCCCTTTAACACACTGTGGTCTGGTCAGTTACTTCAAGCAGATTGTTTTTAACTATGTGACAGATCTCCTGTTTTCAGTGAGGAGAAGAATCCATCAGTAATTTTATGCTTTTGTTTCTGTAACAGGACATTGGTAATTTTATTTTATGATCAATCAGTTCCTTAATGGGTTTAATTGTGTTCTCTCTGTAACCAGATGCATTTTACTCTTCCCACTAATTTTATTCTTTTGGGTTGCGGCTAGATGTGTAAAAAAAAAGTCTATTTTTATGAGACCTTTTGTCTTGACAAATGACCTCATAAATCCTTTCAGTTAGCAATGGTATTAGAGACCACTATTGAAGGAGAAAATTGCATTTTGTAGGGTAATACGCAGGTCGCTTGCTACTATAGTTAAATCAAGGAAAACATTGAATTTAGGTGAGGACAGTTATTGCTTATAAATGCATTTCATTCCTGCAGGTCATATCATGGCTCTTTGGCCCTTATCACTTTAAGGTAAAATCTTGACTAGGCATGTGCTGTTGTTTAGACTTTGATGTTTGCTAAGATGAGTGGGTGAAAAGTGAGAGATGAAACTAAGCTCTTACCAGGTAGCAAACAAAGAGTGGAATAATGACTTTAAAATTTGCTGCAAAAGTGCTCTTAGCAAGTGAAACAAAAGCTACTGTTCACAATTTACAAAATCAATCACATGATGGAAATGCATAAAAATGCTTATTTTTCCGGAAAGTATTATTGGCCCTAGGCTAATTTCTACCTCTTTAGCTTTGAACATAATTTAGTCATTATTGGATTAATTATAATTAAGATAATTGCTTCACAAGCTTTCATGAACATTCTAACCTTTAAAACACTGATTTAGGAAGTCTGGAGTGGGGCCTGAGAGTCTGCATTTCTAACAAGCCAATGTGCATGCATGCATGCTAAGTTGCTTCAGTCATGTCCAACTCTGTGCAGCCCTATGGACTATAACCTGCCAGGCTCCTCTGTCCATGGGATTCTCCAGGCAAGACTACTGGAGTGGGTTGCCATGCCTTCCTCCAGGGAATCTTCCCAACCCAGGGATCAAACCTGAGTTTCTGACATCCCCTGTATTGGCAGGCAGGTTTTTTACCTAGTGTTACCTGGGAAACCTCAACAAGCCAACAAGCAATACTAGTGCTGCAGGTTACTGGACCATATTTTGAGATATGGTTGTTTAGTCACTAAGTCATGTCCAACTCTTTTGCGACCCCATGGACTATAGCCTGCCAGAGTCCTCTGTCCATGGGATTTCCTAGGCAAGAATCCTGGAGTGGGTTGCCATTTCCTTCTCCAGGGGATCTTCCCAGCCCAGGGATCGAACCTATGTCTCCTGCATTGGCAGGTGGATTCTTTACCACTGAGCCACCAGGGAAGGAGGAGTCTAAATAATTATTTTTATTACCTTGTAGCTCCTATTGTCTTACTGTGTTTGCCTCCTTTTGGCCTATAAGATCTAGCTGTTTGGGGGACTTCTTTGGTGGTCCAGTGGTTAAGACTCTGTGCTGCCCCTACAGGGGGCATGGGTTCAATCCCTGGTCAGGAAACTAAGATCCATGCATGCTATGCAGCACTGCCAAAAGAAAAAAAATTAAAGCATTAAAAAAAAAAAAAAAGATAAGCTGTTTGCTGTTTATTTGACCACTTCAAACTATTTCAGAATGCTTAATGATCCTATGAGAAAAACAACTGCATCTGGAAGATATGTCCTTTTATTAATGGAAAGTCCATGCTTAGTCTCAGGCCATAGTGGTCTTTTGTTATTTCTTCTTGTAAAAAAATTGAATCACTGAGAGGAGTCAACTAACAAAAATCTTTCCATTTAATTATGGTTATATGAAGAGGGCATGGGTCTTGGAGTGGAATCTGGACTGTGTGACCTTGGTCAGGTTACTTAATACCTTCTACTCTCACTTCATTCGTCTGCAAAATGAAAATACTTACCTACATAAGGTTATTGTCATGGTTAGTGATAAGCAATAATGTAAATGAAGTACCTGGTATAGTACCTATGGTATGGTAGGCATTTAGCAGTTAATAATAAGCATCCCAATCACTGAATGGGATGAGAAAAGCATTGAAAACCATTTAATTTTCCCCTGGAGAAGGAAATGGTAACCTACTCTAGTATTCTTGCCTGGAGAATTCCATGGGCAGGATGTAGTCCATGGGGTCACAGAAAGTTGGACACAACTGAGTGACTATACAATAATTTTCTTTACATCCAGAATTTCATTAGCAATGTAGCTAACAAGGAGAGGGGAAAACAAACCTGAACTGTTTTCTGTTAGGGAAAATTAAAGGTCAAAATTATGTTTTAAAAAATTTTTGTTTCTGTTTTGCCTTATGTTTTTTAAAAGATAATTCATTTTATTTCTTTGGGAGACTTGAAGTCAAACCACTCTTCTGAATGACCATTAGATCCCTATGATTCAGAGAAGAAATAAAATTTTAGATTTTCAACCTATTTTGAATAAGAGAATTAATTCCATTCTCTCCTGACTTGTCTAAATTTTTGAAGCCAAGATATGCTCACATGGTGGCATTCTCAAGGACTCTTCTGTGTCCTTTTCCTCAGTATAATAGCGAGGAGAAGCATCAGGAACAACACAGCTGGCATCTTGAGGAAAATGACATAAAATTGGCATTGCACGCTAAGCCTGGAAAAGCCAACATTTGTTCAGTTACTAATCTTTTTAAGCAGAGCCTTTGATTTGGCCCAAAACTACTTCAGCTTACCATAGAAGTATTTTTATTTGCTGCCAAATTGCCTCACTAACCTTAGTCTGAAACATAAGCATGTAGGCTATACTGAGGTGGTGGGGTTTTTTTTTCTTCGTTTTGATTGCCTTTCTTCATTCACATTAGCTGGTTTCCTTATCCTGGACATGAAATATTTGCCCAGTTAGGTGCTTCATAACACAGATTCTTTCTAACAGCACATGTTCCAGGATAACCTATTAGCTATGTTATATAATGGGAAACTCTAGGTTGGGGTATTCATCTGAAAGAAAATATTTTCTCAGTACCCCTGGGCTTAGATCTGTACTATCATTTGTTTCACTTCAAAGCTAATTGAAATCAGCCAGCCTATGTTTCAAAATATCTACACATATTACCAACCATCTGGCTGCTCACAAATGATGAAGACATTTAATATAAAACCTGGTTAATGCACTAGCCTCTCACCTCTGGAGAACAAATCTTGTCTAGGACACACGTAGTCCTACTTTAGTATTGGTCTGCAATAGAGGGAGCTCATTTGGGTCCCCAAACTCATAACAATTTCATGTAATCCCTCCCAGGTGACTGACCATGTGATAGACATTCAGAATTATCTTTGTTGGAATCATTCAGAGCTGCAGTGACAGAGCAGAAGGTTTATGTAGAGCCATCAGAGCAAGAATATCTAGAGTACATTGCATATGGGTAAAGGGCATATGAGACTTTTTTTAGTAACTCAATGTAATTCTTTTCTTTTACGAAAGTGATGTTGAGTGAAATACTCTTGTAGTCTTGTAGTAGAAAATTTGGAATATATATATTTTCATTTGACATTTTGTATTATTAGTCTTTCTATCTTTTTGTTAGATTTATATCATTGTTTTTAGCAAAATTGGGATCATCCTGTATGTAGTAGTCTTTTTAAAACTATATATACTTTTTTTATAGATACTTTTCAATGTCTATTTCATTAACTGTACAATATTCTGTCATATTGCCATGCTATCTTAGGTTACTAACCTCCAATATTATGGGATATTTAAGTTGTCTCTCATTTCCCTATCAGAAATAACGCTGTACTGAACATCTTGTAGAAATTAATGTGCATGCAAATTAATAATTGAGCATAGCATTGCCTTCCTGTAGATAAATTCTTAGAAACTGCAAGATCAAACACATGCAAGGATTTAATGTGCTTATTTGTTTTTGTCTTTACTTCTTTGTATATTTGCGGATGTTTTACCCTTGAAAAGACCTGTACTTTTTGGGGGGGGGTTTGGGAGGCCCATGCCCCAGGGCGTGTTTAATCTTAATTCTGTGATCAAGGATCAAACCCATACCCCCTGCAAAGGAAGCATGGAGTCTTAGCCACTTATACCACCAGTGAAGTCCTTAGACTTGTACATTTTTTGTACTCTCCTTAGATAGTGTGTAGAATACTCCACAGTCTAGCCAACAGCTAAGTTGGTTTTGTTTTTTTGTTTTTATATTTTAGAGCAATGCAATAGATGATTTATTGATTTCTTAATGTTTAATTTGAATTTCTAGGAATTTTAGTGAGGTAATCTAGCCTATTGAAAACACCATAATTATTTTTGCTGAGATGTCTCAGATAAATTTCTTATATATAACACTTATCAACTCTAGTCGTAAATTAATAAAAGGGAAGTATTCCTTATTCAAGGAACACATTCTAGGTGGTAATAAATAACAATATTAAAAGACATTACATTTGTTCTGCTGCCTTGAAGCTTTGAGTAAAAATTGTCATCTTTAAATCAAACATCTCAATGCAGAGTAAATTTTTGTTCATCAACTCTTGAAAACCAAGCAAATTTTACTAAGATCTTGTCATCTTTTACCAAATTTCTCACGAAGAATTTTGTTTTCTCTAAAGAGCACAACTTTTCCCCTTTTTCCAGCTAAATTAACATGGCTATCTTTCCTTCTTTTCCCTCTCACTTTTTGTTTTAAAAAAGCCCAACTGTATTTTGCTTTTGTGATTCTTAAATTACTAGCATTTATAAATGTGTTAATGCTTGTAGAAGAGGGAGGGGATGTTGATATCTGTATATTCTATACTCAATATATATATATATATAAAGTATTTGCACATAAGTCAAAATTAAATAACAATTATAATGACATTAAAGTACTGCTTACTAATAAATGAATTTTAATATATACCATTAGAGTAGAAATCTATATTAGACCCACTGAATTGAGACTCTTAATTAGTTAATGAGGGTAAAATGCTTTGAAGATGGAGCATCTTCTAAGTGCTATGTATTGTTTTAGTTGGAGTTTTTTTTTTTTTTTTGGTAGCAATGGCTTGAAAGTCAATTTCATTTTTATAGTATATCAATCAAAAAGAGGTTTTAATTCTTTTCCAGTCTTCAACTCAGACTCTTTGGTTATAGAAGTATTGATAAGAGTGTAGTATGGACAATCCCATAACTGGGCTTGCATTAATGGCAATTTTACATGCTACTGGTATGTGGATATGAGAAATGTCTGATTTTTATCTCCTACCATATAGCTATATCCTGATAGAATGATAATCTACTATATGGTATCTGAAATATACTACAGTCTGTAATTATCTGTTGCTACCCTATGAACCAGACTCATACATCTAAGGAGTAATTTTACACTGATTTTCTTTTATAATAGTCCTCACTATTAAATAAATAATGAAAGGGGCACCTACTGCCTATTAACAGGAAAATTTAATCTTTTGTGGTAATTCATATTATTGATGAATTTTAGGGTCATCAATAAGTCATTTGCTAAGTCATTTCATTTCTATTCTTTGCTTTCTATTCCCTCTGCCAGTTGCCAGATTAAGACCTCATTACCTCCCATCTACACTACTAGAACTGCTTCCTTACTACTCCCCCTACCTCCCATCATTGCAGTTAATTTTAAACAGTACAGATAGATTAATCTTGAACTAAAACATAGATATGAGTGTATTATCCTTCTGCCTAAAATGTATGTTTTATTGGCTATACTCCCAGCCATAGCTAGCATTCAACAACTTACATGATTTAATTCTAACTTAATATTTCATCATTATTTCCCATCTCAGTGCATCTTTCCCATCTAGGCTTTCTTACCTACATACCCTTCCTTAAATAGGTTAGAATGCCCTATACTTCTTTCTCCATTCTACCCTCAGAAATAACCCATACTCACTTGGAGAAGAGAGACAAGGAGCTATACAACTGAGTCCCTTTCAGCCAGGGACTAAATGCAGTCTGTGCAGTGCAAAATGGATGGCAATGATGCAGACAGGGAAATCCTTTATGGTCTGGTGTACCAGAAAAGAAAAAATGGGAAACTGGGAATGCTAAAGAGAGAGTGGTTTGCAAGGGAAAGAGCCAGACAGATCTCTAGATTTTTATCTGCTTACATCTCTGATTGACCTCTGAACCATTACATGCCTAGAATAGACTCAGCCCAGCCCAACTCAGGGCTTCCCAGGTGGCGCTAGTGGTAAAGAACCCACTTGCCAGTGCAGGAGAGCTAAGAGATGTAGCTTTGATCCCTGGGTCAGGAAGATCCCCTGGAGAAGAACATGGCAATCCACTCCAGTATTCTTGCCTACAGAATCCCCATGGACGGGGGAGCCTGGCAGGCTACAGTCCATAGAGCCACTAAGAGTCAGACATGACTTAAGCAACTTAGCACACAGCACACAGCCCAACTAAAACGAAAAGATCTCCTACAGTAGAAGAAATGTTTACAGTTAGAGATTAACCCCCCACAAAATGTTTTTTAGATCACTAAAACAAAGAAATACTAGAGAAAAATAATAGACTTGATGTGTGTTAGTCGTTCAGTCGTGTCTTTGACCCCATGGACTGTGTAGCCCACCAGGCTTCTGTGTCCATGGAATTCTCCAGGCAAGAATACTGGAGTAGGTTGCCATTCCCTTCTCCAGAGGATCTTTCCAACCCAGGGATCGAACTGGGTCTCCTACACTGGGGGATTCTTTACTGTCTGAGCCACCAGGGAAGCGCATGTATGTACATAGCATACAAAGTACCAAGAAAATAAAATACATTCTCAATTGAAAAGACGATCTGTTGTTTCCAACATCAAGATGAACCAAGTGTTGGAATTTGTATACAAGGGTTTCAAGACAGCTATTATAACTTTTATCAATGAAGTGAAACAAAATATGCTTTTAGTGCATGAAAATCTCAACAGAGGTTGGTAGTAAAACACAAACAAACAAACAAAAAGACCAAATGGAAGTTCTGGAAATGAAAAGCAGTTGAGTGGACATGACAGGAAAGAGTACGTGATCTCAAATCGATCCATTTTCTGAGGGAAAAAAAGAGAAAGCTTATAGGGGAAATGAACAAAGCCTCAAAGGTCTGTTGGCTGGTGTTTAATATTTGGTTTCTCATCAGAAATCATTGAGGACAGAAACAGTAGGATAGCATCTAGAAAAAAATGAACAGTCAACCTAGAATTCTATACCTAACAAAAATATTATTCAAAAATGAATGATGAACTTATTGTGGTGATCATTTTGCAATTATATACTTTACTCAAATATCAAATTACACTGTACACTTGAAACTAGCATTATGTAAATTATACATCAATTTAATAAGAGAGTAAGAAGAATACATTTTTTAGATAAAAGAAAACAGAGATTTGCTACCAAGAGACCTGCTCCACAAGAAATGCTAAAGAAAGTTCTTTAAGCTAGAGATAATAATTCTAGATGGAAGCAAGAACATTCAGTAAAGAATAAGAACTCAGACATTCTCAATATATAGGCAATACTTCATTTCTCCAAACTCCCAAAATTCTTTATCTATAAATCTTGGGATGCTACTTCTCATCTATGTTTCTGTATTTTGTCATTTTATCTGCGTACTTCAAGTCCCCTAAAAAATAGGCTAATTTTGAAGTTGGTGGAAGCGGGGATCATTCTTAACTTTATCTTAGGTCCCCCAGAGTCTGACTTTTGCATATCTTGTTATTTATTTTCCATTTTTGAAAGCAGTGGTAGAGCATCATTCCATTTAATGAAGGATTCCAGTTGATTGGATTTCAGTCTTTTCTGATTGATTCATATTTCCAAAGCAAATATGTTCAGCTTAGAGAATTGTGATCTCAAAATCTACTTTATCTGACAAAATAATTTTCTTTTTTTTTTAGACTCATAGCTTATGTATTTCTTTAAAAAGTTTCTCAGTTGATAGACAAAAAAGATGATTTTTGGTTACACTAACCTCTAGGAGATACTACATGGGTCCTATGTACGGAATGTATAATAAACAACACAAATAACTCAATGGAGTTTTGAAAAGAGCTCGAAATGTTCTTGGATTAGATGTTTCTCATATTGCCTTTTATAAAAAGCTAGACGCATAATATTAAGTGCAAATTCATTGAAGACCATTTCCCAGGATTTTGTGGATAACATTGCCCTAGTTTGTTGCTTGTAGATGATCTATATACAAGTATAGAGAAGGGACCAGATAATGAAAATACGCTTTGTTTGGCTTCTGCCAAAGAGTTAGCAGGCTTTCAAAGTTGGGAATAAACAATTTTTACCAGATTCTTTCATGAGGCTTAGATATGCTTGTATCCTGTATTATTGAGTCCAAGTGAAATCAACATATTTTACATGATGGAATTATAATTGACTTTTTTTTTTTTTAATTTAGGAGCCTGATTTATTTTTTTTGCCCAAACTTAGGGCTATGTTACTTCCCTATGGCAAGTAACTTAAGGCAAGGCCAATTTTTAATTTTCTCAAAAGGTGATTTGAATCCAAAGTACTTGGACAAGTAGGCATCTGAGGCCCACATTTCTATACCAAATATTCAGGAGATAATTGAATTTAAGACATTGTTAAAAGTAGGAAAAGTAATGAATAGAGAATCTCAGAGACTGAAGAGCCTGGGCTGAAGTTCCTTCTCAACCACCTAATAGTGCTAATGATGTAACCTTGGAGGGATATTCTCTTTCCCCAAGCCTGTTTCTTCAGTCATAAAAATGGAAATAAGAATTCTTTGTTCATATGTTTATTTTGAAAATTCAGTGGTTATGTATTTTGGTTCCCGTTACTTCTTCACACCGAATACTTATTAGCTGCTTTCCCCTTATTCAATCATAAGAAAACATGAGAAAAAGGTGTTTGCTCCCACTTATAAAAGGTGTTTACACCCACTAGGATAAGGTACTCAATAATTATTAATGAATAAATGCTTTATGAAGGATTTTTTTAAATAATTATCAGTGTCAAGAGAAATTATAATCAAATATGTTTATAATAATTCTTGGTAAATAGTGATTACAGCAATGGCAAGTTATTACATTATTTTGCTTGACATTTGTATGCTGAGATGAATGTTTTTGCTGTTACTAAATCAACATCATTTAGCCAAAGTTGAATTTACCCCCATGGTATCTTACTGGAGCCATAGTACCTGCACTGCCCAAAATTTCATCCATGTTTAATGTTGTATAGTACATTAAGCCATAGTGTTTCTTTATTTGTGTAATATTCTTAAAACTTTGTTGCAGGTTCATTTTTAAATACTATTGTTTTGAAACATTTTATTAGATAAATTAAGCTTCTTTGCCTTGAGAAGCAATGCACTGTAGTACAGGGATCAGCAATTTAATGTATCAGGTTCTGGTCATAATAAGTTAAACTTTGCCACCCACATGGTCCCTATTGCAACTGCTCAGCTGCGCTTTGGTATCAGAAAAACAGCTGCAGACAATATGTAAATGAAGGGTGTGCCTATGTTCCAATAAAATTTTATTTACAAAAAACAGGTGGCAGACCAGATTTGACCCATTGGCCATAGTTTGTTAATCCCTACTGTAACAAAATAACACAAGTCTGCAGGTAGAAAACCCAGGAGGGAATCTATCTCTGACATGAACTGGCTCAGTGTTGATAACAAACCAAATCCATTCAACTTCCTTGTGAATTTCTGTTTCTTAGTAAAATTAAAAGGTGAGACTATGGTAATTTGTCTTTCTATCTTTAATTTTCTTATCTTTTGTCATCAAAAGTTTTCTGGTATGTAAGGCACCTTTGCCTGAAGGATAAAAAAAAAGAAAAACTAAAAATAAAAATCAATGCTGAGTCATGATTTTATACTGGATGTATAAACTGGACTTAAAACAAATTATATACATATTTCTTCTTTACTTCCCCGGTGGCTCAGACGGTAAAAGCGTCTGCCTACAATGCTGGAGACCTGGGTTCGATCCCTGGGTGGGAAAGATTCCCTGGAGAAGGATATGGCAACCCACTCCAGTGCTCTTGCCTGGAAAATCCCGTGGACGGAGGAGCCAACCTTACAGTCTGTGAGAACAAACCACTGACATCTCTATAATGATAAAAGCACTGTAATGCTCATTTCTGTGTACAGCACATGGAAACTATCAGTTGCATGTATTGAATAGATTTTGTAAAAATAATTGCATTATCTAGAGGCTATATCAATTTGTATTCCTACCAACAGTGCAGGAGGGGTTCACTTTTTTCCATACCCTCTCCAGCATTTGTTGTCTATAGACTTTCACATCAGTCAGAATGGCCATCTCCTTCACACTTTTAACGACTCTTGTCCTTACTTTAGGCTCACCCAGATATCCTGAATGATTTCTTCCCAAGATCCTGATGTAGTCACATCTGCATGGTCCCTTTTGCTATAGGTAACATTTTCACAGGTTCTGGGGATTAGGCTGAAGGGTATTTTTGCAAGACCATTATTCCGCCTACCACACCCAGTGAAGAAAAAATTTTTCAGGAAATTCCACTTTGTCCTCTCAGTGTCTCAGAGAAAGGAGAACTAGTTACTGTCATCTCTTTGGGTGGACAAAGGATCCTGAGGCAGAAGTAATATGTGACTTTGCTGCAGTTTTATAACTAGTTAGCCTGCGGGGTATGGGGGGAGGGAGTATCTTTTAAGTCCCAGTACAGAAGGCTTTCTACTGGATCATACATCCATAACATTTTTATCAGTATTAGGCATTTGATGCTAATATAGGTAAATTGCTTCCATGTCTCTAGATAATCAAACTTGAATTCAACCCAAATTAGACTTGATTCAATGTCCTCGCCATCTGTTAGCTTGTTTGATAGTTTCTGGTTAAAAAAAAAGGGGGGGGTGGTTGAAGGGGGAATGCATCTTTTCCTAAAGGATAAAGAAATATGCTAAGGATAAAATGGATGCAGACATTTGGCTTTTATTGGGTACTTTGAAAAATCTCTTTGCTAGTGTTTAGATTCAATGTTTGAGGGTTTATGGAAGTCTTGAACTTTCTATATCATCTAATATATATATACGTCACAAATAAATTTTTAAATATTAAAAAAGATAAAAGGGTTGTCATACAATACAGTTTTTCTTTTAAAAAACTGACTTCAATTTAAGTAGTTGAATCTGTACTGTAAATTTACTTGCTAGTAGGTAGACATCTAACTCCGATTTTCAACAATAGTAGCAATAGAGAGGAGATAGTATTTTGAAAATGAGTAACAATTAAAAGGACCCCTTTACAGAAACTTTGTTTTATAACTGCTGTGTGAAGTGGCAATGGAGGAGGTAAAGGACATGTGTTATTTGATAATTGTTTATGAGTTGGTTTTTTAGGCCATTACTTCAGTTTTTCATCAATAGGTTAATTCTCACAGATGTTTCTGTCTTTTCCAAACCAAATATTTTCACACATTAGACTTCAACTCTTCCATAATCCATCATTTTTTATTGTTTTATTTGATTTCTGTTATTCTAAATAGCACTTTGATTTTTGAGCCGTTTTCCTAGCTTTTCTCCTTGGGCAGGAAGGACGATGCTTTTCTTTCTGTACTATTACCTGGAACTCATAAATCTCCTCATTAACTTAAGCAGTTAAACTAATAAAGCAGGAAGGAAGGATGAACACAGTAGATAACAATAACCTTGAGGAGAAGCTACTGGTCTGGCCAATCCCACGGAAACAATACTGAGAAGGGGCATATCGTTTTCCCAGAGTTGCTGGTGGCTCTTGCTAAGGGAATGGCCAGGTACAGAGTGGAATGGGATATGCTGGAATCAAAAACTAGTAAAGTGTTTCATTGGTTATCGTGGAATATAGAAACAGCACGATTTAATAGAATTATGTGGGACTTTGATATGAGTCAAGACTGGGTTTATTTCTCAGTTTACTACTAAAGAGCTGTGCAGAACTGAGCAAGGAACTTAATCTCTTCAATCCCTCACTTCATTTATTAAATGGTCATTGCTGCCCCTCAAGGTTATTGTATGAATTAGGGATGTGGCATATATAGTATTAGTAGTGGCCCAGTAAATAGGCACTAAAGGATTAAAAACAGTAGATTGCAGTTGGTGGGCAGAATCATAGAAGAGTTTGCCTCAAGTTGGCTTTTTCTCACCGACTCTGGCTAGAAGGTCTTGGGATAGAACTGTGCTCAGAGCCTTGCTCCCCATTTCAGAGTAGCACAGATCCATTTGCAGCCCAGCCTGGTCCCAGACAGGCCTGTTCTGAGCCTGGGCCGAGGGGGAGCGCTGTGAGAGTCCTGAAAGGAAAACTGAAAGCATAACTGGAAATGGAAAACAGTACTCCTTGTCAGAAACCCTCTGTCATCCCTCCACATTCTCCTCTAGTACTCACTGCGCTGCCCTGGGTCTCTCTGTTATGGACCCCTGTTTTTGAAGGAAGGACTCCCTTCTGTCTAGCCAATCAATCAGACAACATCCTTTGGGAAAACAAAGTCTCATTTAAAAATTTTAAACTTAAAAAACTATGTGCCATCTTATTTAATTCAAATTATTTTACTGCTACACTAGTTTAGTTGTGGAAAATTTCCATGCTTATAGTTAACCTTTAATTAAGTCTTTTTTTTAAACATTAGAAATATGTATGCCCTTGATTTTTTTTAAATTAAAAAACCTTTTTAAGAGCAATTTTTGGTTTCCAGAAAAATTGCACAGAAAGCAAGGAGAGTTCACAAATACCTGCTCTGTATACATGGACACATCCTCCCCACCAAGATCCTACACTAATGTGGCACGTTCATTACAATCAATGAACCAATACTGATACATCATTATCAGCCAAAGCCCAGTGTTTACATTAGGAGTCATCCTTTGCATTGTACATTCTATAGATTTTGACAGTCTACCATTAAACAGAACAGTTTCACTGCCCTGAAATCCCCCTATGCTCCACATGTTCATACTTCTCTACCCCAAAACCCTTGGCAACCACTGATCTTTTTACTGCCTCCATAGTTTTGCCTTTTCCAAAATATCATATACTGGTTGTGCCAGGGTCCAGCCTCGGTGGGGTCCGGGGGTCTTGAGGGATGAGTGGCGTCAGCGGAAGAAGAACTGAGCAGAGTCGATGTGTGGTGATGGAGCAGTCTCTCTCTTTATTGTTGTTGGTTTACAGTTTTTATAGCCAAAAGACATCCCCATTACATCATTACATCACCTATCATTCTATACAATTTTTTGTTTTCTACCTCCCATAGCAACCTTATCATTGAGTTCATTCCCCAAACTATCATGAAACATTCCCTTTGCAGAAGTCAGATTTTTATGTAATTAGATTTAACAATAGTATGTTTACCATTTGAATGTCTTCAGTATACTTCATTCAATCAAGATAAGTACATCAACCTAAGTAGAAAGGTTACATTTCTCTTATCAGGTACAACTATGTAGAAGCTAGAGGGAAGAGCTTAAGCTTGAGACTGTTTATTCTAGTAACCTACTCAAGTTCTTAGGAGAAGAGGAAAGAGGACAAAGAGACAGTTTAGAGAGAGGAAAGAGGACTAAGAGACAGTCAAGCAGCACTGCTTTAGCAATAAAACCCTATTAACCTTATAACTACTAAAATGAATTCCTATGTCTACATTATCCTAAAGCAATCAATATCTCCAACTATGCTGGCCACAATTATGAGCATTCCTAAGTCTCAATCGAGCCTGATTTCCTCAAGGAAGAGAGCCTCCTCCATGGAGTGGTGGGGGGAGTTGGAGGTGGAAAGGTGACCCAAGTAGGAGCCTTTCTGGTGGTGGCCTTGCCATGACCCCCAGAGAACTCTTGGTAAACTCCCCAGTAAGGAGTAGTAATCCATTTAAATGTCCCTTTCATTCCTCCATAGCCCCCGGGGAAGGTGATCCACCTTCCTGGATCCTCTGGTCGATAAGGTCTGGGGGGATTATCTCAGGACGAATTCTTTCCAACTGTGACTGACCTACTGAGATGAGCCAATGTTCCGAGCATGGACAGAACTTCCAAGAAAAATACTAGGGTGGGGCTTGCCCAGGATGCCCCGATAAAGAAAGTCAGCTTTGCAAATACTTTCTTAGTCTCGTGACCTTGTCATCGAGCAAGGGGGCATCCTGACGGCTCCCGGCAGGTTGGAATCATATACCAGTATGAATATTTTCAGATTGACTTTTTTCACTTAATAATGTGCATTTAAAATTCTTACATTATCTTCATGGCTTGCCAGCCCATTTTTATCATGGCATAATATTCCATTTTGTCAATGTACCACAGTTTATCTGCTCACCTACTGAAAAACATCATGATTGCTTTCAAGTGTTAACAATTATGAATAAAGCAACAATATACATTTGTGTGCATGTTTTGTTGGATGTAAATTTTCAGCTCCTTGGGGTAGAAGTCAAGAAGGATGATTGCTCAACATCTGATTCTGAGCATCTTTTCACATACTTATTTGTTATCTATATATCTTCTTTGGTGACTTATATATCTCTTCGATCTTTTGCCCATTTTTCAGTTGAGTTGTTTGTTTTCTTACTGTTGTATTTCAAGAGTTCTTTGGATAGCAGTTCTTTTTCAGATCTATCTTTTGCAAATGTTTTCTTCCATTATGTGGCTCATCTTTTCATTCTCTTGACATTGTTTTTCACTGAACAAATGTTTTTAATATAATGAATTCCAATTTATCAATTCTTCCTTTCATGGATCATGACTGTGGTGTAGTATCTTAAAAAGTCATTACTAAACCCAAGGTCATCTAGATTTTTCCTGTGTTATCTATGTCCAGATCCCCTCCCTCCCTCCCTTCCTTCCTTCCTTCCTTTTCTTTCATATGGATTTCTTGTTGTTCCAGTATCATTTGTGGAAATGACTGTATTTTCTCCATTGAATTGCATTTGCTTCTTTGTCAAAGACTGATTTACTGTATTTTTATGGATCTATTTCTGGACTCTCTCTTGTGTTCCACGGATTCATTTGTTCTTTTATCAGTACCACACTGTCTTGGTTATTGTAGCTTTATATTGTTGTTGTTCAGTTGCCCAGTTGTATCTGACTCTTTGCTACCCATGGGCTGCAGCACACCAGTCCTCTCTGTCCCTCACCATCTCCTGAAGTCTGCCCAAGTTCAGGTCCATTGAATTGGTGATGCCATCCAGCCATCTCATCCTCTGATGCCCTCTTCTGCCCTCAATCTTTTCCAGCATCAGAAACTTTTCCAGTGAGTCAACTGGTCACATCAGATGACCAAATTACTGGAGTTTCAGCTTTAGCATCAGTCCTTCCAATGAGTATTCAGGACTGATTTCCTTTAGGATTGACTGGTTTGATCTCCTTGCTGTCCAAGGGACTCTCAGGAGTCTTCTCCAGCACCATAGCTGGAAGGCATCAATTCTTTGATGCCTTTACAGTTAGTAGCTTTATAGTTAGTGTTAAAGATGGGTAGTGTCAATCCTCTGATTTGCTTCTTCAAACTTATGTTGGCTTTTCTGAGTTGTGCTCTTGATTTTACTTCCATAGACTGTTATGTAGGTCTGGAATAAACTTCATCATAATATTCTACTGTAGCTACATATCCAAGGAGAAGTATATTTTCTCATGTACTATTTTTCCCAGATTTTTATCATCCCCATATTTGTATTACTCTAAAACCTGCTATTCAAAGAATGGTCTGTGTCTCCAAACCTACTAAATCAGAATCTGAATTTTATAAGACACACCAGTTCTTTGAAAGCACATAAAGTTTAAGAAGCCCTACTGTAAAAAAAAAAAAAAGCTTTATATAACTGTGAATATGACATAGTAGCTTCACATTTTACAGTTTGAAAGTCCCCTCATGATTCAAAAAGCACATTCAGGATGTAGAAGGTTTTTGTTTCTTCATTTATTTTAAGAATCTGCTCATTTCAGATCTACCGGTCAGCCAATTAAAAGTCAACAGATAAACTTTCTGAATATTGTCTTTTCATTGTTTGGGGGTTTATCATTGGGAAAAGCTAATTCAGTCTGTTTTTACACTGATATACTGATAGCACTTCTCCAAGGAATTCTAGGCACCTTGGAGGTAGCTTGCCATATTGTTTGTTGTTCAGTCGCTAAGTCATGTCCAACTCTTTGTGACTCCGCAGACAGCAGCACGCCAGGCTTACCTGTCCTTCACCACCACCTGGACCTTGCTCAAACTCATGTTCATTGAGTCTGTGGTACCATCAACCATCTCATCCTCTGTTGCTCGCTTCTTCTCCTACCTTCTGTCTTTACCAGCATCAGATGGTAAAGGATTGAGTCGGCTGTTTGCATCAGGTGGCTAAAGTATTGACGCTTCAGCTTCAGCATCAGTCCTTCCAATGAATATTCAGGGTTGATTTCCTTTAGGATTAACTGGTTTGATCTCCTTGCAGTCCAAGGGATTCTCAAGAGTCTTCTCTAACACCATAGTTCAAAAGCATAAATTTTTTGGCTCTCAGCTTTCTTTGTGGTCCAACTCACATCTGCACATGACTACTGGAAAAAACATGGATCTTTGTTAGCAAAGTGATGTCTCCGCTTTTTAAAGTGCTATCTAGGTTTCTCATAACTTTTCTTCCAAGGAGCAAGTGTCTTTTAATTTCATAGCTGCAGTCACTGTCCACAGAAATTTTGGAGCCCAAGAAAATAAAATCTGTCACTGTTTCCACTTTTTCCCCATCTATTTGCCATGAAGTGATGGGACCAGATGCCATGATCTTAGTTTTTTGAATGTTGAGTTTTAAGCCAGCTTTTTCTCTCTCCTCTTTCACCTTCATCAAAAGGTTCTTTAGTTCCTTATCACTTTCTGCCATTAGAGTGATATTATCTGCATATCTGAGGCTGTTAATATTTCTTTCAGCCATCTTGATTCCAGCTTGTGATTCATCCAGCCTGGCATTTCTCATGATGTATTCTGCGTATAAGTTAAATGAACAGGGTGACAATAAACAGCCTTGACATACTCCTTTACCAATTTGGAACCAGTCCATTATTCCATGTCTGGTTCTAACTGTTGCTTCTTGACTTGCATACAGATTTCTCAGGTGGTCTGGTGTTCCCTCCTCTCTAAGAATTTTCCACAGTTCATTGTGATCCACACAGTCAAAGGCTTTAGTGTAGGCAGTGAAGCAGAAGTAGATGTTTTTCTGTAATTCTCTTGTTTTTTCTGTGATCTAACGAATGTTGGCAATTTGAGCTCTGATTGCCATGTAGCCAGAGGCATAAATGATACTTCAGAGTTTTATTTTAAAGACAGAAGCAGACGTAGAATCCCCAACCCAGTATTAGATATCAGACTTAGTCCCTGGTCAGTCAGTAAAGAATCCGCCTGCAATGCAGAAGACTGCCATTAGTGCAGGAGACCTAGATTCAATCCCTGGTCCGTGAAGATCCCTGGAGAAGAAAATGGCAATCCACTCCAGGATTCTTGGAAAATCCCATGGACAGTGGAGCCAGGGGGCTACAGTCTGTGAGGTTGCGAGAGTCAGACAGAACTCAGCCACTAAACCACCACCACCACTGAAACTACAGCAGCTCCCTTTATGTATCTGACCTATTTTGTCACACTCGGTATTTACTTTAGACCTGATTTTGTTCCAAGTCAAGTTAAGCTTTAATATTATTGCAGTCATAGGTATACAGTAAACAACAAAATTCTGTAAAGCAATTATCCTTCAATTAAAAAATAAATAAAATCAGAAAAAAGAAAATAAAAAATGTTAATGCAGTCTTCTAGTTAGAGGTAGGTAAAATGAAAGCAGGTGCTGTGCCCTTTATCATGTAATTTCACACTAAGCTATTCATACTTCTATGTTCAAGAAGCATTGTATTTTCTGCCTTTTTGCTTGTATTTGATTTATGGGTAATTGTGCTCTTCATAATTGAACAATGGATTTTTGGAGTTGTCCAAAAGTCATCTTAGTTTCTACCTAGGTTGGTATAAATCATTGCTGTCTCTCATTTAGACAGAGTTCTGATTTTTCTAACATATTTCCTAAGCATTTGGACTAGGAATTGTGATTGGTTTTAATATCTTGTCTTCTTCAGTTTTGTCTTATCTCAGAACACAAGACTCTTAAGTTGTCTTAAGAACTTATTAATCTGCTGAACACTCTACCAAAATATTCTCCTATTTAAGGGGGGGAAAAGTAGAACCAAAATTTGAAAACTAATAGAAAATTACCAAAATTATTAATTAAAATATTAGAAAAGATTTTAATTACTGAATCATTGCACAGAAACCTCTTGATAAAAATGTTCATGTTATTTTGGACTCTTAATTATGTCTAAATTAATTAAACTCTGCTTCAATAATTAATTATTTCTACTTCTCTCTTTTAGGCAAGAGCCCAGGGAAAGGAATAAAATTTAAATGGTCTTTGTTATTAGGAAGGCTTTTGTAGTCTATTACTTATAAATTTTTTTGTTTCTATTATTGGTTTCCCTTCCCATAAATTCTTTGGGGTAATATTCTGATTTTAAGCAATTACCTTGCCCTATACTGTAAACAAATACAGATTTCCCAAAATTCTATCTTCTAGGCTTATTAATAAGGTAAAGTATATTTTGTGTTTAATTTTAAAGGTACGCCCTAAGATCACATTGTCTACCATAATCTCAAAATTCCCCAAATGTATTCATATTTAGACTTCTCTTCATTTAGGTTTCCCTTCATGTTGATTTTTTAATGAGCAAACAAAAATTCTCCCTGATGTTTGTTATTATTTGGGGAGGGAACTCACATTTGTCAAAGTGCTTGCGGTGTACCACATGACACACATGTGTCACAGTACCCCTTCTTTTTCAAAAGCTAGGTTTTTTCTTTGCTTTGCTGCTTCCTTACCTGACGAGACTCTCAGGTTTTGGTGCCATCAGCAAATCAGAAACTAGTCCCTGTCTCTAAATCTAGGAAGATTTGGGGTATTTGCTACTATCAGAATATATTTGAATTGTGGTGATCCAAGATAATATAAAAGGAAGAGTGAAGAGTAAGAAGAATTAAGAAAACAAATAGCTTTTAGGAGTTGTTTCTCTAACAAAAATTTTACCAAATCATACTTTGAGACCTCCCAGTAGATTATATCTTTCTCTCCAATGTTAACAATATTTACCAAAAGCCAGAGCATGGGAATGTCATGTAGAATTTTTATTTGCACTGTTTTATTCCCTGTTACGTCTTTCACTACCACACAGACAAATTGGGAGAAAAGGTAGTTGGCTCAGGAGCTTCATTTGATCCATCTCCTACCTATTTGTCCACTTAACAAATGACACTGATAAGCTTGTAAATTTTTCTCTTTAGTAGAAAAATGGTAGATCCAATATTTAGCTGACTCTTGCCTACAGAGGTCAAATAGTTTATAGAGGAATAGCAGGGCTCATAGGCTGCTTAGCATGAAATATCGAGTGATCTAGAGGGAACTGCAAGAATGATGGTATTGCTGCTGCAAATAATTGCAGGAGACGCTTGTGAGTATTGCACAGTAAATCTGCACTTTCCGTGTATACTCATTTAAGGGGAAGCATCCTCCGGATGGAGCATCAGCAACACATGTCTAATAGGTGCATTCATTTTAATATGCTCATTCATCGAATAGGCCTGATGAATTAGTGCATGTCACCATCTGGTACTTAGTGAGGCCATTCATTTTTAAAATGTTGAAATTGCAGGGAATGGTGCACACCAATTAAAATCCTTTTAACTGGATTGTGTTAGTATAAAGTATATGTGTAGGAAGACTTCATTGGAATTCAGCATGCATCTAAGGGTACACGCATCAGCCTGAAGTCAATTAGAACAAAGGAAGTCAAGAGAGGGGAAATTCAAGAAGAGCTATCTGTTCTTTTTCTGAATGTGTCTGCTCATTTATTGCTTTCTCTCTGTTTTTGGTCTTTGAGGCATGCAGTTTTCTTGATTGTCCTCCCACCTTTCTTTTTTTGTTTGTTTATTTTTGGCTGCCCTTGGTCCTCTTTGCTGCCCAGGCATTTCTCTAGTTGCTGAGAGCCGGAGCCACTCTCTAGTTGCAGTGTGCAGGCTTCTCACTGTGGTGGCTTCTCTTGTTGTGAAGCACAGGTTCTAGTGTGGACTTCAGTAGTTGTGGCACATTGCCTCAGTCAGTAATTGTGGCTCCCAGGCTCTAGAGCACAGGCTGACTAGCTGTGGCACACGGGCTTAGTTGCTCTGAGGCACATGAGACCTTCTCAGATCAGAGATGGAACCCGTATCTCCTGCATTCGCAGGTGGATTCTTTACCACCAAGCCACCAGGAAGCCCCTTCCCACCTGTTCTTTATTTTGGGTTCCCTTTCTCTCTCTCTTTCATCCTCCATTTTATCCCCCTTTTTTAATGTTGTTGTTCCCCATTTCCTCATCCCTTCCCCATCCCATTATTCTTCAGTTATGCATTAAAACAAAAGCATTGGGTGAATAACTATGTAGTGATTCAATAAAACCTAAGCTCTCTATGTCCTGGAACTATAATGAGTTCTAGTTGGCCAAATTTTTCTGGATAACTGTGAGTTTGAGCTCTTTAAACATTAAAGGGCTTTTAGTTACAGTTATCATTTGGTGCTTATGTGACCTACATTTGGACTGCAAGGAGATCAAACCAGTCAATCCTAAAGGAAATCAACCCTGAGTATTCACTGGAAGGACTAATGCTGAATCTGAAGCTCCAATACTGTGGCCCACCTGATGTGAAGAACTAACTCATTGGAAAAGACCCTAATGCTGGGAAAGATTGAGGGCAGGAAAATAAGGGGACGACAGAAGATGAGATGGTTGGATGGCATCACTGACTCAGTGGACATGAGTTTGAACAAGCCCCAGGAGATGGTGAAGGACAGAGAAGCCTGGCATGCTTCAGTTCATGGGGGTGCAAAGAATCAGACATGACTGAGCAACTGAACAACAATGACAATACTAAGATTTGGGGTGCTTTTCCTTCCTTCTATCTTTTTTTATTCTCCAAGTTTGTTATAATAAGTATTTATTTTATAATTGAATAAATAAACTTGTAAATAATAAAACCATTTGTACGAAAATCTTTCTAAAATATATTTTAAACTTCTGCTGTTTTCCTCCCTTTTTAAATATAGGATACCAAACATAGTTTAACATTTTCTTGATATCTTGCTATAATTAGTATCAGTGTCAATCACAGTGCTATTCTGGAAAATGTGGTGCTGGGATATAGGGGCTTGTTTGCCCCACACTGAAATGCTGTTTGAGTTCTTAAGTTTGGGGGAGGGGTTATTATTATTATTTTTTCCTCCCCCTTTGCTGTCAGTAATCCCTTGTCACTTGCCACTTCTGTCTGAATTCTTCCATCCCCTTATAGGTTATCTTGATTTCTGAAACCAGATAATAAAGTATCACTTATTCATCTGTTTAAGAAATATAAAGTACAAAAACTATATAAGAAATATCTCCTGTCTTCAAGGAGCTTGGTGTAGTGAGTGAGAGAGAGAGACAAGGTTGTATTCAAACAGTCACAAATACCATAGAATGGAAAAGTTGAGGAGGAAACAGTTAATTCTAAGAGGATGATCCACAACTTTACAGGGGAGTTGACATTTGACTGAATCATCAAAAGTTTTGTAGAATTTTTGAACAGTTGTTATATGGTAGACATGTAGAAGATAATTTTTTTAAAGGGTAAGACAGTATCTGATCACAGAAGAGCATTATACTCTAAAGAGTTCAAATAGATTGTATAGACATCTGAGAGCGAGTCATGATTTTATGAAGAAAGTGGTAAAGTGGTAAAGATTTGTTTTTTAGAGGAATTAGGAGACAATAGAATACTATCTTAGTACTTCAAAAAAGAATAAAATCCAGGACTTAACCTGGCATTGATTGTATATCATATGAGAAGGACCAGGACAGTGGTCAAGCTGACCTAGAGTAAATGCCTACCGAAGTTGTGATACCATTAATTGTTATAGTGCTCAGAAAAAGATGGAGCATATTTTCGAGGAAGGACAACTAATTTTGTTTAGAGTGGTCTAACAGATAGTTGGAAGCTGACGTCTGAAACTTCAGAGCACAGGAATAAGAAGTGGAGATTCTGGGAAGATACTGCACTCTTGTATGTTTGGAAATAGACTAGGTTACAGAAGAGATGGTTAGAAAGAAAGTCTTTTGTAAAGAGTGATAATGGAAGGGGCATCTTTTTGAAAGTGCAGTGGGGTACGCATATCTCCACTCAAATAAACTAACATTGTTATCTCAGTGAATTCATAGTAAAGTGGACAGGGAGTGTACAAATCAAGGGCACCATGAGAGAGATAGTTATACTTCACCACTCAAGTAGAGCATTCATTGTTATTTCTGTACAAAAATACTGGCTTGAGTTGATCAAGTTAAATTTGTGTGCAAACAGAAGAGTCTAGAAGTGAGACCTGAAGGCTCTTTCCTACTTTGTCTGGTTTTCAACTATGCCTTGAATAGGTAATCTTGCCAGGTTACCTATGTCCATAGAAAAGAGTTGTTTCTTATTATATATGAGAAATACTTTGAGATTGTTGAAAGACTGATAAAGAATCAACCTGCAGTGCATGAGACCTGGGTTCAATCCCTGGGTTGGGAAGATCCCCTGGAGAGGGGAAAGGCTATTCACTCCTGTATTCCAGCCTAAAGAGTTCCATGGTCCATGGTGTTGCAAAGAGTCGGACACAACTGAGCAACTTTCACTTTCACTTTCAAGGACTCTGACTGCTAGTCATTTCTTTCATTGTTAATTTTGTTTGAATGGAGAATTTACTGGTGGTCTAGTGGCTAGGACTTAAGTGCTGTCACTGCTGTGGGCCCAGGGGTTCAATTCCTGGTCAGGGAACTAAGATCCCACAAGTTGTGCAGCATGGCAAAAAAAAAAATAATAATAATGATTTAAATTGGCACTTTAACTAAAACTTGCATTTATATAATTCTGAATTGGTAGTAAATTTTAGAAACAGTTTTAAAGATATTCATGTTATCAAGCATCATGTTCATTGTGTTGTGTCTTTGTATCATTGTGTGTACAAGTGATCTGTGTACACAGGAAAAAGACTTGGAGGGGTATATAGTAAGATTTTTGGTTTGGCATTTTGTTTGTTTGTGTATCTGTATTTTCTGATTGCTTTCATAATATAAGGAATTAAGTTATTTCTCATTAAAAAAAAAAAAGAATAAAGGCCAGGAGGCCCAGGGAGTTCAACAACTTGTATAAATTTATATCTAATTATAGTAATGGCCTTTAGCTATGTTCATTTGCACCTCTGAGAGTTCAGTTGATTGGTAGATTGTTATGAAAGGAATGGAAATGCTACCCAATACTCACAACCACAAGGACCAGGGACCCAATACCTGTTTAGGAATGGCTGGCATCCTACCTGTCACTTCACATCCAGAGAAGCATTTGGCTGTCTGTAGTGGTCCAATGTTACACACCACAGGCATGTATGTTCACTGATAAGGAGATTAAAGACCTAGAATACTCTTGAGAGCAGTTTAGCTTTTCTTCTTTCTGATTGTGATACTCTTAATATATACATTAACATCTAACAAACACCCTAGAGTCCAAGCTTTTGTTGTTTTCTTGAGACCAGCCCTGGAAGAAACCTGTTGGCATGTGTTCATGCCCACCTGGACAATGTGAATCCTCTGACCACGGTTGGCATCCTTCATGATCCATCCCTGGTCCCATCACTTCACTTCCTCAGCCCAAGTTTTATTTTTCTGCCTTTTATCTATGGTAAAATAAAGGTAACCAGAAAATTGTCACTTTGCCTTTCTCTTTCCTTCCCACATCCATGTCAGCATCCTGAATCTTTTGTATTACTCTCACTAAACCATTTGCACTCAACATTTAGAGTAAGGTTTATATAAGAAAACAGCAATTAAAGTATTTTTTAATGGAAAAAAATTTTAGATATGGACTACTTGGCTTTAGGCTATTATTTTCATTCAAACATCAGTTTTCTCATTTTCCACAGTTGAAGTAGTACAATTGTTGCTAACTTCACTGTCTACACTTCTCAGTACATCTCTGGGAAAGTCATCCTGAGTCTTCATCTAGGGAGACCCCAGGGTCATCTTAAGTCACTGTCCCTCTTTCCTCATGTCCTGCTGGCTGATATGTACTGTTTATTTGGCCTCTCAGATTATCCCCTACCCATTAATTCTAACTGCCTGCATTAGTTTGAGGCCTTACCTGGTAAGGTATTATGAAAGCTAAACCAACCACATTTCTTCCAACCTTGCCTCTTATCAGTATATCCTTTCCATATCCACCTGAATTCTTAAAGCATAGTAATATTGTAATACTCTATTGCTTGGCAACTCCTTCCTGATAAAATCTGAGAGCATCTCTAAAACTGATGTAAAACACAGGTCCAAAATAGGATGCTAAAGTTTCTTTGCAAATCACTTGATTCAGAACTTGGAGTGCATTTTCCTTATAGAAACAATACATGGTAGATAGGTTTACAAAATAGTCAAAACTTTCAATTAAAGCATCCATAATTGAAGCCTCCCAGTTTAGTTAACAGTGTTTCCACCTGGAATGTCAAGATGCAGTCCAATATGTGTAGAAGGTATGGAAGAGGTCATTTCCCTTACTATTCTCCATTGGATATAGAGAGTTAATAACAGAAGAAAGAACTAAAATTTATTAAGTGCTTATTATTTATCAGTCTCTGTTAGGCACTTTATATATTTTATCTTTTTTTGAGACACAGTTGACATTTAACATTGTGTAAGTTTAAGGTATGCAGTGTGTTGATTTGATACATTTATATATTACAATATGATTACCACCATAGCATACCATAGAATTAGCTCACCCCACTATCATATCATATAATTATCATTTCTTTTTTGTGGTAGAACATTTAAGATCTAGTCTCTTAGCCACTTTGAAGTATGTAATACAGTATTGTTGACTATAATCACTATGCTCTGAATTAGAGCCCCCAAAGTTGCTCATCTTCTAAGTATAACTACACCTCCCAATTCTCCTATCCTTCAGTCCCTGATGGCCACCATTTGGGCTTCCCAGCCAGCTTAGGGGTTAAAAAAAAAAAAAAAAATCTACCTGCTATGCAGGAGATACAGGTTCAGTCCCTGGGTCAGGAAGATCCCCTGGAGAAGTAAGTGCAGCCCACTCCAGTATTCTCACCTGGGAAATCCTATAGACAGAGGAGCCTGGCAGGCTATAGTCCATGGGGTCACAAAAGAGTCAGACACGACTTAGTGACTAAGTAGGAGCACAAACCACCATTTTACTCTGTTTCTATGAGAGTGGGTGTTTTGTGTGTTTTTTTAGATTGTACATGTAAGTGATATAGTACTTGTCTTTCCTGTCTGATTTATCTCACTTAGCATAACACCCTCAAGGCTTATCCATGTTGTCACAAATGGCAGGATTCCTTCCTTCTCATGGCTGAGTAATATGTTGTGTATATATATATACAACATCTTCTTTGGCTATTCATCCACTGATGGTCTCATAGTTATTTCCATTTCTTGTCTGTTGTAAATAATGCTGCAGTAAATGTGAGAGTACAGGTATCTTTTCAGTAAATTGTTTTCATTTCCTTTGGATGTATACCTAAGAAGTGGAATTGCTGGATCATATTTGCAGTCCTATTTTTTTTAATTCTGAGGAACCTCCATACTATTTTGCATACCGGCCTAACCAACTTACATTCCTATCAGTGGTGCACAGAATTCCCTTTTTTCCACATCCTCATCAATACTTTTATCTTTTGTCTTCTTAATGATAGCCATAACAGATGTGAGATGATATCTCACTGTGGTTTTGATTTGCATTTCCTGATGACTAGTGATGTTGAGCTTCTTTTCATATACCAGTTGGTCATTTGGATGTCTTCTTGGAAAAATGTCTATTCAGTTCTTTTGTCTATTTTTACATAATATTTTTTATCTTTCTGTTATTGAGTTGTGTGAGTTCTTTATATATTTAGATATCAACCCCTTGGGCTTCCCAGATGGTGCTAGTGGTAAAGGACCCACATGATAAAGTGGGTAAACTGGGTAAAGAATCAATGCAGGCGACACAGGAGACGTGGGTTTGACCCCTGGGTCAGGAAGATCCTCTGGAGGAGGGCATGGCAACCCACTCTGGTATTCTTGCCTGGAGAATCCCTTAGACAGAGGAGCCTAACAGGCTACAGTCCACAGGGTCACAAAGAGTTGGACATGACTGAAGCAACCTAGCACACACACATGCATTAACCCCTTATCCAGTATATTGTTTGCATATATTTTCTCCCATTCTGTAGCTTCTTTTTTCATTTTATTGATTGCTTCTTTTGCTGTACAGAAGCTTGTTAGTGTGATGTAGTTCCACTTGTCAATTTTCGCTTTTGTTGCTTGTACCTTTGATGGCATATCCAAAAACCTGTTCCCAAGACCACTGTCAAAGAGCTTTTCCCTGTGTTTTCTTCTAGAGGTTTAACAGCTTCAGGTCTTATGTTCAAGTCTTCAGTCCATTTTGAATTGATTTTTGTGTATGGTCTAACACGGGGTCCAGTTTCATTCTTTGGCATGTGGCTGTCCAGTTTTCCCAGCACTATCAATTGATGAGACTGTCCTTTCTCCATTGTATTATTCTTGGCTCCTTTGTCATAAACTAATTGGCCATATATTCCTGGGCTTATTTCAGGGCTCTCTGTTCCATTTGCCTATATATCTGTTTTTACTGTTTTAGTTACTATAGCTTTGCAGTATACTTTGAAATCAAAACACATGATGCCTCCACCTTTTTCTTTCTCAGGATTGCTTTGGCTATTCAGGGTCTTTTGTGTTTCCATACAAATTTTAGGGATTTTTTTTTTTTTTTAATTTCTGTGGGGAAAAAATGCCATTAGAATTTTAACAGGGACTACATTGAATCAGAAGGTAAGAGATTAAATTGTTATTTTGAAATCAGTTGTGTTTCTACACACTAACAATAAAATATCTGAAAAATAAAACAATCCCATTTATGATGGTATCAAAGACAATAAAATACTTAGGAGTAATTTTAGCCAAGAAAGTGAAAAATTTGTACAATGAAAACAATATTTTGTTGAAAGAAATTGAAGAAGACACAAATGGAAAGATATTCTGTGTTTGAGGATTAGAAGAATTAATATTGTTAAAATGTCCTTACTACCCAAAGCCATCTATAGATTCAGTACAATCCCTGTATATGTTAACTTAATTCATTTTAATGACAATTCTATGGGGTAGATGATTATTATACTCCTTTAACAGATGCTTAGCAAATTAATAATGTAAATGAGATCAGGAAAGGAATGATTACCTGAGATATAAGAGAATATTGTTTTTAAGCACTGCTTTTCAAACTTCAGTAATTTATAGGCTCCTTTTAACTGATTTTAACATTATTACAGTCTTTTAGTATTGATACACATTATTAATTTTACTTAAATATAAACAAATATAAAATTAGGTATAAATTCTTTACGCTTACATTTCTTATGTAGCTATAAACTAAAACAAATTTAAAAGTGAAGTACTCCAAGAAAAATACCTGTAAAACTAATGAAATTCAAATTAACAACACTATTTTTATACAATAGATGATATTGTGGTGAAACAGTTGCTGCTCACAATGTGAATACAGAGCTGCCTGCAACCCCACTGGTTTTTTTGGCAGCTTTCATTACCACTGGCTCTCTTCTTCTGCTACACTTCTTTCCAGACTGTTGAAAATTCAGGACTGGTACAATGTGCAGTGACTGCACCACGATGTCATTTTGGTCTTTACTTAGTGGAATTGTGTCATTTACATATTAAGTAAACCTCTTTTCTCATTATTCCTAACAATTAAAATAGTGTGCTTGATACTAGCTGAGTTTAGAAAAACAAATACATATGTATATTTGTAATACTGTTACAAATCATGATGCTGTGCTTAGTTAATAAGTGGCCATTGTAGTGTTCTATGTATGCTATGTTTACTTTAGATTGTAAACTTTGGTTTTAGTTCAATAGAGGGGCTGTTTTGGAGTACTCATAGACCCTTAAAAATACGTCTTGGATCCCAGGTTGATACTCTTAATGTATTTTAAGCCATTATTTATTTATATGGTTGATGTTCAGTCGCTAAGTTGTGTCTGCCACCCCATGGACTGCAGCACGCCAGGCCTTCCTGTCCCTAACCATCTCCTGGAGTTTGCCCAAGTTCATGTCCATTTAATCAGTGATGCCATCCAACCATCTCATCTTCTGCCACCCTCTTCTCCTTCTGCCTTCAATCTTTCCCAGTGTCAGTCTTTTCCAGTGAGTCGGCTGTTTGCCTCAGGTGGAGCTTCAGCTTCAGCATCAGTCCTTCCAATGAGTATTCAGGGTTGATTTTCCTTAGGATTGACTGGTTTCTTATATATTTATTAGAATAATCCTCCAAATACTTCTAACAGGAAAGACTGTTAAGCTAGTTTATTATGATATCTCTATGATAACTCTTTGAAAGCAATAAATTTATATTTCTTTAAAGTATTGTATAACTCAGACTTTCATCAATTTAGAAATACTTTTTCTCTTTAGAATTTCAAGTTATGAATGTCATATGGAATGTACAGTTACTCTGTTCTGTAACTGGGAAGGTAAATTTTAGTTTGACTGGAAAAATAATGCCTCCTACCAAATGTACAAGCCATACAAGACAATAAAGAATAAAGCCTCCAGAAATGGTGAAGCGTGATAACAAAGGACATTATTGCTTCCCCTGATTATGTTGCTGTAAGCATTCAAGTGGGATTTCTCTCAAAATAGTCTGCTCTTTCTTGGTTCTCTTTCCTTCCCAACCTCTTTCTCCCCTTCTTTTCTTCTTTCTCTTACCTTTGACTCTTTCACTTCCTCATTTTCCCTCTTTCTTATTCCCTTCTTTCAAACCAGAGATCACCTATCTTTTCACATCTCAGTTAGTCTACAGTCTAGCTTTCTTCATTTGACAGTTGACAGCAGTGGAGAAGAATACCGTAAGGTGCTTCTAACGGCATCTCGGCATCTCGCCAGTTGCTCTCAGTCAGCCACTTCATAGGCCCTTCCAAATAAGGATGGTTCCTGACTCAGGCTGGTCTAGATGAAAGAGCATACTTAATTTGCCTCGAATATTCACTCCAATCCTCTGAAGTACAAAAACAAAAAAACAAACAGCACCATCTTTGGGGCAGCCCAGGTAGCTATTTGGCTCTTAGTTTTACTCCTAACTTGCTCTGCAGTGAGTACGTGGACCCTGCAATCTCAGGAGTGAGCAGGGGATGGCGGGGGTGTGCCTCCTTCTAACACTGCTTTGCTCAAGATGGAATTCCACTATGATAAGCATGCTGCTGTTGCTGAGTGAACTGTTTTTCAGGCACCACCATGCTTACATTTAAAGCAGCCTCCAGATACCATAGGTAGCTGAACTCTACCATTTATATGTGCATGTATTCAGCCATTCTGGCTCTGCCATGTTAGCTATGTGACCTTGGACAAGTCTCAGTTTCTTTATCAGTGAAGTGGGGCTATACACATAGTAGAGTTTTATGAGAATTAAGAGTTTTCATGGGTAAAGAGCTTTAAATGGTACCTGGCATTAGTAATAAATGCTAGCTAAAATTGCTTTTATTCAGGAAGCACTTATTTAGTATCTGCTATATTCCAAGCAATCCAAGAGATCTAGAGATGAGAAAAACACTGCCCTGCCTTCTGGGGACCTATATAATATAACATGATCTTACAATAAAGGTATTTAGGGAGTTAGGTAAAGCTTCATCACAGGTAAATTTTGAACAGGGTCTCGAAGGATTAACAGGCTGTTGCCAAATGGAACAGCATTAGAGAATATACATTCCAAGCAGAGGGAATCATTTGTGAGTAGAGTAAAACTGAAAAATACTATGGAATCCTTGATTGTTACTAGATAACATTTTAACCTGCTCTATGATGCCTACCTTCTTATATAGGGGTCTGAAGTGGGTTCAGTGAACATTTTGGTAATTATAATCTTATAACTAGCTGTTACCTAATTTATAATAATAATAATTATTATTATTATTTAACTGGTTCATCAAAGAGTTTGAACTGAAAAAATGTGTCAGGACCTTAGCAGTGCCTCTTTACAGTGACACAACTGCTCTTACACAATTCTTATCCTGAGATGATTACCATGTGACAGGAATAGTAAATTGTTAGAAAAAACTTGTGGTTAGAACAACTGGAAGTGGGTGGTCTTCCTCCTTTCAGCAGAGCTTTTTAGTTAAGTTTTCTAAATTAAGTAGATCTTACCTTGGTTTCTTCTTTAGACAGAAGAACCTTAAGTCTTAAGATCTTGTCTATTCTTAACATTAGCAAAGAACTGTGGTTTTTTTTCCTTTGGTCAAATTTCAAATTAAGAAGGTTCCTTTTATTCATGGAATTTCCATTTATGTGCCAAATTCAAGCTGTGTTTTATCTCCTACAAAGCCTTTTCCTGCAGCTTTGCTTTCACTTCCTCTCCCCACCCTTGTAGTCATATACTGAAGGGTTTGGCAGCTGGTTGAGGTATCGGTCAGCATTTTTCACTGTGGAAGGAAGAAAGGTTGGAAACAGTGACGTGGGGATACTTGTCACATTTTCCTTTCTTTTTTTATTTAACTGACCCACTTGTTCCATTACAAAAGCCTAATGGGAACCTTGGCTTGTAAATTTTACTTCAGTAGCCTGGAGCTGGACTACAGTAATGTGTTGGATGACATATAAGCAATAATTTCTCAGTGAACAGTATCCTTAAAAGCCCATGTAAAACAGTGAGAATTCTTGATTCTGCCCCTTTGACGGTATGACAGATTTTATGAAGAGAGATAATGGGCTCTGAGAGTCACAGTATTGGGGAAGGAGCTGAGCAGTCCATTCTCCATCCTCATTTATTAACAGATTCTCCTTGGATGCCTTTAGGAAATACTCTGCCTTTGGTATTTAATATACTACCAACACAATCTAACCTTCTTCACTGACTTGGAAATTGCATCTAGCTTGAGAAGCTCTGGCTCTTTCTGTGGGCCAGTCTATTCCAAGTTTGAGATACTGTGTGGATTTGGCTGTCTTGTATCAAATCTGCTTGAAACTGTTGGACTAGAAGCAAACTAATTATGTCATTGACTGTATAGCAGTAGAGAGAGTAAAAAACAGTAATAGATTCTTTAAAAGCTGTCATGACTAGAAGTGAAATAAGCTACCCGTGAACAGCTTCATCTATAGCCCGAAGGGTTTTGGCCTTGAAAACTGTCAAATATGACATCAGATTTTAGATCGTGGAATCCTGGCTAGCTCCTAGGGGCAACTTCAGCCATTACACTTTCTCATTGAGCATTTCATCTGCAGGGTTTGCTTTGAGATTATAAGGGATGTGGAGGCCAATGAGTTTTACCTTATCCAACGTTCCATTTGATGCTCCATAGCTGACCTGTTTTGGCAAATAAATAGAAGACACCAGGGTAGACTGTCATATATCCTTGCCTAAGTGCCTCAGGAGACACAGTTTTTATTTCTCAAGCATGACTTTGGTGGCTAGAGTTTCCCATTTGGAGGTGTCAGTGTTGAGCAGACAAAGCTGCTAGTTATTGATTGCCATTGAAGTCATTTCACAAAGGCAGTAAAGCCCAAGGACTGCTCTTTGGATAGAGCTACAACTGGTGTATCTTCTCTTTCTAAGAGCCTGTTATAAGTTAAAATAGTTTTGACAGTATCTTTAAGTGCACATCTTTGTCTCCAAACGTAATTAGTGTTGAAAAATGAAACCCTCATAGTTAAGGCTTTGTGACTTAGACAGCAGCTCCATCTGGTGCTTGCTAAAGGTGTTTGCTTGGTTCATCTCGGTTTTATAAGATTGAATACAGATGTACACAGAACTTATAAAAGAATGTCAAATCCAAGCTTCAGTTTTATTGATGGGTTTCTACTGCACACAGCACTGACATAAGCTGATTGTGTTCCTGGTGAACCTCATTTGTCTATCCTGTTGATAATGTGATAGCTGCTAATCAACTCAGCAGCATCTTTTGACTGAATTAACTTATGTGCACTCAAAATGGAGAATTATTTTTACTCTCTGTCTACCAGCCTTGGAAAAAGAAAATATACTCTACTACTTACAAAGAGAAAATTTAATCCCTTTCTTTCATCAGTGGGTTTAACTTGGTTAACAAGATATTAGGCTGGGATGCCTTATTCTTTGTCATCAGTACTATATAGGCTAAGTAGACAGGAATTTTTTTAAAAAAAATTCTTGATAACTGAAAGGAACTTCTGCAAACTGCTAATAGAAGTCACTTCTGAATAATAGATTATGCATGATTTCATTTTCTTTATGCTTTTCCGAGTTTTCACAGTGAGCATACATAAGAAAAGAACAAATATCTTATATAACAAAGGAAAAACGTAATTTAAAAACAGAACATCCTATAGGTAGTTATAGCCTTGAGTTGCTGTTCTAAGTCTTTCTCATTCCTTTGTTTGGCCTTTTCTGGGCTTCAGTTTCCCTTATCAATAAAACAGAAGAGTTGGACTCAGGGCTTGCTCAATTTTAACAATCTAAGGTTTGTAATTATTAATGTATACCACTTCTGTTTTCTAACATGATCTAGTTTTTGCCGTCTTAAAAGAAGGAAATCCTTTCAAGACCCACCCCCCCCCCTACCCCCAGCTCTTTCTTTCTTCTACCTCCCACTTAAACTTTGCCAAAAAGTTATCTAAAATTACTCTTTCTCGTCCCTCTTTGACTCACCGCAGTCTGCTTTCCATCCCTGCCACTGTACCAGAATAATCTGGGCTGAGATCACCAGTGAGCTCACAGTGCCAAGTCCAGTAGGCACATTCAAGTTCTCATTCTCGGTTACCTCTCTGCAGCATTTGAAGTACACACAATGAAATCTCATCTGGCTTCTATATCATTACACTCAGGGCTGTTATTTTTGAGTTTACTTTGGGGGTTATACTCTTCTCCCTGGTTCACCCACCAAGGCTACCTCACTCTGTCTTCTTTTTGCCTAGCTATTCCTGTGCTAGTAGTTCCCAAACAGACAAGAACAGCAGAATTCCCTTGTGTCCCAGACTTCTAAATTCAACTGCTTGCTCTGTTATATGCAGGCTAACAAAATATGGACTCATAATCTTCCCTCCAAAAGTTATACCTCCTCCAAAATCATCAGTCTCAATAAATTGCCCCCACAAATCACTTGAATATATAAACCTAAAACCTCAACGTCTAAAATCCAGGGTTTCATCGTATACCTTTATCCACTTTCCCTGAAGCTACATCCTCATACAGATCCTTGCCGTGTCTTATTTCACCCACAACTGCCCTTTAAATAGTCTTCTGGCCTCCTGTACTGTTCTCCCCCAGTCCATTCTCTATACAGCAGCCAGAACTGTCTTTTATTTTTTTAAATCAGATTTATTGAGGTTTGATTTATATATAGTAAAATGCCTTTTTTTAAAAGTATACAGTTCTATGAGTCGTGACGAATGCATGTAAGCATATAACCACCACTATACAATATTTGGATTGGTTTCAGTTTTTACCTGTCAACCTTTGCATACAGTGTTTAGTGTAAACACAAGGTTTCATACCTGGGAATGTAATCGCTGGGTTACCTGGAAAGTTTATGTTTAACTTTATAAGAAACTGCCAAACTGTTTTCTGAAGTGACTGAACTATTAGCATTCCCACTAGCACTGGGTAAGAATTCAATTGCTCCATATCATATCCTCCTTAACCCCAGTTTTTGGTTTTATTTTAATTATTCCAATAGATATATGGCATCACTTACTGTAGTTTTAATTTGTATTTCTGTATGACTAATGATATTTAACATCTTCCCATGTTTATATGCAATCCATTTACCTTTGGTGGAGTATCTGCTCAAATCTTTTGCATTTATTTTTATTGGATTTGTTTTCATGAATTTTGAAAGTTTTTTGTGTATTCTGGATACAAAGTCCTTTGTTAAATATGACCATTGCAAAAAATTTCTTATCTGTGGCTTGTCTTTTCATTCTCTTATTGGTATCTTTGTCAGACAATTTTAGTAAAGACTAAATTATCAGTTTTTTCGCTATGGATCATGCATTTAGTGTTGTATCTAAGAACCCTTTTTATCCCAAAGTTGCAAAGAATTTTTCTTATATTTGCTTTCAAAAGTTCTGTAGCTTTACATTTTATACTTAGATCTGTGATCCCTTTTGAATTCATTTTTGTATATGAGGTGTGACTGTGGATTAAAGTTCATTTTTTTGCCTATGGATATCCAGTTTTTCTAGCACATTTGTTGAAAGGTATCCTTTTCATTTTTATAAAAAATCAATTAAATATATTTATGTGGATCTATTTCTGGTCTCAGTTCTCTTCTATGTCTGTTCTGATCTATATCCAGGATCAGCAACCTTTTCCTTTAAAAAACCAAATCATAAATATTTTAGGTTTTGCAGGTGAAAAAGCAGAAACAAAGATATTATTATGTGGGTACTTGTATAACAAGAAAGAAAATAAATTTCCATGAATTTTCATTACAAAATTCAAAATGCAAAAATTGAGGATAGTTTTTGTTTTTTGTAAGACAGCTCTACTTAATAAGAAGAATGGGATTCTTTTTTAGGAGAGCGATAAATAGTTTGTGCTAAGATCAACAGTGCTTAATTTTGCTTCATTCGGGTTCAAAATTAGTGTTTCCTGTCATCAAAGTTGATTACAAATATTTATTTATTGATGCATATCTGTAATAAAATTTCATATATTTTTATCTTTGAAAATGTCTTTTCATACAAGTGATTCATGTGGCAGTGGAAATGAAACTTGTGGAGTGCTGAAAAGCACTGCAAAGTGATGAGGGTGCTATATAATGTGTCATAAATACTCAGTTCTCCCTTGTAGCACAAAAGCCACCATCAGTTCAGTTCAGTTCAGTCACTCAATCGTGTCCAACTCTTTGTGACCCCACAGACTAAAGCACACCAGGCTTCCCTATCCTCCACCAACTCCTGCAGCTTGTTCAAACTCATGGCCATCGAGTCGGTGATGCCATCCAACCATCTCATCCTCTGTCATCCCCTCTCTTCCTGCCTTCAATCTTTCCCAGCATCAAGGCCTTTTCCAGTGAGTCAGTTCTTCACATCAGGTGGCCAAATATTGAAACTTCAACATCAGTCCTTCCAATGAATATTCAGGACTGATTACCTTTAGGATTGATTGATTTGATCTCCTTGAAATCCAAGGGACTCTCCAGAGTCGTCTCCAATGCTGTAATTCAAAAGCACCAATTCCTTGGCGCCCAGCTTTCTTTATGGTCCAGGTCTCACATCATACATGACTACTGGAAAAACCATAGCTTTGACTAGACGGACATTTGTTGGCAAAGTATAATGCCTCTGCTTTTTAATATGCTGTCTAGGTTGGTCATAGATTTTCTTCCAAGAAGCAAAGGTCTTTTAATTTCATGGCTGCAGTCACTATCTGCAGTAATTTTGAAGCCCAAGAAAATAGTCTGTCATTGTTTCCATTGTTTCCCCATCTATTTGCCATTAAGTGATGGGACATGCCATGATCTTCGTTTTTTTGAATGTTGAGTTTTAAGCCAGCTTTTTCACTCTTCTCTTTCACTTTCATCAAGAGGCTCTTTAGTTCCTCTTCACTTTCTGCTGTAAGAGTAGACAATATGCAAACAATTGGACCTGGCTATGTGCCAATAAAACTTCATTTATGGGCACTGAAATCTGAATTTTATATAATTTTTACTTGTCACAAAATAATGCTTTTTAATTTTTTTCAACCATTTAAAAATTTTAAAAACATCTTTAGCTTATGAACATCCAAAAATATGCAATAGGCTAGATATGCCCTATGGGTTGTAATTTGTTTATCCCATTTCTCTCATCTATATGTATTTCTATCCTTTTGCCAGTTCTACCTTGTCAGGATTACTATAGGTTGAAAGTCTTGAAATCTGGTAATATGAGTCCTCCAACTTTGTTCTTTTCTGAAATTATTTCTGGCTATTTTAGTTTCTTGGCCTTCCTATATACATTTTAGAATCAACTTAATGATTTCTACAAAAAAAAAATCCTCTCAGATTTTGGTTGGAATTACATTGAAGCTGCAGAGCAACTTGGGGAGAACTGACATCTTAACAACAGTGAGAGAATGTGATATATTTCTCTATTTAGGTCTTTGATCTCTTTAGTCAGTCTTTTAGTTTTTTGCATATAGATTTTGCACATACTGTATTGGACTTATACCTGAGTATTTCAGGTTTCTTGATCAAAGCTGTCTTTTTAAAATGCATATTATGTGATCTTGTTTCCCTGTTTAAAACCCTTTAGTGGGTTCCCACTAACCTTAGAAAACTCTATAATCTTTAAAAGGCCAAAGGCCCCACATGATCTGGACCCTGCTCTCTTTTTCAGCCTAATTTTATGCCATTCTTCCCCTTGGTCAAAATGTTTCAGTCTAAGAATAGCAAGAAATTGTTTTATCAACTAGAGGATATAACTTTTAGAACATTTGAAAGAGTAAATAAATACTTTCAAACAAACACTTGAAAATACATTTTAACTTTATTGAAAAAAGACATTCCGTGATCTCTAGCAAAGAATGAACTTAGATTTTGGCCAAGTCATTGGACTCTCTGTGTGGAATTCTTTGATCTTTGTCTGTGTTTCTTCCACTGAGGCAGAGTGCTCTGTGAGTGTTGTTTACAAGGGATGTAGCTTTGTATATATTAGCTAAAGAAAACGTTCTTTCCTTTCTTATAAACGTGCTGAAACTTGACGAAAGGCTGTGTTTCTGACATACCAAAGATACTGGTCACTGTCATTGTCCATGAATGAAGTTAAACTTTCCAGCTATTAAAATAGTTCTTACATGTACATGTCCACTGCCAGCTTTATTATAATATCCAAAGTGGAAATGTAAGACTGTAGTGGGAAGGTCTGTAGCACTGTGCCAAAGACAGAGACAAGAGAGAGAGAAACACACACACAAGATATTTTTTTTTAAGATAAGCCTCAAAACTAGCACATTTAATCAATCCGTGTTTATCCAGCTCCTTGCTATTGTTGTTTAGTTACTAAGTTATGTCTTAACTCTCTGTGACCCAATGGAATGTAGCCCACTAGGCTCCTCTGTCCATGGAATTTCCCAGGAAGAATACTTGAGTGGGCTGCCATTTCTTCCCCAGGGGATCTTCCCGACCCAGGGATCAAACCTGTGTCTCCTGTATTGACAGGCAGATTCTTTACCACTGAGCCATCAGGGAAGCCCATCCAACTCCTTACATTAGACATATAGAAATGAATAAGATATAGCCCAGGCTTTAAAAGATTCAAAAACTAGTGAGAAAACAGACAATTAAAAGTGAAAGTGCTTGTTCATGGAGATATGTCAAAGTGACTTTGATGGTACCAAGGAAAAATGAGTAGCCCAGTGGGATTTAGAGTTTGAAAAGACTAGTTGATTTTTAAGACATAAGGCTAGAAGGGAGGCAAGGACTATATCCTGAAAACCTAAGAGGCTTGTATTTCATCTGGTAACTTAGAGATTCCAGCACCTCAGTGTACATAGAATTACCTGGAGAACTTGTTTAAAGATCAGATTCCTGGACTCTTCCCTAAGAGACTGACTTTGGGGGTTTCCCCAGGTGGTTCTTACCCATCTAAAATGACATCCAAAATGTCATTATCTGAGATTTTGGAGCCAATGCATCAGGTAATATTGAACCACAGAATAGTTAAGCTGGGTAATATGGTAATCATATTAGCAATAGAGAAAAAAAAATCTGATAGTCGTAGAGAATGGTGGAGTCACCCGAGAATTCACTAAATGCAAATTCTGAGGCAGTAGGACTGGAATTGGACTTTAGATCTACATTTCTAACAGCTTTCAAGATGAAGCCGATACTGCTCTACTAAGGACCACAGTTTGAGTAACAAAGGTAGAGAGGTTAGATTGGGATGGGGTGAGGCTACTGGCATGGAGATCAGTTAACAACCTATTGCAGGAATCTAGGCAAAAGATGGTGAGTATCTGAACTACCAGCAGTGTCTGGTAATGGAAAGGAGTTCCAGTGAAATGTAATAGATAAAGTTAGCAAGACTGATTTACAAAAGGATTTAGGATGTGCAGTTAGAAGTGAGGGGAGAGGTGTCAAGAATGATCTGAAGGTTGAAGCTTAGCTATCTAGGGAGATGATAGTGACAGTAGCTGAATTAGCATAAAGACAGAGGAAGAAGGTGGCCTGGAGGGTAGAGGAGAGCTGGTTATAGTATAAAAGCATCTTAACAGTTGAGAAAACAGGTGGCCAAAAGATTAGTCCTGTGTTTGAAGCGTTTATGAGGTATCCAAACGTAAGGGGTAGGCAGAAGAGGAACCCACAATGGACTAAGAAGTTTTAGGTTGGAGGATAACAGAGAGAATGGTTTCATTTCCAGGAGGGGAAGCTCATAGTATCACTGTCACAGAGACATCAAGTGAAATATTATATATACTTGGTTCAATGAGAATGTATAAAATTATGGTTTAAAAACTAGCACTACAAAATGCTAATTAAAGAGAGTTCATAAAGTGCCCAAGTTAGTTTATTTCTCAGTCTTTTGATTTAAGTAAAATTGGAGCCAATATTTTCTAATCATTCATCATAATAAACCTCATAGTACCTTTTCCATTCAAATTTTCTTCTTCTCTTCCCCTTCTGCCATCAGGTTGATCACACTTACAAGAGCTGCTAAGGAACACAGGGGAGGTGAAAACTAACAGATTAAAGTTTTGCCATGCACTGAAAGGAGAGCATTGTCTGTGAAGTTCCGTTTTTAAAAATGTCTGCCTGTAATACCTTTACTGAACACGTTTGGAAACCTGGTGAATGCAAGAACTGCTTTAAACCTAAAAGTTTACACCAGCTGCCGCCAGACCCTGAGAAGGCACCAATCACCCATGGCAATAAAACTAATGCCAACCACAGTAACAACCACCGAATCAGGAACACTGGAAACTTCCGGCCTCCTGTGGCTAAAAAACCCACCATTGCTGTGAAACCCACTATGATGGTGGCGGATGGGCTAAGTGTGTGTGGTGAGCTTAGTATACAAGAACACTGTGAGAATAAACCTGTCGTCATAGGATGGAACCGAAACAGGATGGCCTTGAATCAGAAACCACTTAATAATAATAATGAAGATGATGTTGAAGGATTTAGCCATGTCCCTAAGCCTTATGGGAATAACGATAGTGCAAAGATTTCAAATAACAATAATGGACTAACTGAGGTATTAAAGGAGATAGCAGGCTTGGATACCACCCCTCAAATAAAAGAAAATGAGACTAACTCCAGAGAGACATTCTTAGGAAGAATAAATGATTGCTATAAACGATCCCTGGAAAGAAAGCTTCCACCAAGTTGCATGATGGGTGGGATGAAGGATACTCAGGGCAAGCACGTTATTCTGAGTGGGAGTGCAGAAGTGATCAGTAATGAAGGGGGTCGATTCTGTTACCCAGAGTTTTCTAGTGGTGAAGAGAGTGAGGAAGATGTACTTTTGAGTAACATGGAGGAGGAGCATGAGAGCTGGGATGAAAGTGATGAAGAACTGCTGGCCATGGAGATTCGCATGAGAGGGCAGCCTCGCTTTGCCAACTTTCGGGCAAACACTTTGTCTCCTGTGCGATTCTTTGTGGACAAAAAATGGAATACCGTCCCGCTGCGAAATAAATCTCTGCAAAGAATCTGTGCTGTAGACTATGATGACAGTTATGATGAAATCCTGAATGGTTATGAAGAGAATTCTGTGGTCTCCTATGGACCAGGAAGCACTCAGAGCATGGTGTCATCCGACTCCACATCCCCAGATTCCTCTTTAACAGAAGAATCACGTTCTGAGACAGCCAGCAGTTTATCCCAGAAGATCTGTAATGGGGGCATTACTCCTGGTAACCCGGGAGATTCTAAGGAAGTGAAGGAAAGTGAGCCCAGTTATGAAAGCCTCTCTGGTAATGATCAGGAGAAGGACTCCTCACAAGCCTCTAAAAGCTCGGTAAAAGTTCCAGAGACACACAAAGCAGTCCTTGCTCTCCGATTAGAAGAGAAGGATGGCAAGATTGCTGTACAGACTGAGAAGCCAGAAAGTAAAGCCTCTACAGATATTGCTGGGCAAGCGGTAACCATAAACCTTGTTCCTGTGGAAGAGCAAGCAAAGCCCTACCGAGTTGTGAATCTGGAACAGCCTTTGTGCAAGCCATATACTGTTGTGGATGTGTCAGCAGCCATGGCCAGTGAGCACCTTGAGGGCCATGCTAATAGTCCCAAGACTAAAAGCTCATCTTCTACTCCAAACTCTCCGGTGACATCACCTTCATTGACATCAGGACACATAAGTGCCCATTTCCAGAAGTCCAGTGCTATCCGCTACCAGGAAGTATGGACTTCCAGCACCAGTCCACGACAGAAGATACCTAAGGTGGAATTAATCAGCAGTGGGGCTGGACCGAATGTCCCTCCAAGGAAAATCTGTCACAAATCAGCACCTACTTCACCCACAGCTACAAATGTTTCCTCCAAAACCATCCCTGTGAAGTCACCCAATTTGTCTGAAATAAAATTTAACAGTTATAACAATGCCGGTATGCCACCTTTTCCAATTATCATTCATGATGAGCCAACTTATGCTCGGAGTTCCAAAAATGCTATCAAAGTTCCCATTGTAATCAATCCAAATGCATATGACAATCTAGCCATTTACAAGAGTTTTCTCGGAACCAGTGGAGAACTTTCAGTGAAGGAGAAAACCACAAGTGTAATAAGCCACACTTACGAAGAAATAGAGACCGAAAGCAAAACGTCTGATAACACTACTAGCAAACCCACTGAATGTCCCCAGGCTAAAGGGCTTTCAAACAGCACAGAGCGTAAAAGGGGCTCAGTGGCTCAGAAGGTTCAGGAGTTTAACAGCTGTCTTAATAGAAGTCAGTCTTCACCACAGAGAAGCTACAGTTCTAGCCACAGCTCCCCAACAAAGCTCCAGAGAACCACTCAAGAACCTGTGGCCAAAACAGAAAGCACTCAGGAGCCTCGGGTGGTGGGCAGTGGCAGTAGCACCCGAGAGAAAGCGAGCACCGTGCTCTCTCAGATTGTGGCTTCTATCCAGCCCCCGCAGTCTCCTCCAGAAATGCCCCAGTCTGGCCCTAAAGCCTGCAGTGTGGAAGAGCTTTATGCAGTTCCTCCCGATGCCGGTGCTGCTAAGACTACACCCAAGAGTACACCAGTGCGCCCCAAGTCTCTCTTCACGTCCCAGCCCAGCGCTGAGGCAGAAGCGCCTCAGACCACAGAAAGTCCTACCACCAAGGCACAGAAAGATCCACTCACAAAGCCAGTTACCCCTCCCTCCAAATTAGTGACGAACCCCCAGAATGAGCCACCAGCCCCATTTCCCCCACCACGCTCGACTTCCTCCCCTTACCATGCAAGTAACCTTTTGCAGAGGCATTTCACCAACTGGACCAAGCCAACCAGCCCGACCAGGTCAACGGAAGCTGAATCAGTCTTGCACTCTGAAGGCAGCAGGCGGGCAGCGGACGCAAAACCTAAACGCTGGATCTCATTTAAAAGTTTCTTCCGCCGTCGGAAAACAGACGAGGAGGACGACAAAGAGAAAGACAGGGAAAAGGGGAAACTGGTGGGCCTGGATGGCACAGTCATCCACATGCTGCCACCCCCTCCAGTTCAGCGTCATCACTGGTTCACAGAGGCGAAAGGAGAATCCAGCGAGAAGCCAGCCATTGTCTTCATGTACAGGTGCGACCCTGCCCAAGGCCAGCTCAACATGGATCAGGGCAAAGCCAGGGCAGAGCAGTCAGCAGTCACAGAGAAGGGTGGAGCCGAGGAGGGTTCACTGCAGGACTCAGAGAAGAAGAAAAGGAGTCATTCTTCTCCATCACAGATTCCTAAGAAAATTCTCAGGTATGTAAAATCGACTTCTGGAATATAGGAATTTTTTAAAACATATTTTCAGTTGCTAAGTTTTTTGTATCTTTAAGATTGTATGAGAGCCATTTTTGTTTTGTAAATAGCACTCAGTGGCTATCATCTATCTTTATAACTGCATTCCAAGAGTAGAATGTTATTAAAATGATCATATTGCACTGGACAAATTTTATGGCCCTGGATCTTTAGCTAAAGTAGCCTGCTGCATTCTGATAAATGCAGAGGAACTTTAACATAGAAAAACAAATTTGTAACACTTTACTAGTAATAAATAATATGTTACTTTGAAATGCTATGGTAGTATGAGGAAGAAACAAGATCAAATGAGTAAATGGTGATACTATTCTTTACTTCACTGTAAGTAAAATCAAACTCTTCAAGGAATTTTTATTTGGCTTTCACTAAGGTGTTATGTCTATATGGATTATTTTTCAGGGGAATATTTGTTGTTTTTACTTCTGTCTCTGTCCTATTTCATGTGTTGTGGAAAGGTTGGGGAAATGGCAAGCAGTTTATAGTTTTTTAGCATGCATGTAGGCGAAATAAGAGAAGTTAGTTATTGAGATTGAGACCAACTGGTATAACTCTCAATCCAACTAGGCAAACTGCATATCCACACCAGTTCTCTAAGCATCAGTTTACTTTAATACTTGAATACCTGTCTGTTGATCACCTACCCTTTATAAGTCATATCCCAAATATTTATGCCAAATCCTTGTAATAGCCCTATAAGCTGAAAATCAGAGAAAAATCAGTTCTACTCAGGTGGATGGAACTGGAGCCTATTATACAGAGTGAAGTAAGCCAGAAGGAAAAACAAAAATACAGTATACTAACGCATATATATGGAATTTAGAAAGATGGTAATGAGAACCCTGTATGCGAGATAGCAAAAGAAACGCAGATGTATAGAACAGTCTTGTGGACTCTGTGGAAGAGGGCAAGGGTGGGATGATATGGGAGAACGGCATTGAAACATGTTAATTATCATATGTGAAATCAATCACCAGCCCAGGTTTGATGCTCAGGGCTGGTGCACAGGGATGACCCAGAGAGAGGGAATCGGGAGGGAGGAGGGAGGGGGGTTCTGGAAGGGGAACATATGTATACCCATGGCAGATTCATGTCAATGTATAGCAAAACCAACACATTAAGTAAAGAAAATTAAAAAAAAAAAAAAAGAATTGGCCAGATTCACACAGCTAGTGATTGTCAGAGCCAGAATTCAAACCCTGATCTGTCTCACTCTACAACTTTTATTCTTCCTATAATGTTGTGTTGTTAATGTACATAGAATCAAACAAAATTTTTATACTTTCACTTGTAATCACTCTCATAAACATTTATGTTTAGGAAGCGTAAGGTTTTTTCTTTCTCATTTGTATTTTAAGCAAACTTAATGTACTTCCAATAAGAACAAGGAACTGTTATCCAGGTTTGTAACAAATGGAATGATTTCCTTGCATCCCCTGCCCTTTTTACTCTTACAAAGATACACCCTGAGTGTTCCATTCATCTGATTCTGAGTTGTCCTGCCTCTTGATTTACATTGAGCTTTCTCTCTCAGGTCTGGCCTTTTCCCAGCAAAGACAGAAAACTCTGGTTCAGGACAGAGTCTCTCATCAGCTTTTCTTTAGAAAAATGTAAATAAAAATCAACCCTCAATGCCTTAATTTCTTCTAGCAAAATACCAGGAAATTTTATATATATTATTTGCTAAAATAAGCTTTTTTACCTACCTGCAACTAGTTGTCAAAATGCTAAGAAGTTACTATTTTCCTTAAATCCATGTAATAACAAAGCAAGTAGCATAGTGGTAATACATCCCTGGGAAGAATAGTCTTGTCATTGGTAGCTGAAAGTAGATGATAAAATATTGTATACTCCAGTAGTAATAAAACACATGTATTGAACTTTGCTGTTTTATTTAGAAAAGAAGCAATTTAAATAGTACATGGCTGGAGTTACCTATGACAGAATGGCAGATGGTTCATGCAAATCAATAAATGGCTTTACTCCTCATTAAGTATGGTTGTGGTGTGTTTATATACATCCTGGAAGGCAGAATCAAGGAATAATTTGGCTTTTGTTCGGTAGAATGAGGTACTCTACTTCAGTTGCCTGCCACCATACGTGGGTATGAGGGTAGCCTGGACCCTTGGCATGGCAGACCTCTTGCTAAACAGCTTATATTGTCAAAGGTTTGCTTGCATATAGGCCAATCATAACTTCTACAGTGTATTAGTTCTTTATAGGTAGCATCCATTTATCCAAAAGATGCAGTGCATTTACCCCACTGGTTGTCAGATTTAACCATGCATCTCAATAACTGGAGGACTATTGAAACACAAATTGCCGGGCCAGGCCCCCGGATTTTTTTGATTTGATAGGTCTGAGTTGGGTCCTTCTAACAAATTCCCAAGTGATGATGATGATGCTAATCCTGGGGCCATACTTTGAGAACCACTGGTCTTCCCCCCATTTTCAAGATATGTACTATAGTTTAAATAAATGAATTTTGAGGCATTAAGCTTTACTGAGAGGCACACTGGAATTTTCACATTTCATAATGTCCCAGACTAAGTAGAAAAAGAGATATTAGTGTTAAATAGGTTTTTTTTTTTTTAAAAAAAAACTTTTTGGAGAGTTTAAAACTTGAATACTCATGTTGAAAAATATACACCATTTGCTTTTTCCATAATTATTTCATTTACTTGGATACACCATTAGTATTTACTTGAAGCAATTTTGAGAGGAAAAACATTACTGTCAAATGTCAACATTTGTGTCTCCAGTTTGATGGCAATGTGATCATCAAATTACCATCCCACGGCTGGGAACTCATTGCTGGAAGGAATGAAAATGCAAGTTTTTCTATAAGTAAATGAAGATTCCAAATCTAAATGGTACATAAAGAATGAGAAATACTGTACCGAAGGCCAAACCCTAGGCTCTGAAAGATGAGAGACTTTGTAGAGCCTTGCATTATGAGTTGAGATTTTTACTAAGTTCATTTATTTGACTGTTCAAGCGACATAAATTGAATGGCTTAACTATGCTGTCTATGTGCCATAGGGATAAACAGGGGTAAAGATGACCACACTGCTGAAATAGTGGCCATGGGTTTGACTTCAGCTTCACCTTCAGTCCGTAATTAATTTGGGGATATAATAGAAACATGTAAAAGACTTAGCACAGGGTTTGGCACATAGTAGGTGCTCAAAAATGTTACTAGACCCTCTGCCCTCAATGTGATAAATTTTTAAACAATGTATGCTCAGAATGGCACAGAAGCACAAAAAACAAAGTGATTAAATCAGCTTAACAGACATGAAGTCAGCTTCTCAGAAATGAAATATAAACCAGATATTAAGTGACAAATGAGATTTTGCTAGCTGGCTGACAAAGACACTGTAGGCAAGGGAACAATATATGCAAAGTCACAGAGATGATGATGGTAAACAGAAGCAGGACAGGTGACTGGAAAAGAATAATGAATAAAACAGTGGTTTTTCAGATGGAGATGCTTGCAAGGTCAAATAATGACCATGAAGAAGTCACCATTTTCATAATAATACCAAGACATTATTTGTGTTTTTCAGTATGTTGACATTTGCACTGAAGATGCAAAAACAATAGTGAGTAAAACTACTTACACCTGTGCAAATCAAAACCATGGCACCATATGGTACCAGTAGTTATAGAAAAACAAACATCAGTTTTATTTAAGAATGTCCTTGATGAAGTAGTACATCGTATTAAATCTCAACCCTTGAGTATGTATCTGTTAAAAAATTCTGTGTGATAAAATGAAAAGTACACAGAAAGAACTTATGCTGCATACCAAAATATGGTTGTCTCAAGGAAAACCACTTGCTAAATAGTTGAAGTTTCAAAATTTGAATTACAAAGCTGAACTAGCCTCTTTTTCTTAAAAGAACAAGTGGCAGACCAGCTGTGGTTATTCAGAATTGGGTGTTTGGCAGATATTTTCTAAAGAATGAGCATGTGAGCCTATTACTTCAAGGAAAACAACTGACAGTATTTCTCATCCATGATAAAATTCATGCTTTCATACCAAAATAAGAATTTTTGAAAACTTGTATCTGCTACCATGACAGCCTCATAATACTTAAACATTTTTTCCTGATGAGGTTGCTGGTGGCATTAGCAGAAAAGATTTTTTTAATTATATAATGAAATGTGTCAACATTTGGAAGATCCACATAACTCAGTGAACCAATTACTTCCAAATGACCCCATTTAAGATGTTACGGAATTATGCATGAGTAAAAGATCCATTGAAACTGCAAGTTTAACCAATGAATTTAATGTAACTGAGTACAAAATGTTCATTGATATGGTTTGAGATTCCGTATTGAGAGTAACTTTTAAGAAACTACCACTTAAAAAAAAAAGAAAGAAACTACCACTTAACCAAGGTCTGGTATAGTACCAAAGAAGAATATCCAAGATTCTCTAGATTAATACTCCCTTACCACTTACATACATGGATGTGACCAGATATTTTTCATATACTTTAAACAGAGCAACATATCAGAGCAGATTGAATGCAGATGCATATACGAGAATATGCAACGGTCTTCTATAAAGCCATAATATTAAATAGGTTTGGAAAAAATATTATTTTGCTTAATATTTAAAGGTTTACTGTTTTTAAATGAATTAATCATTTTTTAAATTTTCAGTTTTAATTTCTAATAAAATAAATGTCAATAGCTATAATCCACATAAACAAAGAGCCCTTACAGCTCTCAATAATTTTTAAGAGAACCAAAAGTTTGAGAACTGCTAAGAAAGACTGTGAAGAGCCTTGCATACTACATTGAAATGTTTGGCCTTTATGTTATAGATTTTGTAGCAGAAACAGCTTTCAAGGGGGAAAGTAGTGTGATCTAAAAACTCTTCTGGTAGTAGCATTAAAGATGAATTGGAAGTAGAAGATGTTGGTGATAGCAATACCAGTCAAATTTTGGCTCAAGAATATATCCATAGTCATCATTTCTATCTGGCTAGTCTGGATTAAGAGAAATTAATTTAGTGGTAAGTCAGGTCTGTGACCAGGTGGGAATTTCTCCATTGTAGTTTTTAGAAGCACTAGTTTACCTACCATTTCTGCAACTCTTTGATGTTCATACCATGTCCATAATATTGTGTAGTGAGAAAAATGAATCACTAAAGTCAGACAAAGATTTGAATTCGAATTGTGCCACTTGTAATTGCATGACTTTTGACTTCACCTCTCTGAGCTGAAGTTCCCCAGCATGTACCATAGTGATGACAATACCTACCTTAAAGAGATATCATGAGGACTAAATAGGTATCTGTAAAGTATCATACAATACCTAGCAATATCAGTTGACTTCTTTACAAATTATGCTTAGGATATCAGAATTTAAGATAATCTTTGCTTACTGTTTTTCTCCAGCATTCTATTCTTAGAATAGCCAAGTGCTCTTTCTTAAATGTAAGCCCAGTCATATCCCCACACTGAAGGCCCTATATATGTGACCTCTGTCTACCTGATTAACCTTACTTATCCTCTTCCTCATGTGCCTCTGGTTATTCTAGCTTTCTTTCTGAGCATCTTGTTTAAAGTATTGACTGTGAAATAGTTATCTCAGTACCACCTTTAGTGGAGGACCACTTTTAATCCCAAATTTATTTGCATCTCTCCATCTCTGCTTCTACCACTTTTAGTGGAGACCATAAATGTAATAATTCCTTTTGGTTTCTTGCTTGCTTGCTTTGGCCACACTGTACAACTTGTGGGATCTTAGCTCCCCAACCAAAGTTGAACCCAGGCCCTCAGCAGTGACCGCACGAGTCCTAACCAGTCCCTGAACCACCAGGGAATTCCCCTTATTTTATTTTAAACTTTTTATGAAAGAAAATTCTAAACATATACAAAGGTAGATAGATTCATAAAATGAACCACCACTTTCCCTAAAACCACACTTCAACAGTTATCAATTTACAGCCAATCTTGTTTCACCCAGACCTCATCCCATTCCTATTATTTTGAAGTAAATACCAGGCATCATTTCATTTGTAAGTATTTCAATATGTATCTCTAAAACATAAAAGTTTTTTTACCCCCTTGTAACCATGTGTCAAAAGAATTCCTTGAACTTTAATGGCTAATCCCTATCTAAACATCATCTGGTATCAAGATTTTAAATATTATGTATATTCTTTTGAAACCTACATTTACATCTCCATTTCTGATGTCTTCCCCTATGATTCACATGAAAGTGAAAGTGAAAGTCACTCAGTCTGTCTGACTCTTTGCGACTCCATGCACTATTATGGTCCATGGAATTTTCCAGGCCAGAATACTGGAGTGGGTAGCCTTTCACCTCTCTGGGGGATTTTTCCAACCTACAGCTATCCATCTGATATCTCCACTTAAACAACTGGGCATCTCAAATGAAATGTGTCCAAAACAGAACTCATGATTTTTCCCTACGAATCTATTCCACCCCAAGCCTTGCCTTGCTAAATGGTCCCACCTAGTTGCTCAGATTAGAAAACTAGGAGTTATCTTTGATTCTTCTCTTCCCCTCATCCCCTACATCCAAAATATCACCAAGTGTTGTTAACTCAACCTCCGAAACATATCACAGATCTATTTACTTCTCTCCATCTCTGCTTCTACCATGCTGGTCCAAGCCACCATTTTCTTTCACCTGGCCTACTAAAGTGTTTTCTTAATTGATCTACCTGCCTAATCTCTTGCCCCTTTTAATCTAATTTCTCTGAAACAGCCATGTATTCTTTTTTTTTTTTTTGGTCTTTTTTTAAAATGTATGTATTGGAGGATAATTGCTTTACAATATTATACTGGTTTCTGTGATATATCAACATGAATCAGTCACAGGTATACCTATGTCCCCTTTCTCCTGACTCCCACCCTATCTCATCCCTTTAGGTTGTCACAGAGCACAGAGTTTGAGCTCGCTGCATCATATAGCAAATTCCCACTGTTTATCTGTTTTACATATAGTAATGTATCTGTATCAATGCTACTTCCTCAAGTTGTCCCACCCTCTCCATCCCCCACTGTGTGCACAAGTCTGTTCCCTGTGTCTTCATCTCCATTGCTGCCCTGCAAATAGGTTAATCATTACCATCTTTCTAGATTCCAGGTATATGCATTAATATATGATATTTATCTTTCTCTTCCTGACTTATTTCACTCTGTATAATAGTCTCTAGGTTCATTCATCTCATTAGTACTGACTCAAATGCATTCCTTTTTATGGCTGAGTAACATTCCATAGTATATATTTTTTAAATGCAAATCTCATTGTTTCAACACAGTGAATGAAATCCCTACATAATGTGACCTCTAACTACTGGTATAACCTGTCTCTTACTCACCACATTGCTCATGAACTTCTCCCAATAGGAGTTTTCTGTTCTTAAAACATGCCAAGCCTAATCCCTTTTTATCAGCTGTTCACTCTGCTATGCTTCTTTCAGATCTTGGCATGGCTGGCTCCTTGTCATTCAGCTCTCAATTTAAATGTCACTCCTTCAGAAAATTCTTCACTGGCTACTCAATTGTAAGAAACTTACCCCACCCTCAGTCACTCCCCATCACATCACATCATCTTTTATCATTTTAGATTTATTCACATGTTTATCGTTTTAAAATAACTCTTCCATCTTTATTTCATTCTTCCCTTCTGGATTCAGTTTACTTCCTCCCAAAGTATCCCCTTTTAGTAGTCTTTTCCATAAACTGGTGATAAGTTCTTGATTATTGATTAAAACTGTTATTTATTCCATGATTGGTAGACAGTATCTATTGCCAGTCACATACATGTTCTTAAAAATTTAGCTCAAGGGACTTCCCTGGTGGATCAGTTGTTAAGACTCTGTGCTTCCACTGCAGGGATTGTTTGTTGCTGTTGTTTAGTTGCTAAGTCAGGTCCAACTCTTCAACCCTATGGACTGTAGCCCACTGAACTCCTCTGTCCATGGAATTTTCCAGACAAGAATACTGGAGTGGGTAGCCATTCCCTTCTCCAGGGGAATCTTCCCAACCCAGGGATCAAACCTACGTCTCTTGTTTGGCAGGCAGATTCTTTACCACTGTGCCACCTGAAAAGTCCCATACTGCACAGAGCACAGGTTCAATCCCTGGTTGGGGAACTAAGATTCTGTGCTGCTAAGAGTCCATACTGTGCTGCTCAGCCCATGAAAGAAACAAAAATTAGCTTAAAATTTTTCTTTCTAATCAATTAGAAAAACAATCAATGACTGAGAAATAACTGTAACTTGCCTAAAATAACTATAACACTCTCAACTGAAGTTAAGGATATCATTTGCCCCCTGAAATGGCCTCTTGAATTTTTGTTACTGAGCTCAAGTTTGCTCTGCTTATTGCACGTGGGGCCAGTGAATCCAAAAACGAGGTGTTGAGGCAAGGAATACAACTTTATTTGGAAAGCTGGCTGACCAAGAATATGGCAGACTAATGTCTCAAAATAGCCATCTTGTTGGGGTCTGGATACCAGGTTCTTTTGTGGATCAGAGATGAGGGAGATAAGGAAACAAAGTAAAAAGACCATTTTATTCTTGCAGATATCTCCTAGAATGGCAAACCTTAGTCAGGGGGATATGTTAGTTTTTTACAGTCATTTACAGGTAGCCAGGGTCAAATGATCTCCCTGTAAGCTAAAAAAGACATTTCAGTTTAAGGGTCAAACAGAGGAGACAGGGTTCACTGAAGCAGGCCATTATGTATGATTATAATAACAAAAGTGGCAAAAAAGAAAAAAACAAGGGTTAAAGTCAAAGAAACAAATCCAGTATAGAAGAGTCAAAATTAACTCTTCTGTATTACACTTTGACTAACCTTTCTAGCTCCCCCAGCGATGAACATCATGTTCCTATTTAGCAAACACCTCTACCATGTGCTCTTGGATACCATGTAAGTCCAGTTTCTCTGGGACTCCCAGACCAGTTCAGGAATCCAGCTCTGCCTCAGATTGCTGGGATTCTGCAGCAGCTTCCATTTTGGACAGGCAGATTAGGTCTGGCATACCTTTCCTCTCCTAGGAATGATAGTCATCTATATACACCTTCTTATACCCTTCCAAGACCTTTTTGACCTTCTTAGAGTCCTTAGAATTCAGCTATATTCCTCAATAATGCAGAAGTCAATCCTTAGAGCCCTTCTAATCCACTCCAAGGTTCAGGGGTATAGATCAGGAATTGGCAAACTATGAACTGTGGGCCACATCCAACCTTTCACCTGTTTCTGTAAATGAAGTTTGATTGAAAAAGAGCCACACTCATTTTTTTTACATATCTACAGCTGCTTTTGTACCATAATAGCAGGGTTGTGTGTGTGTGTGTTAGTTGCTCAGTCATGTTCGACTCTTTGCGACCCCATGAGCTGTAGCTCACCAGGCTCCTTTGTCCATGGAATTCTCTAGGCAAGAACACTAGAGTGGGTTGCCATTTCCTTCTCCAAAAGCAGGTTGAATAGTTGCAAAAGGCACACATGGACTGTAAAGCCTAAACTATTTACTATTTGACCCTTCATAGCAAAGTTTTCAGAACCCTGGACTATATTATAATATCTGATTTGTCTGCAGTCATCAGGCATGCTGGTGGCCTGTTGCCCATTCTGGCCAAACACTAGACATGTTTGCTGCTCGCTAAAGTAGCCAGGGTCTGAGTCTCTTAATATACGTGTGTGTATGCACATGGAGTATGGACAGAGAAGTTCAAATACTTCCTAGATTATGATACAATGTGATGTCCTTCTCTGAAAAGTTCAGCTAGATGCTTGAATTATTTTTTTTAATGTTTATGCTCCAGTTATATCTCTCTCTTTTGATATGGACCATCTTTTAAAAAAATTTTTTAAGCACTTTTTTTTAATTGAAGAATAGTTGATTTACGTTATATTAGTTTCAAGTGTGTTCCAGTTATATCTTAATTTGTATTATCTCTATTCTTTGCTAAGAGAACTTGTCAAAGTCATCTTTTCCTGCTTAGGACCAAACTGGCTTTGAAGACCAAGTTCCTAATTTTCATAAAGAAAAAAACTGGAGACAGAAGCTGAAAGTAGCTGCTTGTTCTCCTGATCATGGTCTTGGCTCTAAAGAGACTTCTGGACTATCAGCATTTATAAAAATCACATCTGCATTTGCTGACCTATTGTTCCTGAAATTTAGATGAGTTCATAAAGTCCTTACTATTGAATTTTTCAAGAATCCTCTTTTAGAGAAAATGGATGAATATCTCGTTTTATTGTAATCAAAAAATGATACAGGATAGTTGTGGGATGGTCTTCAGAGAGCTTAGTGTTCCTTTCCCTTTGGGGAGGTGATTAAAAAGACAGAGAATTAAATTGACTTGTTTTGAGTCTCATAATGAATGTAGTCCAAAGTGAAAAATCAAACTGAGAATTGCCCTGTTTGTCAGGTCAGCTTTGTTTCCTTGTTCGCCTAATGAATCTGAAGTCAAATACCAGTATCTTATTATATAATTCTTAATTTTCATTCATGTTATCTCAGTTGTCCCAGTATCTCTGACAGTGCATTTTTCCTGTTTTATAGGAAACTGAAAACAGAGAGGCTCATTGATAGTCCCAGGACCACTCTGCAAGTAGGCGGCAGAGCTAGACTCTGACTTCAGAGATTTTTGGCCTCTGAGTACTTTTTGCTGCACTCTTTGGGTGATTATTGAGTCTGTTGGAGTCTATCGTGTCCTTTACAAAGTCAGCCTGAGTGCAGGAAGGCATGTCTGTGACCACTAAGGGCCACAGTGAGGTGTACTGATGCATTGACTTCAAGCAGTCTTGAAGTACTCAACATCGGCACAGTTGTTCACTCTCTTCAAGGCACTTCATGTGAATTTCCTAGTTAATATACACTCCTGTAAATGTCACTACACCCATTTTATAGATGAATAATGGGAGACAGGGACAGACTAGCATTGGTGGCAGAGCTGAAATTAAATCTGAGTTTCTAATTTCTCCGCCTTTATTCAGACCTCTAGGCCAGTTTTCAGTCAGTGATTACTTAATATAACTGCAGTCAAGTATTGATTAGAGTCATCAGGTGATATTTAAAGGTTTAATTCCAGGACAAAGCAGTTTATCCTCATATGGTGCCTCTATAATGGTGATTTGCTAGTAGCAGGATGAAGGGCTGGCCTGAAAAACAGCAAAGTGATGATTGTGGAGCACGCTGATCAGCTCCACACAGCAACTCCTAGTTATCATGGAGTGAAACAGCATCAGGAATCAGCCACTGGCCTTTTCGTGCTGCTGGTGTGTGGAGAAGCTCCACTCTGCACCAGGGAAGATGACTGTCCCTCTGCCTTCCTAACTGTGGAGAAGGATCCCCTCCCTTTGGATGCTCCTCATTGGAACCTGTCCCAGTCCCATCCTCCATAGTGATGTGGAGAATGGCACGGCAGAGATTTTGCTGGGAGCCCTGTGGATACAGATCCTGGTACCATTCTCTAGTGCCTTGCTGCCCAGATCCCACCTGATTGGGTTTATTCAACACCCATTTACTGAGTGCTTTCTGGGATCCTCAGTCCTTGCTGCCTTAGCTTGGGCTCCATAACAACACCCCACAGACAGTTGACTTAAACAGCAAAGATTTATTTTCTCACAGTTCTGGAGGCCAGAAGTCCAAGATTAAGGTTCCAGCCAATTTGGTTTCTGGTGATGGCTCTCTTTGTGACTTGATGACCACTTTCTCATTGTGTCCTCTCTTTCCTCCTTAATAGGTACAGAGAGAGAAACCAAAGTCTCTGGTGCCTCTTCTTAAAAGGACACAAATCCTCTCTAACAGGGTTAGGGTGCTCTATCCTTATGACCTCATTTAATATTAATTATTTCCTTAGAGGCCCTCATCTCCGACTGCAGCCACACCAAGGTTTAGGGTTTCCACATATGAATTTGGAGGAGATACAGTTTATAACATCTGCCATGGGTGTTCAGGGAAGGAAGAGTCCTCATGGACAATAAGACATCATGGGTAATTGAGATTTGAATAGTCTCAATGACTGGCTGAGTTTAGAATAGATGGAAAGAAGAAGGGAGGCAGCTCTAAGAGGGAAAGCAGGTACACAGAAGATAAAGAATATGGTGTGTCCAATGTCAATACATTGTCTGAAGTTGCAGGATTGGGTCTCAGAAAGTTTGAAATAAAGATGAAAACATATGTTGCAACCTCATAGTGAAGGGCTTTGAAGTCCTACAGGTGGTCTGGACCTGACCTCAACTCCTGACCACAGTATGTATGGCTGATGTAGAACAGAGGAATAGCAGAATGAAAGAGAGATTTTAAGAAGAATTCCCTGCAGGGTGGGTAGAAAGTACAGGTGCTGTGGTCTGTCTTGGAGCAGCTTTTTCAGCTTTTGTGTTCACCTCTGACCTCTGTTAATGTGAAGAACTAAGATAGTGCTGCATGTTGGGAGACTTGACTTACTGCTGGTGTCACAGATGCCATTTCCTGTTTTCAGAGTGGTCTTTAGCCAACCAGGCCTTCTAATCAAAATCAGAAAGGTCGTACTAGGCCATATCCTCATTTCCTAACATGCTGCTGCTGCTGCTGCTAAGTCGCTTCAGTCGTGTCCGACTCAGTGTGACTCCATAGATAGCAGCCTTGTATAATTGTACTCTAAGAATAAACCTCAGAAGGTAAGGATTGGTCCCAAAGCACTCCCTCCCTTTTTTAACAGCCTGTTATGAATCTCTGACCTGTGACTACTTAAATTATTTTATTTCCCCTGTTCAGCCACATCACTTCTGAGCAATGATGCTCCTTTACTAAAAATTTTCCTCCTCACTTCTTACATTTTACTCCCTTTATACTTAATTTCCTGCTCCTCTCTGCAGAGAGGGAGGCAGTAGAAAACAGCTTCCCAAATTGTGGCCCTAGGACCAACTGCATCAGAATCACGTCGGGTGTTTGTATAAACGCAGATTTCTGGGTCAAACCCCAGGGCTGTAAAATCAGTCCCTCATGGTGGGGGGCCGAAAATCTGCATCCTTAACAAGCAATTCTTAGACATGTTCATAACAATTGGCATAGTATGTTAGAACATAGGCTTTGAAGTCACTCAGACCTGGATTTGAATCCTGCTTTCACCACTTATTCCCTGGTGGCTCAGTGGTTAAGAACCACTAGAGATGTGGGTTCCATCCTTGGATCACGAAGATCCCCTGGAGAAGGAAAAGGCAACCCACTCCATTATTCTTGCCTGGAGAATCCCCATGGACAGAGGAGTCTGGCGGGCTACAGTCCATGGGGTCACAGAGTCAGACACGACTGAGCAACTTTCACTTACATTTTCACCACTTATTAGCTCTGTCATCTGGATCTGGGACAAGTTACTTGAGCTCTGCTTCTTAATTTCCTCATCTGTGCACTGAGATGTAGAATCTGTTTAGAGCACAGACTTGAGCTGAAGTGTCAGGTTTGAACCTCAGCTCCACCAGGTGCTAGCTGTGTTACCTGAGGCAGATAATTTAATCACTCTTGGCTTAATATTTCTTCATTTGTAAAACAGAAATAATCACCTATATGACTTAAAAGGATTGATGTTGTGTTAGAAAGGAGGGCAAGGGAAGGGATTTCTATATCCCCAGAGTACATTTGGCAATATCTGGAGACTATTTGATTGTCACAACTGGGGAAGCAGAGAGTGATTCTAATACCTACGGGATAGAGAGAGGGTAAGAGATGTTAGTGTGACCCTACTATGCACAGGACAGCCCTCCACTACAAAGAACTATTTGGACAGAATGTCAACAGTGCCACTTTGAGAAACATGGGACATAGTAAGTACCATGTAAGTTTCGGCTGCTCTTATCATTCGCTGTTATGGGAATAACAACTCTTAACTCAGAAGATTACTGTAGAAGATACATATTTTAAGCCCACAGTATCTAGCAGTCAGCAGGTGTAGACATTAGTGGTAGGGGGTAATATTAGGAAGCCAAATATCTATAAACACAGTCTTTCACACACTAGAACATCTCCCATTTTAAAAAATCCTTTTGCCATGTAAATAATAACTTTGGTTAGAATGTTTCAAAAGAACACAGCTGTAATCATTAACACCCTACATTTCAATGATAGCTTCTTTCTCTTCAAAACCCTTTTATGTTTTCATAATCAAGCATTTATTGTTGAATCTTCACAGTGCACCAGGCTTACCTAATAGTACCAGTGTGGTAGCAAGAACACATTAGAGTTGCATAGTATTGAATTCAGATCCTGACTCTGTCACCTGAGTGCACGCATAACCGTTTTGGTGTTGTTAAGTTGCTAAGTCGTGTCCAACTCTCTCCCCTATCCTAAGGCAGTTCGTTTCACTTTTTTCAATCTCAGTCTCCCTAAAGTGAGAAATAATCGCTTTTACCTCTTGAGGTGTTCTTGTGAGTTAAAGTGGTAAGTGTGCAGTTTGTGCTGTGCAGCGTAGGAGTGGGGCCTGAGAAGTGCTGGTTCCCTTTGCCCCCCAACATCTATCCTGTTGGTGAGCCAGCTGTGTTCTGTAGAGTGCAGGGTACATGATCACCTCACTCCTCTGACTCAAAGGGCAAATGGGCAGTTGAGGGAAATAGGAGGAAATTGGGAAAGGTACGGTGACTTGTTTCTCCAGTGCTCCAAGGCATGTGGAAAAAGTCCAGGACCCAAAGATGACTGTTCCGTATCCTCCTTAGGTTAGTCCTGTTGAGGGGCCTGTGGATATTTTCTTCTAACATCTTGCCTCCCCAGGAAACAAACATCAATATCCAACCCCCTTCTGTAGAAGTGAGCTAAGGCCAAATGGTGATGCTGCAAAACTCCTACCACACCCACCTCTGTTGTTGAGAAAGGCAGCCCTATTTTATTGTGCTTTTCTGAGATTAATTTATCTTTCCTGTTAATTTGTACAGGTGCCATTCTGACTTGGTATTTCATAGGATTTTAAAACTGTAATTTTCCTTAGTATTATGAAGGTGACAGTGATGTACTGTGGCCTGTGTTCTTATCTACTTTGCTGTCTTACAGTCCAGTGCCTTGAAGACACTTTTAATTTGCTGTTCACATTTGTTAAAGAAAAAAAAGGTGAAACTGTGCAGTGTCTGGAAATTAGAGTCTATTTAAGACTTTGCACATGGCTGCCAATCTTCCCCATTCCAATACCTAGCCACTTTATTCACACCAGGAATAGCTCATACCTCATACCTTTTACCAGGAATACCTCATACCTTTGTCTGACCAGACTAGGTTGTATGTATTAGCAGGAATTCATCAGATCTCAGTTAAAGGTTAATCTCAATTCAAGATAAGAAGTTTGAAGTTTTTCAGTTAAAGACTACAGAAGGCTTAGTGGAAAATTGGAGACACTAAGATAATAATCAATGGACACAACACTTTTCTACCTGAGAATGCCAGTAATTGGGAAGTGTAGCAAAATCAAGTTGATGACCTGAAAACTAAGATAGGATTGAGAAATGTCATATTGGTGGGGGGGTCCCAGAGGTAAAAAGACAGGAAGAAATGGAGTTTCTCCCCCTCTTTCAACAGATAAATAGTATGAGATTCAATAACTTTGAACTTTCCTCCTCATGTTGATTCATATCCCATTTCTGCAAAGGTCCATCATCTCCAGAAACTCCAGAAATAAGCAGCTTTGGAAACCAGTAATAAAACTACGAAATGCTGTTTCTGATGTGCTTTGATCTGATTTTTAGGAGTAAAAAGAGGTTGTAAAAATCACACATTTCCTTACTGGCTGTCTTGGGCAACTGAAGACAGATGCAGCTATTGAAGAGAGCTGACAAATGGGAATCAAGGATACCATTTGTCCCAAAAGGCAGATGGTCTCTACAGAAGTCTGGTTTCATTTACTGTCCCTTCTGAAGCTGAGTGAAGGTGGTTGAATTTGAAGATAAAGTTGAACTGAAATTGTGGAAATACTTGGATACATAAAGGCCTTTAATCTGTTCTAATGTGCCATTTGATTTGCCTTTTTAAAAAGTATATTCAGACATTAACAGAATTTCCACAAAAATCTGTCTTGAACGAACTTGCCAGGGGAAAAAAAAAAGGATTATTTCATCTGATGGTGTAATGATTAATCCCACCACCTGGGTAAGCCAAGTGAGCTTCCCGCAGGAGATTGCTTCTGCAGCTTTGAATTATGTATGAATATTGCAGACTGATGAATCCCTTACCAAGGGATTCATTTGTATTACAGACAAATCTGTAACAATGTTACCATTTCCTTTGAACACTTTAAGTTCATCCTCCACGTTCAGAAAATGAGATGTGTCTTTGTGGAGCTTGCAACATGAATTTTTTTAAGTGTCAAGTCAGACATTGTTATTGCTGTTGAGGAGCTTAGTCCTGTCAGACTCTACAACCCCATGGACTACAGCACGCCAGGCTTCCCTGTCCTTCACTGTCTCTCAGAGTTTGCTCAAATTCATGTCCATTGAGTTGGTGATACTATCTAACCATCTCATCCTCTGCTACTCTCTTCTCCTTTTGTCTTCAATCTTTCCCAGCATCAGAGTCTTACAGTGAGTCAGTTCTTCACATCAGGTGGCCAAAGTATTGGAGCTACAGCTTCAGCATCAGTCCTTACAATGAATATTCAGGGTTGATTTCCTTTAGGATTGACTGGCTTGATCTCCTTGCAGTCCAAGGGACTCTCAGGAGTTTTCTCCAGCACCGCAATTCAGAAGCATCAATTCTTCCACCCTTAGTCTTCTCTATGGTCCAACTCTCACATTTGTACATGACTACTGGAAAAACCATAGCTTTGACTAGATGAATCTTTGTTGGCAAAGTGATGTCTCCACTTTTTAATACGCTATCTAGGCTTGTCATAGCTTTTCTTCCAAGGAGCAAGCCTCTTTTAATTTCATGGCTGCAGTAATTTTGGAGCCTAAGAAAATAAAATCTATCACTGCTTCTGTGTTTTCCCCATCTATTTGCCATGAAGTATTGGGACTGGATGCCATGATCTTAGCATGTTGAGTTTTAAGCCAGTTTTTCCACTCTCGTCTATCATCCTCATCAAGAGGCTCTTTAGTTCCTCTTTACTTTCTGCCATGAGAGTGGTATCATCTGCGTATCTGAGGTTGTTGATATTTCTTCTGTGGCAATCTTGATTCTAGCTTGTGAGTCATCCAACCCAATATTTCGCATGATGTACTCTGCATATAAGTTAAATAAACAAGGTGACAATATACAGACATTACCAAATCTCAGTTGAAAACTAGTCATTATTGAAAAGTTGGTCAGAGTTTGAAGTACAAGGAAATGTGTGTTATCGTCCATTCTGAAAGGAAAACAAATGCTAAGGGTCCAGTAAAAGAGCAGGCAAAGTCAGGGTTTGACTCAGCCTGGTGATCAAGGATCTAGATGTCAGCACCACAGCTATTGCAGATACCCTCTATTGCATTACAGAACTAGGGATTTTCAACAGGAATTTAAATAGCAGGAATAGAAAAGCCTTAACTTCCTCTCTGTGAGCCATTGATCAGTTAATATTTCTGTTTTATAGTAATGAATATCAACTTGTACTTATCCTGAAAAAAATCTAGTTACCTTCATCATTATTTGCTACTTTCAAGACATACTAAGATATACTGTATTAGAAATACTAGCAGATTTCTTGTAATTTCATTTTAAAGAATTTTTTTTTACCATCTATCTTGTGGCTGAAATGGGGGAAATTTTCATTTTTTTCTTTATCTCCCTCCTGATGTTACATCTAGTTTATACAGAAGATCAAAGTAATAGGGAAACAGAACCTGGGTTTTCTGTATTCCTATTCTCATATTTTCTGCATTACATTGAACATTTCCCAATGAAATGTCAGTGGTGAACCACTTTGTTAGGAGAAAAAAACCTGTATTTGAAAAGCATCATATTACTATTTGCAAGGGTTTCCTGATTTTGTATCTAAATATAAAACATTAAAATCAATGGTCAAAAATTGTATTACCTTATAACATAAATATACCTAAGATAAATTAAGTATGAAATTTTACTTCCTTTTTTATTGCTGAACAATTTGTCTGTTTATACATAGAGACTGACTCCAGGATTCTTGCCTGGAAAATCCCATGGATAGAGGAGCCTGGCAGGCTACAGTCCGTAGAGTCATAAAGAGTCGAACACGAATGAAGTGACTAAGCACATGTGCACGCACACAGGGACTGAATCACCTCCTCTGGTGCTGTTCCTGATTCTTTTTCATTTTTTAGTCACAGCATGTTATCACATTTAAGCTTGAACTCTCAAAACTCTCCCTTTCCCCTTTTCTCTCTCTTTTACCATTTTCATCATATAAAGAGATGCCCTTCCCTCAAGCATCAAGACATGACATATCAGTGATGCATTTTTAAAATTCTTCCTCTTAGACATTGCTGTCACTGTAGATGTAGATTAAATGTCTTAGCATCCATTTGTAAATCTATGTGACTTAACTTTCACCATCTCCTTGGCATAATTCTTTATAGTTGACAGTTGATTTAATTGATGGTTTAATATACCAGTGCACGTATTTAAAATGTGTTTGTTAAAACTGACCTTTGTGTAGAATATAGGTTGTGCTTCTCAGGTTCCCAAAGAGTTAATAAAACTGGCTTTCACTTTGCTTAGCTTCCCGAAGGTAATTTGGCTCATTGCCCAGACCAAACCCCTAAGGTAAAGGTCAAAGTGCAATGGATTGTATTAAGGTGCAGAATTCGAGCCTCTTATATCTTGCCCAACTTGTAGACCTCCAGAACTCAGTGGGAACTATGGTTCCTCAGAGCTTCAGAACATGATTAACAGACTGAAGAAGGCCCTGTAGAATTTCCTTTAATGGGGAGTTGTATGAGTGAGTACAGTGGGTGAGTCTTTAATATTTCTTGCTTTTTAGCATCTTTAGTATTTTAGCATTTTTAGTATTGTGTTTTGAGAACCCCTTTTGAGTACAGAGCCATTTATCATGTATGTGGGAACAGGCCCAGGGAATTCCTCTTGGGTTAATAGCAGTAACTCTTGTAGTTTTTACAATAGGCTTAATAGAAATAGCCCAGTCCCCGGGAGGAAAATAGACAAGCGAGGGTGGAGTCATGGCTTTTTAACTGGGCTTCACCAGTCATTCTTGACAAACGGAAAAGAGAAATTGGGAAAAGAAAGAATAAAAGGCAAGAGCAAGGCTGCAGAGATTAGGAACTTAAAAACACCTTTCTAGAAAGCTCTCAAGTTGACTCTAGAGTAAGAAGAGAGTGTCTGGAGGTTTAATGTTTTTCCTGTCAAAGGGGGATGATGTATTTTAATCATTTTATCGCTTTGAAATTTAAAAATGGCTTATATTAACTGTTGCCCAGTGAAGACCATTGTCCCCCTCCTGAAGTGTGTTGATAACTACTCAGTGACCTACAGTCTTGATACTAAGTGACATCTGGAGCAGGAAATGGCAGCCCACGCCAGTTCTTGCCTGGAGAATCGCATGGATAGAGGAGCCTGACAGGCTACAGCCCACTGGGTCGCAATAGTCTGGTACAACTTAACGACTAAGCCACCACCACCAAGTGACATCTGAGAGCGTCTCAGAAGTGTCTCTTTGCCTTTTGTCACTAACGTGTGGAATTAGAGCCCCTTTTCTATCTTGATTTTATAATGCTCCATATTATGTTCCATACTAGCTTTGTTTTGGGTTGATAACCTATGGCAGCCCAGTAGGTTAATAAGAGGCAGCATGCTTTACCATTTGAGCTCCTCTTTACGTGAACCCTCCTGTTGACTGCTAGTGAACCGAAGCCTTCCCACCCCACCCCATCCCCAGGAGCCAGATCCCATAATGGTACCTCCCACTCATTGCTTACTCCCAGGATAGAGAGACCTCTGTCTCTGCCAGCTTTGAAGAGTACTTTTGAAGTTGTATATGCAGCAGACTTCCCTGGAAAAGGAAATGGCAACCCACTTCAGAATTCTTGCCGGGAAAATCACTGAACAGAGGAGGCTGGCGGGCTGCAGTTCATGAGGTTGCAAAGAGTCAGACATGACTGAGTAACTAACACACACTTGTCCGGTAGACTTAAAGGCTTATTTTCCTGCACATGCATAATTTCCATAATGAAAGATTGATAAGAAAGTGCTCTTCCTTCAGATCTACTCCTTCAAGTCCACAGGTGATATATGTTCTGATGACACATGATCAAAGCAAGTATCTCTTTTAAAGAAACTTGTAAATGTCACCATGACTCACTGCCATTTGAAATTCCAGAAATAACATAAAGCAGTGTATAAGATGTGCCCTTTCCTTCTTTCTCTTTGCCCACTAAAAAGAAAAAACAGGAAGAAAAGCTGGGAGTGTGTGACAGTCTAGGAATACTTTTAGTAGAACCAGAAACTATTAAATGTGCCTGATTTTGAATTTATTTCATTGACCAGCCCAATGAGATTTTCTAACTAGGGCAGTTTTCTCCACCAGCATTTAATAACCATTCCATCCCCTTGTACTTTATAGCAACAGAGTTGACAGTTCAGATAGGCTAGGATGTGGGGAAGACTGGAAGAGCTAGTTATAAGCAAATGAGCACGCAGCAGAGAAACAAGATTGGAGAAACAAAAGCACTATGGATGACCATCCTCTGGTATGTGGCCAGTGGGAGGCTTCAGATTCATGTTAGTAGACAAGATTAGCTAGAAGACAGACCTTTCTTTTCCATTTGCCTTGCCTGCTGCATGCATAAAAGCAAAGGTTGATGCATCAGTGTCCTCCTGGCAAAAAGACTTCCTGGTCTCAGTTTACAGAATATAATTGCTTAACTTCCTTATTTAAATCTCAGCTTTATTCCTGATCCTTTACTAAATAGTTTCATAAATACTTTAGCATGGAATAAAATAAATACTATAAAGTATTTCTTATTTGTTATAGTTTTATAGCACAGTCCACTCTATTAATTTGTGTGTTCCATATTCATGGATTCAGCCAACTACAGGTTTGAAAATATTACAGAGAAAAAATTCCAGAAATTTCCTAAAATCAAAAATTGAATTTACCATGCACTGGTAACTATTTACATAGCATTTGCATTATCTTTGCAATACATTTACATTGTATTGGGTATTAGAAGTAATCTAGGGGTGATTTAACATATATGGAATGGTATATTTGTATATAATACAAATACTGCAGCCATGTTATATAAAGGACTCGAGCATCTGTGGGTTTTGGTATCCTGTGAAGAGTCCTAGAACCCGTCCCTGAAGGTACATACCAAGCTATGGTAAACATAGTAAATATGTGAAATACTTTCTTAAATACTTGAGTATATTTGTCTTTAACTAGTTAAGCATTCATTTCCCTCTATCCCCATTATCGCTAACCTCCTACCTAAAAGAAGTTCCCTTCCTTACCTGTTATTCTCAAACTTCCCTCTGAGCCTACTATACCTCCCCCACCAAACTGAATTCTCAGTATGAATCAGGATAGAAAGACATATCAGCCTGTGTAAAAGACTGCCTTATCTTCAGACATGTATGTTGGGGCTTATAACCCATTGCTGTGACTATAGGGCCAGTTATTTACATTTGTGGCAAGTATGTGCCTTCCATAAATCTAAATCTTAGTAGAGAGCTTTGAAGCCAGTGTGATGGTGGTCTGATCTGTTTCAGTCACGTGACCCACGAAGTGACAGAGGATTTTTCTCCTCGGGATCCAAGAACTGTTGTTGTGAAGCAAGATGGCGGGGGCAACACTTCAGTCACACCAGCATTGCTCCTACCTGAACTGGAAAGAGAAGAGGAAAAAGAGGACATTTCAGATCCTATGAGCCTGAATCCCTGTAGTGCAACATACAGCAATTTAGGTAAGTGCAAATGTCATATAAGTAGTATTTAAACTGCCTTTTTATGTACTAGCCAAATGCCATTATTTCCCTAGCGAGATGGTTTTTATCGTTTCATGTTGTAAAAGTTGGAAATTAGAGTTATAAATTTTAACTTACATCAGAAAAAGTCGTGTATTTAATATGTACTAGGCATGTATTAAACACATTACCATGAGTTCTGTGTCATACACTAAGAGTGTAACATGGTCCCTGCCTTGAGAGACTCACCTGGTGGGAAAGAGATTAGTTAATGGCTTCAGTATAATAGGATAAGTGCAGTGATAGAGAATACACACAGAATATTTTTTACATCACATTGGGGAGGGTGTTAAAAGATGCCTTCCTGGAGATACATCCTTATTGAACTGATTGACAGAGGGAAAGAAGAGTGTTCCAACCAGAGGTAGCAACATGAGCAAAAAGCAAGGAGATGTGAAACAGCTTGGAACATGTGGACATCACAGCCATTTAGTGTAGCTGAAGTGTGCCCTGGAGAGTTACACAAGGTCATGTATTTCAGGCTAAAACCTTAGTGTTTTGGTTTTTGGCTGTTTGTGGTATTGAATTAAAAGATTTTAAGCAGAGGACTGACATGACTAGATTTGTGTTTTAGAACACCCACTACAGTCTGTCACGTGAGGATGGATTAGAGGTGAATTATTTGGTAGCAGAAAATCTGGTATTTGGGTACTATTGCAGGACCACAGAAAGGGATGAGAAAGAAAGGCCCTCAACTAAGATAATGAGAAGGGGAACACTGGGCAGATTTAAGAGATATTTGAGAGGAAAAATACCTTGGTAGTTACCTGGATGTGAATGATATAAAGAATCTATAATACATCCCATATTTCTGGCTTGGTGCCAGTGGACTCAAAGAGGTAAGATCCCAATTACTGGAGGTGTTTAGGCAGAGCCTGAGGGACTATCTTTCAGAGATGCAGTGAAGGAGAATCCTGCACTACAAAGAAGGTTAAACTAAATTATCTCTAATGTACTTGTTAATGCAAAGATCCTTCCACTTTGAAATCATCTTCACTCTTCTTTCTTGAGTAACCAGTGACTTCTGATCACACTCTCTCCCTTCCTTGAGTGTCACAGAGTTTCCTTCCTTCTGAAAAGCAAAGCTTGGGGCTGGACAAGGATTTCTTAGTACTCTTCTCCCATGAAGTCAGGAGAGATGAGTAGCATGAGCTCGGCTGCCACATGCATGCACTAGTGTAGTAAGATTCTTAGAGGCTACTGGCCAAGTCTTCTATCCAGTTTCTCACCACCTTCTTTGTCTTTTTTCTCTAGCATGTTCTTGTAAGGAAAAATCATTCTAAGATCAGCTAGTGTACTTGGAAATAAGGGCATCTTAAGAAGATTGAAAAGTCAGATAAAACTAGGAGAAATGCTCTACTGTGTCCTTTTGGGAAACTCAATCATAACAACCCACATGCCGCTGAAAACACATTCCATAAGGAGAAGACTTCCATTCTAAGTTCCCGAAGCGCTCTGTGATTTGTGGTTGGGGGAGAGTACACTCTTGCAGTTTACCCAAGCAACCATCTTGAATACCATCTTCTACTGGGAATAGATTTTATAGTCACAGAGCTTATTGAACTTTTTCCATTCTTTGTTTTATGAAACATATTATAAAATGAGAATTTATTTTTTTATTTACTTTATGCCCTTAGCATATATATCAGGAATTACATTTCAGACATTCTTACTGCACCAAAATTTCTCTCATGATGTCCTCAGCAAATATATGTGAACTTTAATTGATTGTATGCTATCTTATGGACTCTTTTCTTTAAAAATATCCATTAGCCCATATCAGTTAAAGTTAACTATTTTATTATCTTCTCAGTTATATAGATTGTTAGAAAAAATAGAGCATTACTTTCATGAATATGCCAAGTGCCTTACATATATCAACTCATTTAATCCTCACAACAACCTTGGGAATTATTATCTCCATTTTTCAGATGAAGAAAGTACATCAGAGTCCATTACCCAAAGTCACAGAACCAGTAAGGACTGAATCAAGATTGGAACCCAGTTTGTCTATATTACTAGACTAAAATGACTATAAACACTAAATTCTTGAAAGATACTGAAAGGCTGCAAGTGTTTCCATTTTTTTTTTAAGTCATCCACTTTGAGAGACAAACTTTAAGACATTTTTTGTAAAAGGTTTGATTAGAGTACAAAAATACTAAGTTACAGATGCCCCATCAGAAAAATTACCTTCTTTCTACCTGTTGCTTTACTTTTAAAAGTGTGTGGTGCTTATAAAAGTTGCCTAGCCTTCCTTAAGTTCTTAAGTGGCGATGCTTGATTCCATAGGATATGGTACATGGTTTTACAGTGTAAGTACAATAATAACTGAATAATAGATAGAGTTGGCTCTATCAGTTCTACAAACTGGTAGGGTTGTTGTTGTGTTGGTATTGCTAGTTTTCCTAATGGAACAGTATTCTAGGTGGCATCTGGAATTTACCTTTTTTAATATTTTCAATAAATCATTTGCATGAAGTTTTAAACTATCCCTTGGAGTAATTTCTTAGTATTCAAAACCTCTTAATGTAATAGCTTCACATCTTTTTAAATATTCTAGAATCACTCCACAAATACATTCCTTCTTTCTCATCTTTTCCTTCTTTCTTAGTCTTCTTTAAAAAAAAAAAAAGGAGTCAGAGAACATATGATCTGATGTAAGAAACCGACAGAGGGAAGTTAAGGATTACTGAAATGTTTTGCTATAGAATTTATTTCTGAAAACTCCATTATTAAAAGTAGGCTTAGGAAGCAGTGTTTTTTTTTTTTTCTTAGTAGGAAAAAACATAGGTTTGAGGGGATCAGACAAGTTTGGGTTCTTATGACAGCTGTATCACTGCCTGCCTGCATGACTGTGAGTCAGTTATTCACCATCCTTGAGCTTCAATTTCCTCATCTGACATGAGAAAATTAGTAGCATCTGCTTTGTAGGGCTGATGGCAAAAGAAGTACTTGGTTCATAGAAGAGCTTAATAATTGTCAAGTTCCTTTATTTGACCCCAAAATATACTGCTGCTTTCATTTGTCAATATGTTTGATGTGCTAGCCAGAAAATGTAGAATAAAGTAGAAATAATTTTAAATGTTTATTAGAAATGTTGAATAAACAGAGCAACAAAATGTAAGTCCAAAAACCTGTGGGCTGCCTGCGCAACTGATGACTGAGGGAGTGAAACGTAATGAGGAGACAGAACCCCCAAGGTGGCCAGCAGGAAGCAGAGGAGATATGACAGATAATAACAACGTACTGCAACAGGCCCAGTGCCCCAAGGTCTGCTAGTTATGGCAAAACAGAGGGACATGGCAGACAGAGAAGGGAAAATATCATATGACATCCCTTATATGTGGAATCTAAAAAGAAATGCTACAAATGAACTTATTTACAAAACAGAAACAGACTCACAGACTTAGATAATGAGCTTATGGTTGCCAGAGGGTAGGGATGAATGGGGGAAAGGGTAATTTGGAAGTCTGGAATGGACATGTACACATGCTGTATTTAAAGTGGGTAATGAACAGGGATCTACTGTATAACACATGGACTCTACTCAGTGTTATTTGGCAGCCTGGATGGGAGGGGAGTTTGGGGGAGAATGGATACATGTATATGTATGGGTGAGCCCCTTTGCTATACTCAAAAGCTTAAAAAAAACAAAAGGGACGTGGTTTGAACTTGTTCTGTACTTCTCACATTTCTTAGATAGTTCTGAAAACTAATAAGTCAAACAACAACAACAACAACAACAAAAAACAACTGGACTGGAATAGGCCTTGATTGTCATTGTTGATGTTTAGTCACTAAGTCATGTCCAACTCTTTTATGACTCCATGGACTGTAGCCCACCATGCTCCTCTGCCCATGGGATTTCCCAGGCAAGTATACTAGAGTGGGTTGCCATTTCCTTCTCCAGGGTATCTTCCTGACCCAGGGATTGAACCCGTGTCTCCTGCGCTGACAGGCAGATTCTTTGCCTGGGAAGCCCAGACCCTGATTACCCTACTTCAGAATCTCCCCCTAGACTTCCACCCTTGGGACAGCTTCCTTTCTCCACAGTGGTATAACAAGAACTGTTGTGCTTCAACCATTTCTACAAAAAGCTACTGACTTATGCAAACCATTCATTTGTTTTTGTATCTCAGAGATCCTTCTTCAGGGTTAATTCAGTTGCCTTTTTCCTCCTTAACATAAACAAAGCAAACTTTATTTTGTTTATAACTGGGTTAATTATTAGATTTTAGAGCTTTACTGTATAGTATGGTATACAGTAAATAGCCACAGATGGCTATTTAAAATTAAATTCATTAAAATATAGATTAAAATTCCATTCCTCAGTCTCACTAACATTTCCAGTGTTCAATAGCCACATGTGGCTAGTAGTTACTATATTCAGCATGCGAATACAGAACATTTTTATCATTACAGGAAGTTCGACTGGAGAGCACTGATTTAAAGATTTGTTATTTGGCGGATTTGTATTGTTCTGCAGGCACAAAAATCATGATTGGCTCTTATGTACTCGACAGGTCCTTAGGAAGGTTGCCCCTTGAAGAGTGATGGTGATGTGAGATCACTGACACACTCTGATCTGTAACACCTGAATACCCCAAGCTGAATTTAGCAGGGTATCTGCCACTCAAAATGATTTCCTGAAGAAGTGATAGAAAGTTTTTTTAATCAGGCCTTCAACATTTCCCCCATGTTTCTTATGTCTGTCTCAGAGTGTCTAGAAGAATTATCACTATATTTTTATGTGGCGCACCTGGCTTCTTTATCAGCCCACTAAAATCAGGAGCTTATAATGACTTCTACTCTGCTGGAAATTAGTTGGTGACTTTAGCTCTCCTTCACTCACTTTGTAACCAAGTACTCTAGACATTACTTTTTTAGAAAGATCTTCCCAGTCTCCCTTTACTGGACAGAATTTTGGCCTGTTCCTCCTTCTTTGTGCCTACAACCTAACATGTTATCTGAAACACACAGAAGGTGCTAAGAACACGTTTGAATGAATGTGTCAAAAATGACTTAGCATTTGACTTTGTAAGATTCAGTTTACGGAAATTGAGCTCTCCTGAGGAAAGTTCATATAGGAAAATTTCAAGTCCTAGCTTATATGTTCCATTTATCAGCTAGCTCTTTTTTCTAAAATGAGACTCAATCAGGGGTTTCCCAGTTAAGGAATTATGTAAGCCATACCTCAGTTTGGGGCTTCCCTGATAGCTTAGTTGGTAAAGAATCCACCTGCAATGCTGGAGACCCCGGTTCGATTCCTGGGTCAGGAAGATCCACTGGAGAAGGGATAGGCTACCCACTCCTTGTGGCTCAGCTGGTAAAGAATCCGCCTGCAATGCAGAAGACCTGGGTTTGATCCCTGGGTTAGGAATATCCCCTGGAGAAGGGAAAGACTACCCACTCCAGTAGTGGGTAGAACTGGAGAATTCCATGGACTTTATAGTCCATGGGGTCGAAAAGAGTTGGACATGACTAAGCGACTTTCATTTTCATACCTCAGTTTCCTCTCCATGTGAAATTGTTCACGTTCCTCATCTGACTTACCTAGAACATCTCCTTAAGGCTGCACCATTCAGACACTGAAAGAAAACACTTAAAAGGCTTCTATCCCCAGAAATTCCTTTGGCAATGTGTTGACCGTCAGTGTGAAAATTTAGAGGTTAGTTGTACTTAAAGGAATGTCATTACATCGCCAGCCTTGTGCGTTCGTGCTCAGTTGTGTCCGACTCTTTGTGACTTCATGGACTGTAACCCACCAGGCTCCTCTGTTCATGAAATTTTCCAGGCAAGATTACTGGGGTGGGTTGCCATTTCCTACTCCACTTGATGTTGTAATTATGGAGTAATGTCATCATAAATGGCAGCTTTAAAAAAAAATCATTCTGAAGAATGTATTACCATTCATTCATTTACTCAACCAATAATTATTGAGGCATAACAAATAATTCTGTGGGCCAGACATTATGCCACATGGAACAAAGTTAATTATTTGAACCAAAGTTTAAAGAATTGCACACTTTTAGATTATCTGGATATTTTTTAAAAAGTGAGAGTGACAGCTTTGAACATTTGTTTGTGCATTTGTTGTACTTCCTAAAAATGTAATTATCTCTGTTTAAAAAGAAACCATAGGCTGTGTTCCTATCTTTTAAGTTGGCTGCATTCACAATTTAAAAATAGTTTCCCATGTGTACTGGAATTTGTTGGCAGAGTACAATATTTAAATTACATAGATAACTTACCCCCAAATAAATAATCTCCTGTTCTTGGAAAGGTTCTCACTAATGCAAGCTTTAAAAAACTGAGTCTGTCAGCTGCTACACCACTGACATTCTTTTAAAGTGGTCCATGCATCTCTTTATTTGAAGCTAAGCCTGAGCCTGAAGTGATCTTGAAGCTTTGTTTTATCATTTGGCATGAAGTTGATGTCCCCTGTGGTTTGCCAGTTGGTGCCTACATTTAACTGTGCTGGAACCTAGCACAGTGGTAATGCCCAGGTAGCTTAGGACCCTTCCTCCTAAGCTGCTGAGTCCTACTGCCAGGGGGTGATGCAGTGAGTGCTGGAGCCAGTCAAGGAGAGGCCACTCATCTGACAAGGCTGGTGCCCAGTGTGTGTGTGGCATCTATTTCCAGTGCATCTTTCCCAGTTTAGTGATGACCGTCTCTTCTGTTGCCCTCTCCCTTCCTGTTCTCATCTTTGTTGTTTGTCATGAGCCCCAGGAAAAGATTCAGGATGAAGATTGAAATTACAGTTTAAGTAGAAAAATATATTCCACTTATTTTGGCTTTAACACTTTCATTTGTTGAGTGCCAGCTGTCTCCTGGGAACCAGGTGAGGCACTGGGAATACTAGTGCATATTTAAAGGGTCAGTGAAAGCCCCTGCCTGGGAGGGTCTCAGAAAAGGTCACTAGTTTTAAGCTCAAAAGAGTAGCCATTTGCCAGACTAACAACAAGGGAGAACAGTCCATGTAGAAGAAAGAGTATGCACAAAGGCCTGAAGCTTGATAGAAAAATGAATGTTTGGTTAACTACAAGTACTTAATTAAAGGTAGCTAAAGTGCAGAGTGAAGGAGACAGAGTTGGCAAAACAGGGCAGAGTGGAAAAGCAGGGCCAACTCATAAATGGTATGTATGTATCGCAATGAGTGTCTTTTCTGATAGGAAATGGAGAGCCGCATAATCAGGATTTCTTAAAGATCATACTGGAAGCGACCTACAGGATGACTGGAGGCAGGGAGACTGACCAGAGACCATGACATTCCTGTCTTACTGGGATAAGGAGCTAATTGTACTCATAAACACACTGTCTCTGTCTAAATGGGTCATTCTTAGGTGCCTTTAATCCCTGGCACCCTGAGATGATAGTGATTGTCAGGTTTTAAGTAAACATTTGTTGTGCTTTTTCCCAAGTGTGTCTTCAAATGATGGTGCCTTCCAGCAGAGCTCTATAGATGTAATTATTATTTTGAGTTTTCACTGTATAATCATCTTTAAAATGTTGATGTTTAGAGATAATAGTTTTCTTATTTCTTTTCTATTGTTAAGCCAATTGTGTAAGTTTTTAGAGCCCATATAAATTATTTGCCTTCCTGAGGAGTTTTAAACATCCTCTTTGCTTCTTTGAAGTAGTGTCAGTAAATTATTGCTTTTTAATTCATCTTTCATCATTTGCTTTTCAGAAAGTGATATAAGGCCTTATTTGTCAGTCTGAAGACATTTGTAAGTGAAGAAAAAGTATAGAGTTTAGAAACTCAAAAAGAAAGGAAAGTAGGGATTGAGCATGGTTTAGTCAAACATATTTGTCCAAAAGAACATTTTAGTCTATAGCAAGGCAAGATTTAGAACACATTCTTTTTTTTTTTTTTTTTTTAATTCTGTTTAGAGAGCTGGCATGCCACAAAAATGTAGAGTATGTGATGTTATATCAAGCCTGCTGAAAGCTGAGCTTAGTGTCTGGTCCCAGAGGCTTGAGAAGAATGTACAGGATTAAAAGTTTAAAATAAAAACAGCTAAGATACCAAGCTTTTAAAACATAGACCCAAATGATTGGAATTCAGTTAGGAGAACTTGTTCTTCTCAGAAGAAAAAAAAAAAAACTTAGGACACTTTCAGATTTGGGCAAGTGCCTTGACCTTGCATGGGATGTAAAATGTTCATGGTTTCATTTGGAATGCAAACATTTCTGATTCCCATGTGGACATCTTAGCTCCCAGGAGATCATGTCCCACTGTTCGGAGAGAGAAGCCACTATTAATTATCTTTAATTCCTTGCTGCCTTGGCTGTCCATTTTCGTTTTGGAATGATGACCAACTCTGCTGACACTGTCTTTCAGTCTGGCAGCTGTTTCCTGCACACCTGCTGCATGTCTCACACCACGCCAGAGGTTCCAAGGGAATGTAAAAAAAAAAAAACAAAAATACACACGATATAAAAAGCTAAAAATGCTATCATAAAGTGAAAAGTGGTAAGAGAACACAGAGGAGGAAGTGATGGCTCCCAACTTGGGGGTAGGGACTATAGAGGAGGGATGGCTTCAGTAGAAATGGGGCTCCCTGGTGGCTCAAATGGTAAAGAGTCTGCCTGCAATGCAGGAGACCCTGGTTCAGAAGATCCTCTGGAGGAGGGCATGGCAACTCACTCCAGTATTCTTGCCTGAAGAATCTCCACAGACAGAGAAGCCTGATGGGCTACAGTCCATGGGGTCTCAAAGAATCAGACAGGATTGAGTGACTAACACTTTCACTTTCACTTTAGGATCGAAGAACACCTTTACTAAGGCAGAGATATAAAAGTAAAAACAGGGAATCTATTAAAAGAATAGGAATCGAGTGATTCTTGTGGGAGGATTGATGAAAAATAGTGACAGATAAGCCTGATAGCCTTGCTCAACTTCCTGAAGAGTTTGGACTTTATTCTGAAGGTGCTGGGAAGTGGCATGATCAGCCCTCTGCACCTCCTCTGATAAGCGTGAAAGAGCTGCTGATGGTGTTAGACCTTGTCTCACCTGTCAGTTCTGAGGTCATTTAAAAGAAAAGGAAAAAGAAAGCATTTTTGGAATCCTTCATTCCTTCTGTTTTCATGACTGTTTGTTCTTATTTAGAAAAAATGGAAAGAAAATGCCCATCCCATGAAGATTCTCATGGGAAGGAGTGAGAATAGGTTCATGTTTCTAGGTTTTGTTTTTTGTTCATTATGAATTCATTCCTTCCATTCCCTCCTCAGCCAGACTCTTTGCTTTGTCCTGGGCATATAAATAAGCCAAGTGTCTGCCCTCAATGATTACACCCATGGGGAATTCATATAGGGACACAAGTCAAGTATTCTAAGTGCTTAAGACAGAAATGTTCACATGATAAATCTGAGGTCCCCAGGAAGGAGAGGTCAATTTTGCAATTTTGTGTGGAGTAAGAAACATTCCTCAGCGGCAGAACGTTTAAAGATGAGTGAAGAGAGAAACCATTCCTGGAAGAGGGTCAACAAGAGAACAGACACAGAGCATGAAGGAGCCAAGAGTGCTGGAGAAACCACAAGCAGTTTGGTAGCTCCGATTTAGGACACAAGGAAAATGCTGTGAGAGAAACGGAGCAACCAGGGCTGGGTCATAAGAGGCTTTCTTCTGTGCTGAAGCAACAAAACTCCATCTTCGGAATCAAGTCCAAATTCTCAAGGACAGAATTTTTGAAGTACAGGAGGAGTGCCATGATCAGATTTGGTGTTTGAATAAAGTCTCTAATGGTTAGTGTGGTGAGGAACGAAAAACCGGAGATAGTGGTTTCAGAAGACTGCCACAGTAGTCAGGCCAGGAAGATGAGCTGCTGGTGCAGTTCACCGCTTCTAACCTTCTGCATGTTCTGAGTCAGCAAGTGGAAAATGAAGGCTTGTTACAAAGCCTATTTCTGTCATCTTGTAAATAAACTATGGTTCTGACTTCACACATTAGCTGGGACAAAATAGGGCTGGGACAGCACCCAGAGAGAGGCCTCACCATCACAGGAAGAGTTCAATAAATGCCAAGCCCCTTAACATTCTTTGTGATGTTAAGAGCACAGAATAATGGGAAGATATGACTGAAAACTGAATTTATGATGGTTTCTAAGACTGAATTGTTGATTTGCTTTAATATTTACATACAATTTATATACCATAAAATTCACTCTTTTTGAGTGTGCAGTTCATTGAGTTTTAGTTTAATAGAATTTTATGACCACTACCCGTATCTAGTTCTGAAACATTTTCATCACCCCAGACAGAATTGTTGTTGCTGTTTAGTTGCTAAGTGTTGTCCGACTCTTTTGTAACCCCATGGACTGTACCCTGTCCATTGGATTTCCCAGGCAAGAATGCTAGAGTGGGTTACCCATACCCTTCTCCAGGGGATCTTCCCAACCCAGGGATTGAACCTGCCTCTCCTACTTTAGCAGGTGGATTCTTTACCACTGAGCCACCTTGGAAGCCTACCCCAAACAGAAAGCCATTAACAATTGTTTCCATTCTCCCTTTCCCCTGGCTGTGGCAACCACTAATTTACTTTCTATCTCTATGGATTTATGTATTTCTAAATATTTCATATGATATATGGTCTTTTATTACTAGATTGTCTAACTTAGCATAATGTTTCCAAGGTTCATACAGATTATAGCACACATCAGGGCTTAATTTCTTTTTATGGCTGAATAATATGAAGCACAAGCTGGAATCAAGATTGCCGGGAGAAATATCAATAACCTCAGATACGCAGATGACATCACCCTTATGGCAGAAAGTGAAGAGGAACTGAAGAGCATCTTGATGAAAGTGAAAGAGGAGAGTGAAAAAGCTGGCTTAAAACTCAACATTCAGAAAATTAAGATCATGGCATCCGATCCCATCACTTCATGGCAAATAGAGGGGGAAACAATGGAAACAGTGAGAGACTTTATTTTCTTGGGCTCCAAAATCACTGCAGATGGTGACTGCAGCCGTGAAATTAAAAGATGCTTGCTCCTTGGAAGAAAAACTATGACCAACATAGACAACATTTTAAAAAGCAGAGACATTACTTTGCCGACAAAGGTCCTTCTAGTCAAAGCTATTGTTTTCCAGTAGTCATGTATGGATGTGAGAATTGGACTATAAAGAAAGCTGAGCACCAAAGAATTGATGTTTTTGAACTGTGGTGTTAGAGAAGACTCTTGAGAGTCCCTTGGACTGCAAGGAGATCAAACCAGTCAATCCTTAAGGAAATCAGCCCTGAATATTCTTTGGAAGGACTGATGCTGAAGCTGAAACTCCAATACTTTGGCCACCTGATGCAAAGAACTGACTCATTGGAAAAGACCCTGTTGCTGGGAAAGATTGAAGGCAGGAGGAAAGGGGACAACAGAGGATGAGAAGGCTGGATGGCATCACTGACTCAATGGACATGAGTTTGAACAAGTTCTGGAAGTTGGTGATGGACAGGGAAGCCTGGCGTGCCGCAGTCCATGGGGTCGCAAAGAGTCAGACACGACTGAGTGACTGAACTAAACTGAATATTATGTTGTGTGTCTATGCTGCATTTTGTTTATCGTTCATCAGTTGATGCACATTTGAGTTGTTTCCACTTTTGGGCTCTTGTATGCAAATACTGTCGTGAACATTTGAGTACAAGTTCTTGTGTGGACATATGTTTTCATTTCTCTCAAATATATCCATAGGATTAGAAATGCTGGATCATGTGTAACTGTTTTACTTTCTGAATAACTAACAAACCATTTTCATGGTTGCACCATTTAGATTCTCACTAGCAATGTATGAAGGTTTGCATTTCTCCATATCTTTACTGATACTTGTTCATCTATTTTATTAAAGTTAGCTTAGTGGATATAAAGTGATCTCTTGTGGTTTTGGTTTGCATTTACCTAGTGAGAAATGCTGAGTATCTTCATATATGCTTTTTGGCTATTTGTATATCTTCTTTGGAGTAATTTCTAGGCAGATCCTTTGCCTGCTTTTTAAAAAAAAATTTATTTATTTGGCTGCCTTCAGTCTTAGCTGCATCATTTGGGATCGTCTGTTGCAATGCGTGGGCTTAGTTGCTCCATGGCACATGGTATCTTAGCTCCCCAGCCAGGGGTTGAACTCACATCCTTCTCATTGCAAGGTAGGTTCTCAACTACTGGCCCACCAGGGAAGTCCCACTTTGACTACTTTTAATGGGTTATTTATCTTTTCATTGTTAGAGTTATTTATAAATTCTGGATACACGTCTCTTATTGGATATATGATTTGCTCATGTTCTCTCCTATTCTAAGGGTTATGTTTTCACTTTTTTGAAATTGACCTTTGAAGCACAAAAGTTTTTTATTTTTATGAATTCCAATTTATTTATTTTTGGTTACTTGTGCTTTAGGTATTTTATTTAAGAATTAATTGTTGGGAGGGAGGAGGGAGGGGGGTTCTGGAGGGGGAACATATGTATACCCATGGCAGTTTCATGCCAATGTATGGCAAAACCAACACAATAAAGAAAATTTAAAAAAAAAAAAGAATTGTCTAGCCCATGGTCAAAATATTTTACTCCTATGTTTTCTTCTAGGAGTTTGATAAATTTAATTTTTAACATTTAGATCTTTCATATATTTTGAGTTAATTTTGTGTATACTATAATATAGGGGTTCAACTTCATTCTTTTGCATGTGGATACCAAGTTGTCCCAGCACCATTTGTTGAAAAGCCTCTCTTTCCCTATTGAATTGTCTTGGCATCCTTGTTGAAAATCAGTTAACCATACATATGAGCTTATTTCTGGACTCTCAATTCTATTCCATCCATCTGTGTTTCTATTCTTACGCTGGAGCCATAGTTTTTGGTTGTTGTAGTTGTAAAGTACGTTTTGAAGTTGGGAAATGTAGATTCTTTGTTCTGTTTTTCAAGATTTGGGTCGGGAGAGGGCCTCCTGTAGATCTTTTATGTTTCCATATGAATTTTAGGATCGTTCTGTCAATTTCTGTAAGAAGGCTAGCTGGGGTTTTGATATGGATGACATTAAATTTTCAGAGGAAAAATTTGAGGAATATTTCCATATTATCATACAAAGTGTAATCCATGAATATGAAATGAAGTCATTCAGTCGTGTCTTACTCTTCGCGACCCCATGGACTATAGCCTGTCAGGCTCCTCCATCCATGGGATTTTCCAGGTAAGAGTATGGGAGTGGGTTGCCATTTCCTTCTCCAGGGATCTCCTCCACCCAGGGATCAAACCTGGGTCTCCTGCATTGTAGGCAGACGCTTTTACCATCTGAGCCACCAGGGAAGCCTGAGTCACTATGGAAGCCCATGACCAAAACAGAAGGCTACCTTAATAATCTTACTAGTATGGTTTCCAGGAAGTCTAGGAACACAACTAATTTTAGCACTCCAAAAAACATTCTCTAGTACTCTGGAGTTCAAAATACTTTCCTAATATGAGGTAGAATTAGTCTTTAATCAAGTATTGAGATTCTATTTAGAACATAAAATTTCTTTTTATTTATTTACATCATTAATGTCTTTTATCAAAGATTTTAGTGCCCAAGTAGTTTTAGTGTACAAATCTTACACTTACTTTGCTAAATGTTTTTCTAAATATTTTTTGATGATATTATAAATGCAGTTTTTTTCTTCATTTAACTTTGGGATTATTCATTGCTAGTGTATGGAAATACAATTGAGTTTTTATATTGATCATAAGTCCTGCAATCTTGCTGAACTGGTATATTAGTTCTCATTTTTTTGTGGACTCTTTAGGCTTTTCTGTGTACAAAATTATGTCATCTATGAATAAAAGATAGTTTAATTTCTTTTCCAATCTGGATGTTTTTATTTCTTTTTTTTTTCATAATTTCCCTGTCTAGTTTCTCCAGTACCATGTAGAATAGAAGAAACAAGATTGGGGATCTTTGTTTTGTTTCTGATCTTAGTAGGGGAAAACCTAGGCTTTTACCATTAAGTATGATTTAGCTGTTGGTTTTTCATAGGCGCCCTGTATCAGAACAAGGATGAGCCCTTCTTTTTCAGTGTTTTATCTTGATAAATATTGGATTTGATGAAATTCTTTTTCTTTTTCCATTGAGCTGCCCATGTAAGTCTTTTTCCTCCTCTATTTACATTATATATAACATGGATTGGTTTTTAGATATTAAACCAACCTTGCATTTCTGGGTTAAACCCAAATTTGTTGTGGTGTCTTATCCTTTTTATATGTTGCTTGATTCAGTTTGCTAGTATTTTGTGAGTATTTCTGTGTCTAGTAATAAGGGATATTAGTGTATTGGTTTCTTTCTCTTATTTTGTTATATAGGTAATATTGGCCTATCATAGATTTCAAGTTGGTAAGTATTCCTTTCATTTCTACTTAGTGGAAGAGTTAATGAAAGATTGGTTTTAATACTTCTTTAAACATTTGGTAGAATTCATCAGTGAAGCCAATATAGTCCTAGACTTTTCTTTGTGGGAATTCCATAGATTTCTAATTCAATATCTTTACTTGATATAGGTACCTATACAATTTTGCTTGTTTTTCTCTTTTAGCCCTAAATATTTATTCCTTTAGTCACTCAAAAAATATTTATTAAGCATCTATTATAATTAGGCCCTGTTTCTTAACATAGAGGGTACAACAATGAGTAAAACAAATGTCCTGGCCCTCTTAGAGCTTAGCATTCTCATACTCCTTCTCTCTCTCTGTCTTATGCTGTCTATATATACATATTTTTTATTTATATGTAATGTAGCTCTGTTCTTTGTAAAAGAATATTGCTACATGCCATTTGTGGGGAAAGAGGGTTCTTAGGTTTGCTTATATATTGTCATAGTTTATATAAACTCTTTAAGTGTTCTTGAAGCGGATTGCATGCATGGGAAATGGAGTATATTGTTATTATAATCACAGTTTATATTGGTGCTTCCCCTTGGCATTGCATACAAGGACATGATTTTTAATAAAAACAAACCGCCATCCTTATTCATTATCATCCTCAAGACCATCCAATGCCTTCTGTTCAGTCTGATCGTTAGTAAGAGCATAGTTTCCTAGGCCTGCTATAATAAAGTACCACAAACTGGGGGCTTAAAACAAGAGAAATTCATTCTCCTGTGGTTCTGGCAGATTGGAGCTGAAATTAAGGTGTTACCAAGGCCATGTTCCTTCTGAGATTCTAGGTAGAATCCTCCCTTATTTCTTCTTTACATCTGGTGGTGGCCATCAATCCTTAGCATCCCTGGCTTGCACCTCCAAGCAATGCCTCTGTGTTCTCCCTATGTCTTCATATGACATTTTCCCCTTCTTATAAGGACACCAGCCATTTTGGATTGAGGCCTACCTTGAAGACGTCATTAAGAAGTCATTGGATACTTGATTACCTTAACTTGATTACCTCTACAAAGACTCTATTTTTGAATAAGGTCACATTTACAAGTACCATAAGTATATTTTGGGGGAGAGGATGTAATTCCACACAAAATAGAGCATTATGTTTTAACTCTGAAATATTAAGTGACTATTTCATTTTAATAACATTACTAATTTTAATAACTTTTATTAAAATTTCATGATATATTTCCCAGTCTTTAAAAAAAAATAATCCCCCATCCCCATTATAAGGCCTGAAGGTATCACTGATTCATACATATGTGTTTTATCTTCTAAGCATAAATTCTGGAAAGGAAACAAAGGTAATTGTTTCTGTAACTGGAGCTTGCTGTCAGAGAAGTTCAAATGTAGCATCTCTCAAATCACAGTTTATATTCCCCCTCAAATAAAACAGAATCATGTAAGAGTTTGTGGGTGATGTTTGAAACAGCGGTTGCCTGCTCATACACATGGTTTCCCTTACCACAATTTTAGAGATCTTCATACATAGTCCAGTTTAAGTGGTACCAGAATCCATCTCTGTAGGGAAATGAAATAGCATGGTTTATGAAATTGTGTTTGTTTGTTTTGGATGAAGAATGACAAGTATTGTATACAATACAGTGTAACTTTGGAACAAAGTTAAAAGAATAGAATAGTATCATCTGAGCACCAATCTAGTAGTCTCATTTGCTAATCCCAATTGTTCTTAGTAATGCTCCCAAGTATTTCTTTTTAACCTGCAAATGTTATCATCTCGCTTCTGTCACAGTACAGTTGTTTGTGTGTCTGTCACTCCTTAGTACTCTAGTGTGGTGAATACAGCACTTGGGGCCAGGAGTGGAGAATCTGGATTCCTTCTTGAAAACAAAACCTATCACCCTGTTCCTATGGCAAGGAAATACTGAGACATTGTTCACATTTGTTGCTCCCATTAGATCTTGAATTCTACCTTTAAATTTAGCTGTTTGTTCTTTGTTTTCTTTTACAGTTTTTGAATTAAGGTGTTGACTTCTTTTATTCTTATGGCTACTACATTTATTTCTGCTTAAGTTTCAATTATGTAACCAGAACAAAAAAATTTTTTAATTATTCTTTTTTCTTCTTTCTTTATTTTAAAACAATCCAGGACAATCTAGAGCAGCCATGATACCTCCCAAGCATCCACGACAGCCTAAGGGAGCTTTGGATGATGCCATCACCTTGGGAGGGAAAACAGACCAAGAAGCACCCAACGCTTTGCAGCCAACGCCACCCCCACTGCCAAAGAAAATGATCATAAGAGCCAACACAGAGCCACTCTCCAAAGACCTCCAGAAGTCCCTGGAAAGTACCCTTTGTGTCATGGCTAATCCCACCTACGATATCGACCCCAGCTGGGACGCCAGCAGTGCTGGCTCCTCGGTCAGCTATGAACTCAAGGGACTGGACGCAGACTCTTATGACTCCTTGGAGAGACCTTTGCACAAGGAGAGACGTGTGCCCTCAGCATCCAACAGCATCTCCAGCCTAACCACTCTCAGTATTAAGGATAGGTTTTCCAACAGCACAGAGTCCCTGTCCAGCCGGCGGGGTCCCTCTAGTAGACAGGCCCGGAGTATCCAGAAGCCACAGAGACAAGCACTTTATCGAGGACTTGAAAATCGTGAAGAAGTGGTGGGTAAAATCCGAAGCCTTCATACAGATGCCTTGAAGAAACTGGCTGTTAAATGTGAAGACCTCTTCATGGCTGGGCAGAAAGACCAACTCCGTTTTGGGGTAGACAGCTGGTCAGACTTCAGGCTGACCAGTGACAAGCCATGTTGTGAGGCCGGTGATGCAGTTTACTATACAGCTTCGTACGCAAAAGATCCACTTAATAACTATGCAGTAAAGGTAAGAAAATATTATAAATCTGATTCTAGTCTTCTCCAACACACTGTTATTGAGATGGGTCTGTTTCTTTTTCCCTTCTTTTCTCCAATCAGCAAAAACTTATTAAGTATCTGCCTTACACCAGATATTGTAATAGAAGAGACCTTAACTTATTATCTAGATTTATAAAGAAACAGACTTATAACACATTATACTAAATGCTAAGGTAGAAGTTAACATAATTCTGTGGGAGCTTAGAAGGACCTTAACCCAGACTCTTGATGCTAAAAAATTCTTCTTAAAGTAGATAATACTTGAACGGGATTGTTTGCAAAGATTTCCTGTACAAATGAGGTCTGTTATGTGCCTTTCACTCTCCATGTTTCTGTCTTTATTCCCTAGCAAATAAGAGACCCTTGTCTATCTCTGCTTTCTAACTCCTCTGCTTCCGAGAGAAATGTTTTTATAGAGGAAGGTAATCAATATTTGTTGATGTACAAGGAGCTTTTTTGTATTATATAATTTAATCTTCACATCAAGTTCATGGGGTTAAGATCTATTTATCCATTTGACAGGTGAGAATAAAGCTTGGGGTCACACAGCTAGCAATTAGTAAACCTAGGATTTAAACAGATCTCTCTGGCCCCATAGCCTACACTTTTTCTGTTATGTCACATCAATTTCTTACATGTGTGTCACCCATTCCAGACAGCCCACTTATTTAAGAAGGCTAAAACTCTTAGCATCAAGAATTCTTGAGCAATTACATTCACTGTAACAGTAAGCCATAGGCTTCATCAATGTAATAAATGAAGCATGGACTTTGAAATCCCAAAGATCTAGGTTCAAATCCTAACTTTTCCACTTAGCTCTGTCACAAGTTACTCCTCCGAGTGTCAGTTTCCTCAGCTTTAGAAAGGAATAATAATTGTACCCATCTTATGGGGCTGTTTGGCTGCAAGAGAGCAAAATACCTAGTGACTGGTATTCACTTCTTTCGCTATCCCTTAGCTTCTTCCCTATGTTGCTAAGATAGCAACAGTCTTTTGGACCTCAATTTCCTCCTCTTTCAGATGTTTACAACAATGATGATCCATCTACTTTGTGGGATTGATATTAGGATCAAGCGAGATAATGCATGTGAAAGAGTTTCTAAAATCATAAATCTCTATGTAAATATAACGGTGCTTCACCCTTTGCATAGTCCCTTTTTCCAGATTCTATTCACTGGTTCAAAACTAATTAACATATCTAAATGACTTGTACATGTTAATTTGGCTAGGTAGACCGGATGGTATCTTAGTGAATTAACAGATAAGGTAAACGATTGGCCTTACCCGTCTTTCAAGACAGAACATGTATTTGGATCAGACCTTCAGCTGACTGCTCTCTTCATTTGCAGCACCTAAGCCACTTCACTCTCTGGTGGTACTCAGAGTGACCTTGCGCCCCAGCCCACACTTCTTAAATTAAACTGAGGGGTAAACTGCAGAGAGAGAATATAGATTCAAGTTAATACATTACTGTTGAGTCTAAAAAGGCATGTTGAGATTCTGTGTAGTGTTCAAGAACCGTTACTCTGGTTGGAGTTATGGGACCTCATCCATCTCGGGCCTGTATTACTTCAGGACCGCCAGTGCAGGATGAATGCCTATTTCAGAAAGGAACATTGAACTATCTGTTCTTTCAAAACAACTGAGAAGTAGGGCTTGACTAACTTTATGTATTATTGCTGTGCAATCTTGTCTCTTTCCCAAATCAATGGCCTGGTATTGATTTCTTTGCTTGTAATGATGCAAAAGCAATCTCCAAAGAACAGGTGGCAAGTGGTTATATACTGAGAGTTGTTGGCAGGTTTGGGAAAGGATGTTTTACACTAAATGGTGAATATAAATGTCTATTTGAAGACCCTCTAGGCATTTCTAGAAGTACCCAATTGATAGTACAACGTTAAAGGAATAAGCTACTAGGATACTGTGAGCCCTACCTTTGCAGAAATAAATGAAAAAGACTAGCGGTTGGCTCATACAAACAACTTTTTACTGTTTGTCTTCTTAAAATTATCCCTTTCCATACTAATGAAATTTAAGAGTGACCAGGCAGGTATAACTCTCTCTCTCTCTTTATCAATTGATGTATAGTTGATTTACAATGTGTTAATTCCTGCTATACAGCAAGGTAACTCAGATATACATATATATACACTTTTTAATATTGTTTTCCACTGTGGTTTATCCCAGGATGTTGAATATAGTTCCCTGTAGAACTATATTCCCAAGTAGAACCTTGTTGTCCATCCATTCCATATGTAATACTTTGCATCTACTAACCCCAAACTCCCAGTCTATCCCTCCCTCACTCCACCCCTACACACACATATCCAACAACCACAAGTCTGTTCTCTATGTCTATTAAAGAGACTAAAAGGTCTTTTAAAATGTTACAAAAGGAAGTTGGTGCTGGAATTTAATAATTTAAAAGTCAAAGAATACTGGTCCTTAAATACCACTGCTCCTTAAATACCAAATCCACTGTGGTGACAGAGTAGTAAGATCTTAACTTTGGGTGTTGTCCTAGTTTGCTCAGGCTACCATAATAAAATACTAAGAATGGATGACTTAAACAACATAAATTTATTTTCTCACAGTTCTCAGTGCTGAAAAGTCCAAGATCAAGGTTCCAACTGATTTAGTTTCTAGTGAGGACTCTCTTTCTGTCTTGCAGATGGCTGCCTTCTTTCTCACTCCTTAGGGAGTTGAAGCTCTTTCGTGTCTCTTCTTGTGCATGCTAAGTGGCTTCAGTTGTGTCCAGCTTGTGCCAGGCTCCTCTGTCCATGGGACTCTCCTGCTGTGTCCTCCTCCAAGGGATCTTCCCAACCAGGGACCGAATCCGCATCTCTCTCTCCTGCATTGGTAGACAGGTTCTTTACCACTAGGGCCACCTGTGTCTCTTCTTATAATGACACTAATCCGTATCAAGGCCCCACCCTTTTACTTTCAGTTTAACCCTAACTAGCTCTTTATAGGTCCTATCTCCAAATATAGTTAACACTGGAGATTAACACATCAACATATGAATTTGAGGGTTCATGATTCAGTCCATAGCATTCTGCCCCTGACCCCCCAAAAAATTCATGTTCTTATCACATGCAAAATGTGTTCAACCCATCCTAACAGCCCCATGGGTAGCTCATTGTAGCATCAACTCTAAAGTCCAAAGTCTCATCTAAATATCATAGAAATCGGAAACATGTAAAACTCAAGGTCTGATAAATCCTGAGGCAAATTGCCTCCCCAACTATCAACTTATGAAACTAGTCAAGTTATATGCTCCCAAAATACAGTGGTGGGCAAGCATGGGATAGACTGTCCCATTCTAAAAGGGAGAATTCAGAAGGAAGGAGGGGATAATGGGTTCCAGCAAGTCCAATATCTTGCAAAACAAATTCCATTAGATATTAAGGCTCCAGAACCTCTAGACTCAGTACTCTGTCTTCCAGGCCCACTGGGGTGACAGAATCACCTGTGTCTCTGCTGGGCACCCTAATCCTTTGGGTCTTTGTAAGGACCCGCCCACATGACTGCCAGGGCAGGCTGCCCCCTGAGGCACTGGGCAGGTTCATCCTGGCCTTCCCAATCTGGAGAGGCAGCCCGGCCCTTCAAAACCAAGGAGGAAACAGCCTTGCTTCTGGGCCTGTGGTGGGAGTAGCAGCCCTGTGATGATCCTTGAAACACCTTTGCAGGGTCATTCTTCCATCTCCTTAAAGAACAGTGCACGTTCACAGCTAAATAGCTCTATGATCCACTCCTGGAAAATCCATTAGCCTTCCTTCATTCCATCCAGATTTCTCTGTCCCTTTAGTTCAAACTGACAGTGCCTTTGCGGGCGTAACCCCATCTTTATTTCTGGCTTCTGCTGAGATGGCTGATTAAGTCCACAAGTCACAGTCTATCTCCTTATCAAATGGCTGTTCTGCTACACCCTTAGTATTCTCTTTAAAACAAGTTTTGTCATTTTTTGTGGTGTGGGTAGGCTGAGAGTTTTCTAAATCTTCAAGTTCTGGTTCCTTGTTGCTTAACAATTCCTTCTTCAGCTCTTTCTCCCTCTGCACTTCACTATAAGCAATCAAAAGGAAGCAAGTTGTTCCTTTAACACTTTGTCTCTCAGCTAAATACCCAATTTTATTGCTCACAAGTTCTGCCTTAACAAAATGCTGGAACAGAGTTTAGCCAAGTTCTTTGCCATGTTTTAAGAAATCTCACCTTTTTTCCTAGTTTCTAATAAATGTTCCTCACTTCTGAGACCTCACCAGAATCATCCTTAATGTCCATATTTCTAGCAACAGTCTGTTCTTAAGTTTCTAAGCTTTTTCTATCATGCCTTTTAAAACTCTTTCAGCTTCTACCCAATTCCAAAGCCACTTCTGCATTTTGGGGTACTGCTTACAGTAGTACCCTACTTCTCAGCAACAAAATCTTAGTCTGCTCAGGCCACCATAACAAACATTACAATATAACCATAGACTGGATATATTTTCTCCTAGTTTGGGAGACTGGAAAGGAAGATTCTCTTCCTGGCTTCTTGTTGTGTCCTTATGTCCACACTTGGGAGTGTGGGAGAGAGACTATGTCACATTGGGTGTTGGGGCTTTAACCATGTGAGTCTTGAGAAGACACAGTTCAGTTCATAGCTTTATTCTGTTTTTCACTCAATGTGACTATCTTTATGATTTTCCTTGGTCTTAAACTATAAGATATCACAACATAGAATAAAGGAAAGTAGTCAGCTAATGTGAATCCAAAGTCTCTATCTGTCATTGTGTATACCCAGGCAAATCATATAACCTTTCTTGATTTTCACTGCCCTACCTACATAGACATATGTATATGTATACACATATATACATATGTGTTTATGTGTGTATATATGTTTATATGTGTATATATGTTTATGTAGTGAAACTGTTTTTTAAAATTATGAAGTATATATAAAATATAATAAAATAATGCATTAGTTTTGTTAATAATAATGGAAAATTACTTCTCAACATTCTTTTGGTCATTCACTATTATTCTTCATTAATATTAGGCACTAGCCTAAGCACATTTTAATAGGCTCTGCATTCAGATATTTTCTTTCTCATTCCTTCAAAGTCATAAACATCTTTCCTTAAAATTATGAGAGAAAGCTACTAAGTGTAACAATCCTTCAGAATTTTAGTACTGCCAAAAATTTGAAACAAACTAAGTGACTGATATTAAGGGAACAATGTAATAAATTATGGTGTATTAGCCCAATGGAATGTTTTCAGCCATTAAAAATATTATTATGAAGATTATTTAAAATCATGGAAAACATTTTTTACATTGATTAAGTGTCCCATTAAAATAGCAAATACCAAGTACTGTAACCATAACTTAAAAAAAGAATTGACCTACAAAATGGTAATATACAAATGATTTCTTTGTTAGAGTAGTAATGATTATGGACAGTTTTTATTTTGTTTAAAAAATGGTGTCATGATGTCTTTTCAGTGAAAAAAGTAAGGTATTGAAGATTATGGATTATTTGATAGTGAGCTTCTTGAAGGCACAGGTGTCCTTATTATCTCTGTAGTCTCATCCTCTGAACACAAATTCTAAATAGCTCCTGCTTCATGCTACCCAGCTTTGCACTCACCAGTTCCTCTCTTTGGACTGCTTTTCTGGGAACAGCGTTGTCTATACAGGTAACCCATTTCAGAATCTCCTGTGGGATCCTCATTAAAAATATGCTTACCGTGATCCCACCTCACACCTACAGAATCAGCATTTCTGGAAATGAGGCCTGGGCAACTACACTGTTAGCAAGCACCTTCAGGTGGTTCCTCCACAAAATTTCAGGATGGTTGATGTAGCGGTTAAGAATTTAGATTGTTAGAAAGACTTGTGTTTAAATTTGTACTTTAGCTATCTTATGAGCTGCGTTACCTTGGCCCAGTTACTTGCCTTTTCTAAGCTCATTGTCTTTATTTGTAAAATGGAGAAAATACTGCATTCTTCCCAAAGCCGTTGTGAAAAATCACAAGAGTTAGTTGTACCTAGAGATGTATATAGTACTCAGAGCATCATTTGACACAAAGTAAGCATTCAGTAAATGGTAGCTACTCATTCCACCACTCTCTTCTCATATACCTAGAAAACTCCTCACTCAGTCCTGTCCTGCTCTTTGCCACTCCATTGACTGTAACTCACCAGGCTTCTCTGTCCATGAATTCTCCAGGCAAGAATGCTGGAGTGGGTAGCCGTTCCTTTCTCCAGGGGATCTTCCCATCCTAGGCATCAAACCAGCTCTGTGCATTTTTTCTCTGATCTTCTGAGAATATGTTGATGGCTCCTCTCTTGTACCTACTGTATACATTGTGGGTTTCTCTACCATTGTTCTGTCATGCTACAGTTCTACAGTACTGTGCTGTGCTATGCTAAGTCACTTCAGTCATGTCTGACTCTTTGTGACCCCATGGACTATAGTCCCCCCAGGTTCCTCTGTCCATGGTATTCTCCAGGCAAGAATACTGGGGTGGGTTGCCATGCCCTCCCCCAGGGAATCTTCCCTACCCAGGGATTGAACCTGCGTCTCTTATGTTGCCCTATTTGCAGGCAGGTTCTTTACCACTCGCACCACCTGAGAAGCCCATTCAACACTACCATTACCCAATTAAAGTAACATGCCTCCCCTACCCACTGTTATACTTGAGCTTCCCTGCGGCAGGGAACATGGCTTGCTAATCCATGAATCTTTATTATATTATTAATCTAATATCCTTAGTATTAGACAGCATTATATACTAATGTTGCATACATAGTGGGCATTCAATAAGTATTTCTTGACCTTTCAGCAAGCACTGACTCTATAAAACATTGTAATTGTAATATCTGCATGTGTTTACAGAAATACATATGAATAAGGCAAAAGCCTTGCCCTCAAAGAGCATGTATTCTGGTGGGAAAGACAAAGGCCTAAGTAACTTTTAAACAAGACATTATAGTAAAGATTAAGAGTGGTGTGAAGATGTAAAGATAAAGATTAATAAATGAAAGAAATCATTTTAACGTTGTTAAATCTCAGGGCCAATAAAAAAGGGCCTCTGGTGTCTACTTCATTATTCTTAGGGGTAAATACAGTATATGGAGAGAATAGTGGGAAATGGAGCTGGGAAGATTTGGGACCAAATTTAGAGGCTTTGATTGATGAGCTTAAGAGGTTAGGCTTTATTTTGAGTGTTTTGGGAAACCATTAAGGATTTTTAAACAGAGAGATAACATAAGATTAATGATTTTAGAGATTAATGGTTTTAAAAATAAACTGTGTTGGAAAAGTTCAGAAGCATTGGAAGCAGGGAAGTCAGTCATTATGCTATTGCAGCAGTCCCGTAAGTAATGATGAGATCTTGCGATTAGAAAGACCATCCAAAAAAGGGACAGGTGGCAGAGGAGGTGAGGCAGGCAGTCGACCACCTCTGGTGAGTGCCTGGATGCAGGATGAGGGCACTGATGCTAAGGTTTCACGAAGGAGCAGCCCCAGGAGGATGGTGATGCCGTTAACTGAAATATGAATCAGGAAAGCCAGAAAGATGAGCTCTCTGAGTGGTGTACCCATGGGACAGCCAAGTCAAGAGAAAATGTGTAGCCAGATTAAAGACGTGAGCTTGGTACTCAGAAGAGAGGTCAAGGTTACCTAGTGCTCTCACTGACTTGATTTAGTTCAAACTGGGAATGTATGATATTGTAGTGGTGGAGTCTGCATATTGGGAAAAGGCCCACACAGCTAAGTGATCTAAAGCAGGAGAATTTGAAAGGGTTATAACAAAGGACAAGAACCCACAGATCAGAGTTGAAGATTCAAGAAGGTTTGAGCAATATAAGGAGGAGGCAGGAGTTGAATCTCTCAGTTCAGTCAGTCAGTTCAGTCACTCGTCATGTCCAACTCTTTTGTGACCCCATGAACCGCAGCACGCCAGGCCTCCCTGTCCATCACCAACTCCTGGAGTCCACCCAAACCCATGTCCATTGAGTCACTGGTGCCATCCAGCCATCTCATCCTTTGTTGTCCCCTTCCCCTCCTGCCCTCAATCTTTCCCAGCATCAGGGTCTTTTCAAATGAGTCAGCTCTTTGCATCAGGTAGCCAAAGTATTGGAGTTTCAGCTTCAACATCAGTCCTTCCAATGAATATTCAGGGCTGATTTCCTTTAGGATGGACTGGTTGGATCTCCTTGCAGTCCAAGGGACTCTCAAGAGTCTTCTCCAACACCACAGTTCAAAAGCATCAATTCTTCGGCGCTCAGCCTTCTTTATAGTCCATCTCTCACATCCATACATGACCCCTGGAAAAACCATAGCCTTGACTAGACGGACCTTTGTTGGTAAAGTAATGTCTCTGCTTTTTAATATTCTTACTAGGTTGGTCATAACTTTCCTCCAAGAAGTAAGCGTCTTTTAACTTCATGGCTGCAGTCACCATCTGCAGTGATTTTGGAGCCCAGAAAAATAGTCAGCCATTGTTTCCACTGTTTCCCCCTCTATTTGCCATGAAGTGATGGGACCAGATGCCATGATCTTAGTTTTCTGAATGTTGAGCTTTAAGCCAACTTTTTCACTCTCCTTTTGTCGAATCTCTGGTAAACCTCAAAAAAAAATATATATATATATATATATACAGTCTTGGTAGCAGTGGAAGTGGATATCAAATGCAGTGAGTTAGGGAAGTGTGGAACAAGGAGGCTTAGGAGGCAGTGAGCACAGTGCTTTTTTAAGAGTTTTGGTGAAGAAAAGACCACACTGATTCCTAGACAGTATTTAACCTTCAGCTCCTGTTTGTGTCATTCATGTCTCCTTTTATCCCCTCATCACCATTTGGTGAGCCACCATGCAGTAGATTGGACCGTCTGTCTCTGTGGCTGCATGTTGGCTGACCTCCAGCCCTTAACTTCCCTGTTCTAAATAAAATCCACCTTACTTTTGCCACCTTTCAAAGAATCTAGGTAGCCACTGAACAAACACGTAATCTTCAAAGTACACTCATCAACTTTCAAAGGGCAGGCCTTCATCATTCCAAACAGGAAGAACTTGAGAACAGAGAGGAATAATTACTTTTGCATATTGTCATCAACTTTTATGGCAGGCTGCCTCTTCATTCCTACAGGGAACTTGTCTTACTAGATCATACCTGAGTCAGTGGATTGGCCCTGCTGTTCCTCAGTGTTATTCTTGAGTGGACAAATGACAGCTTTTTGCCTAGAAGCAGGTGGACAGTTGGTAAAATTATGGCTCAGTGTCCACGGGACATTCTTTTTTCACTTTTGTTATGAGATCATTTTATAACAAATGCTGCTATATGAGACCACATGAGAAATTGATGAAATTACTTTGAGGAAGGCAATGAAAATCTTTTGTAAGCAAAAGTATACATTTCTGACTTACTTTTGCAGGACTTCCAACTCTGTGGTAGTAGGTAGCTTCTTTTTCTAAAGTAGTCCTGGTCTTTGTTCTCACAGAGAGTGCACACCAAGCTCAGTGAAGGTGTTCGCTACCCTATTACAGCAGTGGGGCTGCTGCTTTTCTTCCAGCTATGCCAAGAATCTTGTTAAAAGCTTGTAATAAAGTAGAGGTGAACCTCGGAGACCAACATCTTTTATTGCATTTTGACTCTGGAGTCTCCGTTGATCTCATTTGGGTGGTTGCTGAGAAAGCAAGACAGTAAATGAAAAAGCATTAATAGGAATAACTGGGATTGGTAGGAATTTACAACTAGTTCAGACTACAGGATCAGGCAGTTAATTGCTGGCTTAGTGACAAGGAACCAGCTACAGAGAGGAAACCATTTTCATTTTCATAATCCAACACAAATGTGCCCAACGTTGGACCTTCCCAGAAAGCGACTGATCAGCAGCCAGCTCTACAGGCTCATAGCCACCCTAGGTCAGTGTCCACTATATTTCACTGCTGAATGCATACAGAAGTGCCTTAAAGTCTCTACTGGAAATTGATTTCAAAAGGAGAGGTTTGAGATACTCATGTAAACCAAGAATCAAAATGAACTGTCTAGTGGGAAAAGAGCCACAGCTTTAATTAATGAAGTGAGAGGACACAGCTGAGAATTATAAATTGGATTCAGACTAATAGAATTCCTAATCTGGGCCTCAGTTTCTCCAGTGTGATCATCCTGGGTATCACCTGGTCAGCCTAAATTACTGGCTCAGGAACACATGAATTTCTTTTGCTCCATATGCTGAGTGGAAGCATAAAAAGAGTTCAGTGAGTATAAATCACAAATAAAATAGTGAAATCTTATACAGTTGCCTTCTTGAGTTTCTTTTCTATACTCCCAAATACTGGGGGCGGGGCGGGGAGCATGTGAACATTTTTACAGTAAGTCAAGCTGTAAAATACCTGGCCTACCTGACAGGTCTCATAGCAGATTTCTACAGCATGGAGTTCTGATTCCTGGGGGCCCAGACAGTATTTATATAGTAAACACTTAACCCATTTTGAATATGATTGTAACAGCATTGAGTATGTATGGTCTTAGCTCTGTAGCAGCAAGTAAGGCAGTACTCCTTCTGGGCAGATCAAAGAATTGAGATCTATCAGTGATCAGCCTGTATTCTCAGAGTGAGGTCGTACCAAATAATGAATATCAATTTAGAATTTGCCACTTTTCATTCTTCGCCCTTTCCCATATGCTGTTGTGCTTTGGGGTAATGTGACAGAATAGCACAGATGGTATAGTGTGTGTGCAATCGTCAGCATTTCTCATTTTTGTCCCTCTGCCATTCATTCCCCACAACATCGTCTCACTTAAGGTTCACTGAGGTCCTGTAAAGTGCACAGAGCAAGCTGGAAATGGGAATCCCTGCTGATAAAGTGGAAGCCGGCTGAAGGCACACTAGGCTAACTGGGCCCATAATAGAAAAATAAAAGCTAATGTAGAATATTTTTGAAGAGTCCTATATTTTATACTTACTGCTTCCTTTGGAGAAAAGAGAAAATTGAATGGAACGACAAAGAGCAGCGTTGTTTTGTGTGTGTTTGTACAGCACAAAACCCCTGAGCCTCCAGGGCAGCCTGGACTCAGCAGACAGCCCCCGTGGTTCAGATGTGACTCATTTGTGCAGTCAGGTCGTGAGCGTTTATTACCCAGATTTGTCTGCCCTTGCCCCCTCCCCATCAGCTTGCCAGCTTCCATCTGTTTCATAAGAGCTAATCATATATTCTAGCTGTTCTGAGTAAATACGCCTCCGGGTCAGATGTCAGCATCCTCAGTATTCGTGTAGCCTCACTGAGCGTGCGCTCGGTGCCTGGCTCTGTGCTTGCCCCTAAAGATACAGATATCTGCCCTTTAGACAGACAGAAAGTGTGACAGCTGTAATAGTAGAGACATGGGCAGGAGATGGAGGGGATTTAGGGCGCTTAGCGCTTTCCGTCTTTGACACACATGGCACATGGGAGGGCTTTGAAGAAAAAATAAGTGGGAACCCCTCAGGCAGATGAGGGGAGAAGAGGAGCCTCCATGAGAGAGAACCCCTGGAGGGCAGGACTAGGGCGCTGGCTGCAAGGAGTTCAGTGTGGCAAAAGTAGGAGACAGGGGAGAAATAAGCCTAGTAAGGGAAGCCAGGCCAGGACTTTATCCTCTGGAGATAATGGGGAACCCCTAGGAAGTTGATTTGATTTTTTTTGAAAGGTGGCTCCTGTGGCTACATAAAAGGTATATTTTAGGGAAATCACATATGAGTTGGGGAGACCAGTTGGAAATCTTTGGTAGCAGACCAGCAAGTAATAATGGTAGCCATAGAGATGGAGAAAAGAGGAGAATTTGAAAGCATATGGGAACAAAATCAGTCAAAGCTGGTGATTAACGAGATGCAGGGGATGAGGATGGAGGAGAAACCCAGAGTGAACTTGATAACTGGGGTAGATAACAGGGCCATTCACCAAAAGCAGGCATACTAAAACAGGAAATTTGGTGGGAAAAAGTTCAGGTTTGGTTATGTTGAGTTTAAGGCATCTATCTTTAGGATGGGACATATATGGAGAGAAATCAAGTAGGCCCTTGTATAGATAAGTCTGAAGCTCAAAGATAAATTTTAATAGCAAATGTAGATGTGGAAGTCAGTAGTATATCACGATGGTTGAAGCCGTGAGCTTCCTGAAGGGAGAGTCAATGAGAAAAGAGAGCAGACCCCTCAAACACCAGCATTTCAGGGAGCCGTTGGGAGGAAGGGTCGAGTAAGTAAGAACTGATAATACCACTCCCCATTCAACAACTGATTTATTGCCAAATGTCCACCTTCCCCCTACCCTATCTTCCTATTTCATTGCCTAAAACAGAATATCTATTCCACTCCCCAGTGCTGAAAGGGTGGAAAGGGGATGCCCTCATTACAGATCCCGGGCATCGTGGGCATCCTGACAGTGTCAGTAGCATTAGACACATAACCTTGTTTTCTCTTCCCAGCTGCTTTTAGTGAGGCTTTACAGTCAAAGCCCCCCACAGTCTACTTTTTCAAAGTTAGCTATCTAGCTAGATTAAGATTATTATAACAATCATAAATGCTCTATAATGGCAAGTTTGCCTCAATGGTATGCAGAGTAGTTGCCAGGAGCAACACAGAAAATGAGCTCCTGCGTTGAAATGAATGTTTGGAATTAAACTTCCCAGGTTGTGTGTGGGGAATCCATTGTCAGCCCTGTTTCCCCACTAAGATCAGGCTTGTGTGAGGGTTATGGGCTTTGACTCAGGTCTAAGAAGGTCTCAGAAGAGATTAACTTGGTTCTGATTCTGAAAGCATTTTCTTCCCCCATTTTCCAACAGGCGCTTTGTGTGTGGTTAAGGAGTTCCCACTGTATCTGGGGGCTCTGGCCTGGGGCTTCAGGATGCCGTGTTCTCCAGACAGGAAGTCCTTGAGGAGCCATCATATACTTGTTTGAATGCTCAGTTGATGGGAATCAGTATTTCTCCTCTCCTTCTCTGCTCTCACTCGTCTTGATTAACTCAGGCAAGCACGTAGTTTCCCCCAGCCTCTTTTTGTGACAGTGTATTGTCCATGTTGGTGGGTGTGGAACGATCAGCTGACTGGCTCTCCTTTTTGATGTTCTTCTGGCTTTCTTTGGGAGAAGTAGCTTGTGAGAGGGCAAGCAGGCAAAGGTCAGTGTGCCCAGGATGTGCGTCCCCTCCTGCTTGTGCTCCCCACACAAAGCCTTCCCTCTACATGAACTAGGCATTGCCACTTCTGTAGCACCAAGAACGTGTCCATAAAGAGAACCTATCGCGTGTTTTGAGATTCAGCCTTCTCCAGCCTGGTTTCTTGTTCTCTTGCTGCAGTTTCCCTGCAGGTGACTTGTGGATCTTGATGTCGCAGCTCCCTCTAGTGTCACCATGACTCAGGCTATCCTAGGGCTTGTCTTCCCATTCAGAAAATGTATGCAATACAGTCTGCCAAAATTGGCAGCATTTTAAATAGGTTTCCCCATATATAGTAAAAACAAATATGAGATGATTTCTCTCCCATTACAAAAGGGAATCTTACATGAAGATATGGGACCATTCCAGCTCCAGTTTTGTTCCTGTTTCAGAATTTTGTGGAGCCGAGGAGTCCTGTGGAAATCATTCTTCTTGGGGAGTGGAATCTTTCAGTTGAAGCCAGCTACCCTCTGTAAGGAAGGAATGTGAATTCCTTTCAAGAAAGGTAGATGAAAATGGGAGGCCAAGAAGTTACGTTGATCTCTGCTAGAGAAAATACTGAGTAAGAGAAGAAGGAAAAAACAATAAGCAGCAGAAAGGCCCCTCTGCATTTGATCTGGGAAGAGTGGCTTGTTTTCTGAAATGACTTTTGAACTAGAAATTCATCATCTGAAGCCAAGTCATTTTGAGGTTCTTTTTTAAACCAAAGGAGTCAAGTTATTAATATTTGAAAAATGGCTACTTTGTGGTGAATAGAATAATATAACACTCCTACCTAAATTAACATCATCACAGCCTCCATAATAAAGATTTATGAGATACTCATCATATGAAAAATCCTGTTATGGAAATCTCCATAGGTCTGTGTTTTGGTTGTAACTGTTTTCTTAGTTATGAGCTAATTAAAAGCACTAGTATTTTGTTTTCTTCTTTCATTCTCCAGTCTTCTCACTTTTTCTTTCGCCCTTACAACTAGAGTGACCAGTTGTTCTTCAGCCTGTCTTCGTATTATAAGATGAAGAGATAAGGAAGTGTCAGCTCCTCAGCTTGGCTCTCTAAGCAGACTGTTTTCCTTCGAGCATCCAAAGTGACTGAACAATTTATCATTTCTTCTTCATAAATCACTTTGAACCTTTATCTCAAGTTGATCTGTGAAGCCAAACATAAATTCTTGTTGTAGTATCCATGTTCTTATCTACTCACAAAACTCTGAGATAGCTTCTAAAATTGTATGTGGGTGTGGGTGTGTGGAGTGTGCAGAGATACAGTTAGAATAGAAGTAACAATTAGAATATCTTCTCTGCTTTTAATGGCAAGCCACGAGGTGGCAAGTTTTTTTCGGTACAACTTGGCACAGAGAAAACTACAGTTTGGCTAAACAGTTCTATTCCTTAGTTGTAGACTGGCCCATTTTAAATCGGAACATAATGCTGATCTCAACTTGTTGGTCAGGGCTGACCTGGCATGGAGGTGGGAAACCTTAATGGTCCCTGGTTAGCCACCCTCAGCCAAACCTGTCATCAGAGAGCCTCACTGCTGGGGCATGTAGGTCTCAGACCCCAAAGAAAGATGAAATTTTCTGCCTTGTTCTCTGTTTGAAAAAATGTGAGGATTCTATAATGCATCACTTTTTAACATTTACAGGTTGTCATTGTTTTAGTCATTATGAATGTTACATTTGTACAGCTTAGTAGTTTACAGGGGTTTCCCTGGTGACTCCGACAGTAAAGAATCCGCCTACAATGAGGGAGATCTGGGTTTGATCCCTGGGTTGGAAAGATCCCCTGGAGGAGGGCATGCAACCCACTCTAATATTCTTGTCTGGGGACTCCCCATGGACAGAGGAGCCTGGCAGACGACAGTCCATGGGGTCGCAAAGAGTCGGACGCAGCTGAGCGACTGAGCACGGGACAGCACGGCAGACTAGTTTACAGTTGTGCTGTACATACTTGATCCCGTCTGATTCTCACAACCGCCCTGTGAAGTAGGTTTCGATATTCTTTATATTGTCTTCTTTACTTAGAAAGACTGGGACCCAGAGAAATTAAGAGAAATGACCAAGGTTACCCAGCTGTAGCGGGGCTAAATGCTAGGCCTTTCAAGTCCTTGGCGAGTTTCCCTTCTATAGGGTGACAGAGTTTAACTGCAGTCTCATTCAGCCAGACTCAGTGGTATTTGGCTGGCTTTTCAAAGGCTGAGGAGTTGGGGCCTTTGAACTTCCATTCCAGTGGGCAGTGTGATATTGAGCAAATTATTAAAACTGAAATGTGTCATGTCCTAGATCTAACTTCCATACAACTAAATGATGACTAGTATGAGATTTTTAAATACCCAGTGATATATAAATATGAAATATTGCCAACAGTACAGTATAGAAAGAATTCATGTTGTGATTGATGAACATACAGGATTATATATTATGTTGCGTGTGCTGAGACTTAGAAAGCTTTCCAAAGATAATGCTTTCTGAAAGATAGATGTTTGAACTTGAACTCAGCCTGAGGATACTCTATTTCAAGACCAGAAGTTTGCATAAAGAAGAAATGCCAAAAACTGACTAAGTTTGTGGTAGAAGGTGAAGAAACTTTTTTCACATATCTCTCATGTGTACATGTGTGGGTGTTTGTGTGTGTGTGTGTGTGATTGACCACTGTACTAAATATGTATAAACACAATAAAAGAGAGAGAGGTGTCCCTCTCCTTCAGACTCCTTTGCCATGGCTCCTTTTTTTAAAGCATCTATTTTGATGGAAATCAGAGCCTGCTGCTTTCCAGAACAGAGGATCCATCAGCATCCTCCTAAGATAATGTACATTTTTCTTTGTAAATAAAGAAGGCTAGAAAAACGTTTCCAAATTTGCTTTTCTGTGTCACCACAATAAACGAGCAAATTGTACACACTGCAGAGCACCTGTTGCTGGGAGGCTTTGATGTCTGTGAGGTGCAACAGCGTGCTCCCACCAAGGAGGAAAAGTGGCAAGTTTGTTCTTGGTTCCCAGGGTCGTGGAGGAGCTGTCCAGACCAGGTTGTTACAATATGTGAATAGTGTCGGAGACAGCCTTCCGTTGTCAGCTTCTCATATCGTATCATGAAGATAATTCTTTTAGGGGTGATTTTTATTTATTTATTGCTTTTCTAACTCTTTAAGACTAGAAATACAATAGTTGTTTTAGGATGTAGAACTCTTAGCTAAGGTTTTTGTTCGAAAAACTCTTCCTTGATCCATAACCACTTAATAAGATTCTTGTTGACAGGCCTTATTGCTTGAATATTGGCCTGTTAAGAGAAAATGTACACGTCATTTTAAAGCACGGTTGTCTCAGTATATGCTCAGTAGTGTAATTGGTGGGTCATATGGTAGTTCTATTTTTAGTTTTTTAAAGAACCTTCCTACTGTTCTCCACAGTGACTGTATCAGTTTACATTCCCACCAGTGGTGCAAGAGGGTTCTCTTTCACATCCTCTCTAGCATTTATTGTTTGTAGATTTTTTTATCTATCCCAGTGTTCAGTGTAGACGGTGTTGCAGCACTGTTTACAATAGCCAGGACATGGAAACAACCTAAATGTCCAATGATAGATGAATGGATAAAGAAGATGTAGTGCATATCTACAATGGAATATTACTCAGCCATAAAAAGGAACAGACTTGGGTCATTTGTAGAGATGTGGATGGACCTAAAGTCTGTCATACAGAGTGAATTAATCAGAAAGAAAAAAACAAATACTATATATTAACACATATATGTGGGGAAGGCAATGGCACCCCACTCCAGTGCTCTTGCCTGGAAAATCCCATGGAAGGAGGAGCCTGGTGGGCCGCAGTCCATGGGGTCACTAAGAGTCGGACACGACTAAGCGGCTTCACTTTCACTTTTCACTTTCATGCATTGGAGAAGGCAATGGCAACCCACTCCAGTGTTCTTGCCTGGAGAATCGCAGGGACGGGGGAGCCTGGTGGGCTGCCGTCTATGGGGTCACACAGAGTCTGACATGACTGAAGCAACTTAGCAGCAGCAGCAGCAGCAACACATATATGTGGAATCTAGAAAAATGATATTGTTGTTTAGTCACTAAGTCGTGTCCAACTCTTTTGTGACTCTGTTTGCTGTAGCCTGCCAGACTCCTCTATCCATGGGATTTCCCGGGCAAGAATACTGGAGTAGATTGTCATTTCTTTCTCCAGGGGATCTTCCTGACCCAGGGATGAAACCTGCGTCTCCTGAATTGCAGATAGATTCTTTACCACTGAGCCACCTGAGAAACAGTGGAAAAACAATGTAGATGAAACTATTTTTCAGGGCAGGAATAGAGATACAGATATAGAGAACAGACATATGGACACAAGTGGGGAAGGGACAGGTGGGACAAATTGGGAGTTAAGATGGACATATAATATACATTCAGTCATGTTCGACTCTTTGCAACCCCATGGGCTGTAGCCTGCCAGGGTCCTCTGTCCATGGAATTTTCCAGACAAGAATACTGGAGTGGGTAGCCATTCCCTTCTCCAGGGGATATTCCCAACCCAGGGATCGAATCTAGGTCTCCTACGTTGCAGGCAGTTTCTTTACTGTCTGAGCCATGAGGGAAGTCCAATAATATACACTACTGTGTGTAGAATAAATAGCTAGTGGGAAGCTGCTAGTGGGAAGCACAGGGAGCTCAGCTCAGTGCTCTATGATGATCTAGAGGGGTGGGAAAGAGAGACTGGGGGGAGGGAGGTCCAAAAGGGAGAGGACATAAGTATATATACAGCAGATTCACTTCATTGTTCAGCAAAAATTGATACACCATTGTAAAACAATTATACTCTAATTTTTTTTAAGAAAATGAACCACCAGTGACTCAAATGGAGAGAAATAGGTAAAGGATATGAAGAAACAGGGATCTTCCCTCATAGGTCAGTTGGTAAAGAATCTGCCTGCAATGCAGGAGACCCCAGTTCGATCCCTGGATTGGGAAGATCCCCTGGAGAAGGGAAAGGCTATCCAATCCAGTATTCTGGCCTGGAGAATTCCATGGACTGTATAGTCCATGGGGTCACAAAAGAGTCAGACACGACTGAGTGACTTTCACTTCACTTCATGAAGAAATAGTTAATGGTAATGAAAAGGGGGAAATTACAGTGAATCCTTAAAGATGTGAAGAGGTGCTCAATAACTCATTTAAAATAGTATCTCCAAAGATACTTTTCTTCACTTACCAGATCAGCAGAGATAAAGCTCGTAAATGTGATAGGCTGGCAACAATGGGAAGAGAAGGAGCACTCCCCCTGCCTACCCCCGCCCCCCTGCACCACTGGCTGATGTGAAAACTGACTCAACTTGATGGAGGCAATTTGGTAACATTTATCAAACATCTAAATACAGATCCCCTTTGACTCAGCACTTCCACTTCTAGAAACTTATCCTACATGTATCCTCATACACAAGCAATATGGGGATGTATAAGGCTTTTCACTGCAACATTGTCTGTAGCTGGAAAGGACCTGAATGTCTGCCAGTAGAGAGGGGTAACTGAACTCTTCTTGTATGTCCATGGACTGGAATGTATGCAGCTATAAAAAAGAACTATTAATAGTATGCTGTCTATGGAACAGTTTGAAGACATGTTGTTAAGTAATAAAAGCTGGGTACAGATTGTTGTTCAAAAAAAAGAGAGAGAGAAAGTGTAAAACTCAGACTTCTGCCACTGAAATGCTGGTTTTGCTCCAACTAGATAAGACCACCGATTCTCTCAAACTTTCTTCTTTACCCTGCCAGTGACCCATGAGTGCCTGCGTTGTAACCATCACAATGACATTCTCTGAAAAGTTAGGAAGACCCACAGTTTACCTGGCCAATTCTATGTCAATCTCCTGACCAGTGATATAAGGTATTCTGGCCTATGTTATGAGCTATTTATTGAGCTGCTGTGTAAGTCTTGGCTATAAAACTCCACAGAAAGAAAGCATAAATGGAAAATGACATTTTGTTTTTCAGTTTTCTAGATGACAGGCAAGATAAAATAGAAGGAGGAAGCTTTGGTGTCGGGCAGACTTAGGTTTGCAAACTAGTAGCCCTGGGTTCTTTTGTTTTTGTTTTTTAAATTCTCAAGTCCTCAGCCTACTTTGGGCTTCCCAGATGGCCCAGCAGTAAAGAATCTGCCTGCAATGCAAGAGACACAGGTTTGATCCCTGTGTTGGGAAGATCCCCTGGAGAAGGAAATGGCAACCCCCTCCAGTATTCTTGCCTGGAGAATTCCATAGACAGAGGAGCCTGGCAGACTACAGTCCATGGAGTCACAAAGAGTTGGATACAACTGAGCAACTGACCATGCACACATGCACAGCCTACTTTAAAGAGTTAGTGTAAGGACTAGAGGGCTTCCCTGATGGCTCAGTGGTTAAGAGTCTACCTGCAGTGCAGTAGCCTCAGGAGAGGCAAGTTTGATCCCTGGGTGGGGAAGATTCCCTGGAGGAGGGCAGGGCAACCTACTCCAGTATTCTTTCTTGGAGAAGCCCATGAACAGAGGAGCCTGGTGGGCTACAGTCCATAGGGTTGCAAAGAGTCAGACACAACTGAAGCAATTTAGCACATACACACATGTAAGAACTAGAGATAGTACACATGATGGGTTAAGCATGAAGACACTGTTTCTGTCATTCAACACAGGGTCACCAAAACCCTTTCTGAAGACTCAATTCTAATGCTGTATCTTCAGTGTATCACTGTTGCTCTCACTACTCCAGACTCCTACCAGTCACCTTTGAGTTAACCCCTCTTTACAAATCATAAGCCTTGTTATGATACTGTGCATTTTAAATTGTGCTTTGCTTTCTTCCTTCAGATCTGTAAGAGCAAAGCTAAAGAATCACAGCAATATTATCACAGCTTGGCTGTCCGGCAGAGTCTGGCTATCCATTTTAACATCCAGCAGGACTGCGGTCACTTCCTTGCTGAAGTTCCTAAGCGCCTGCTTCCCTGGGAGGATCCCGATGCCCCAGAAGAGGAAGAGGATGATATGGAAGCAATGGAAGAGGTGAAAGGAGAAGCTGATGGGAAGAGCCCAGACTTGGGCTCTGAAGCAGAGTCATCCCACAAAGAAAGCCAAGCAGTCATCAGCAGGAAGCAGAGAAGCCATGTTGTGGTCATCACCAGAGAGGTTCCCTGTCTCACAGTGGCCGACTTTGTGCGAGACTCCCTGGCACAGCATGGGAAAAGCCCAGATGTGTACGAGAGGCAAGTGTGTCTGCTGCTTCTGCAGCTGTGCTCGGGCCTGGAGCACCTCAAACCCTACCACGTCACCCACTGTGATCTGCGTCTGGAGAACCTGCTGCTCGTCCACTACCAGCCCAGGGGGCCTGCCCAGGGCCTGGGGCCTGTGGAGCCTGGCCCCACCCCATCCTGTCCCACAAGGCTCATCGTCAGCAACTTCTCCCAGGCCAAGCAGAAGAGCCATCTGGTAGACCCTGAGATCCTCCGGGACCAGTCCCGCCTTGCCCCAGAGATCATCACAGCCACGCAATATAAAAAGTGTGATGAGTTCCAGACAGGCATCCTCATCTATGAGATGCTGCACCTTCCCAACCCTTTTGATGAGAACCCAGAGCTGAAGGAGAAGGAGTACACTCGGGCTGACCTGCCCCGCATCCCGCTCCGCTCCCCCTATTCCCGGGGCCTGCAGCAGCTGGCCAGCTGCCTCCTGAATCCCAACCCTTCTGAGCGGATCCTTATTTCCGATGCCAAAGGCATCCTCCAGTGTCTGCTCTGGGGCCCCCGGGAAGATCTCTTCCAGACTTTCACTGCCTCCCCCAGCCCCGCTCACAGGAACACCCTGCTCCAGAACTGGCTGGACATCAAGCGCACACTGCTCATGATCAAGTTTGCCGAGAAGTCCCTGGACCGGGAGGGTGGCGTCAGCCTGGAGGACTGGCTTTGTGCTCAGTATCTGGCTTTTGCCACTCCGGACTCTCTCAGCTGTGTTGTGAAAATCCTGCAGCCCCGTTAACATGTCTCCATCCCTGCTCTTACTTCATGTGTCACCTTCTTCAAGTTGCCCACACACTTCCCCTTCCTGGTACTCATACAGAATTCAAGGAAAGAGGAGAGACAAGCCTTCCATCCCCATCCAAGTCCAGTGAGATACTGAGTCCATCTAAACATTAGGGAAAGTCAGCTGCACAAATGTGCAGCTGCCATTCATGGGAACACCTTCCACCCTAACTGTCCCCAAGTGCAGGAAATACGAAGACGCATCCTTGAAGTGACAGCTCCTCTGGTTTGAACCCCATGAGCTGGGTCAAGTTCCTCCAGAACTCTGAGTATCACCTGTCTTTTTAACACCATGTATTTATCCTCACTAGCAATAGACAGATTTAACCAGTACTTACCATCATCTACTAAGCTTTCACAACAGACTTGTTTCCTTTAAAGGATCAATAATTGGTTCTCTTACCAGGCAGAACTGCCATCCTTAGCATCAGCCCAGTTTTGGTTCCAGGAATTACATCCTTTGTTCCAGCAGACGGTAGAAGGACAAGGAGAGAGAATCTACCCTTAGGGTCACGCACCCATTTGGTTTCCATTATCAGTGAGTGTGCACTGTATGGAGGACGGCCCTAAGTCTCCCCTCGTGCTGCCACTGCCTGAATCTCCTTCACCTCGGTTCTGTCCCCACTTGCCAGTGAAGTTTGGGTTTATCAGCCCATGACAGAGCTGACCCAAGGTGGTGTCACCAGCGCCCCAGCAGGGCAGGGTGCAGTTCAGATCTTACAAATAACTGGCAGGACACAAGGAGACGGTGTTCCTGCACGTGCAGCTCTCTAGGGGCCATCAGGGGAACAGAGTTTAAAGGACCGTCCTTTGATTACTGTCAGAGCTGTCAGCGTTGGCAGCCAGGGCTCCTGGTACCCAGATCACAGTTTTCCCCTGAGCCGTAATTGGCCAGCCTCCTTCTATCAGCAGCCAGTGTTAACTAGTCTACCAAATGCTGTAGACAACAGCTCTGCATGGAAATGGCTGTCCATTGAGCTGTAACATCTCCCTCAAGGGCGCGGTGTGGCTGGCTACTACGATGGCCAGAAGGCAGAGGAAGGGGAGAAGGCCACTGATGAGACCGCCTACCTCCTCCTCGCAATGCCCACATTGTCTAGAGAGACTGCCTCCCAGCTGCGTGGGCACATTGCTCCCGGTGACTCAGAAACAGCACTGAGGGCAGCTAATAGGGGGTTTGGATTGCTGAGGTGGGTGGCCAAGAGCCGTTCACCCTGCATGGGGTCTGTGCTCACCTCCTATGGGTACATGTGCAATTTTTGTATGTATTTTTTTAGCTGTATATACAGTGTTTATGTTGCAACTTCACCTGAAGCAATATCCATAGACACCCTCCCCTTCTTCCCCTGGCACATATTTGCGCTGAGAGACGAGCGTCCCTTCCACCCAGTGTGTGTGTGTGTGTGTGTGTGTGTGTGTTATTCAAAACTGTGAGTATCTGTTCTGTTTACTTCAACTTTGAAATCCCAAGAGTCACTCAGACAGTGTGAGTGTGTGTACACGTGTATACCCGTGTGTGTGCACATGCCCGCTGGAAGTAGAGGCCAGGCCTCTGGGGGAGCAACCTGTGGCAGGGCTGATAGACACATCCTCTGCCTGGTGGGCAAGACAGCCCTGGGCCCCGCATCGGCTGGTGCAGAGCTTGTTAAAGCCAAGCCTGATTGTGCAGTATTACTTAGATAGCACGTTAGTGGCCTTTTGGTAATTTCTAAACTTTTAACATTATTAACCACCTTTCATGTGATTCACCTATATCAAAGAGGATCAAGAAAGGAGAAGAATGTATTTTATTGAGCTCTTCTTTGCTTCTTTTTCTTTTTTTTTAAGAGAATGGGACCCGTGAGGCCCATCTGGAGGATGCCCCTGTCCTCCCAGCCAGCAGTTCAGGACTTCCAGGGGAGACAGCTGGTTGGCCCACACGGAGCCTTGTCTCCTCTGGCCAGAGTGCAAGGCTCTGCCCCCTTGGAGTGGCCACAGGATGGGCGTGCCGCTGCAGGCCGGCAGTCTGCTCTCTCTCGGTGTCCTACAATCTGGCCTCACTTTGCCTAGCAGGCTTTATTAGGTTGACCTTAGCTAGCCCACGTGCACATAACCCCCTGCCCAGTTATACACTGAAGTGGCAGCGCACAGACCACTGACCACCGTCAGCCAGCACGCCCCCGTAGCAGCCTGCTCTCCATGGTTTGCACATTGAAACACTTTCTCAATGCCACTCTCATGCTGCCTTGCCCATGTGAATTTGAATGTTGACTATTTAATGCAGTTTCATATTTAATGAAGAATGTTTCCTGGTCCCTTTATTTGTTTTCTAGGTATACTTCACCACTACCACCCTCCTTTTTTTCTCCTGTTTGTTTTGACTTGGATCCAGTCTTCTTCATTTTAACTCAATAGTATTATAAGCACGGACACCCTCCACTACCATTATCGTATAGCACTGGCAAACCAAGCACCTTTTCCCATTAGATATGTTTAGTACTGTTTTCATAGTCGGACTTGTTAAGGGCAAAAGATGAATGCCAGCTAGTCAAGAAGGGACTCGGGCTGCTCCTCCGAGATGGGTGGCTAGATTAATAGTTCTCTGAGTAAGGGCCAAAGAACGTAAGGTGGGGAAGGACGAAGGTGTTATAGGTGAGAACGGAATAGGCAAGATAACCCTATTTCTAGGCAAGATGTATTGTCAGATGGTCCTCCAAATATTTTTCCAAAATGATGAAATTCAATCTCATATTAACACAAATATTTTGCATTTCCATTTTAATTGTAGCAGAAACTTTGAATTCATTCATCAACTGCAAAGAAATCCTGCCCTCAGACACAGACATATATATTTATACATATAATATATATATATATATGAGTTTTGGATTATGACTAGTATAGCACTTTAAGTTTTCTCAAGTAACATCAAGTTATTGTTTTCAATATGGATTGGATTTTTCCTCTTCTTTTGAAGTCTGTACTATAGATTCTTCCATGTATATTGAGAATTTGAACAATTAAGCCGCTATTGGAACTTTTCCTTAAGCCACACGAGCAAGAATAATCTCTCGTACACTTTTAGGTACTAGAGAAACAGGACAATGGCTGGAGTAGCCAAGACCAAGACTGAATGTACAGCAGAGTGCCTTGTTAGCGTGCTAACCTCGTCTGGGAGGAAAGGAATTAGATGTTCCACAGGAAGGAGGGGGGCTGTGAAAGGGCTCCCTTGCTTGCCTGAGGAGAGCCCTTGGTGCACTAGCATGATGCCAAGGAGCTAATTCATCAAGAATAACAGCAAGATGGTGGAAAGAGCAGTTGTAACCCATGGCATCAACAACAAAAGGATGGTGAAGGACTTCCACCAACCCATAGGCTAAGTCAGAATTGGAAGCCAGGATATGGCAGTGGGTTTTAAGTTTTGCCCTCAGAAGATAAACTGGGTGAGATATACAGGGGAGCACAGCACTCACATTTCCTCATTTACTGATGTTGAGGAGCCAAAAGTAACATCTGTTGGTTAGAATTTTAAGAGTCTGAGTAGCCTTTCACTGTCCTTGGGGGCCAGTTGTGCTTCCAAACTCAGTCCAAGTTTGTGAACTCAGAAAACTCTAAACCAAGAGATCTGAGCCTCTGGAAATATTAATGATAATCCCGAGAATTAGGACTACCTAAAATTGTATTTTAAAGTCTCTAGCATTATAAAATATCCATGAAAGATCTTTGGGGCCTACTAAACAGTAGGGCATAGAAGGATTGCACTCCACTTCCAACATTTGAATTAAGAATACTTTGGTGCTAGGAAATTACCTGACTTTTTTGCTGATAGTTTTCCCTAGATGTTACCAGCAGTGATCTGAAAAACATATGGGTTAGTTCCAGAAATTGGGATGGGCTTGGGATACTGTGCTGTATTCCAAATGATTCTAGATGTATAAATAAAATATGAACATACTTGGGATGGGCAGGGAGTAACTTGACTTCCTGGGCTAACTCTGACATGTTTTTTAGTCCCCTTACTAGTTGACAAGGAGTAAAAATTCAGCTTAATGAGTGAACAGGACGGCTGCCCATGAAAGCAGGTGGTTAGTTTTACCTCATTGAAGCCCATATTCTCAAAGGCCCAAAGTGCTGTGCCAAGACAAATCCAAGTGCCACTATTGCTCAAGTGTGCACCGCAGCCTGTGCTGACGGCAGCGCCAAATGTGGGGGTTCCATGGACCAAAAGCGATGCCATTAGGGAAGCCACGAGTGGTGCCATGCAAGATTCTAGATAGAGATTATACCAAAGAAACCAAGCCTCTTTGTCCTGATGTTTTTTAGGTGATGAGGCTGAGTTATGACAGATGCCATGGGAAGAAAATTCACATGCATTCCACATCCAGGTATTCCACTGATCAAGTAAACCATCCTCAAAAAAGCACCTATTTTTTTAAAAAAGAAGTCCATTTTGAGTATTGGGATGGGGAGATGATGCTAGTGAAAACCTTGGGCAGATTATAAATTCCCCAGCATCTCAGGAGAAGGAACTATCCCCTCTCCCATTGACATGATTGTGACAATTGCCCAAACTTCATCTTGGGAATATCATATCCCTGTAATACTGAAAGCTGAGTAATTTTTTTAAGAGATGTGGTAGTTTCAATAGGTTTGTTTTAAAAAACTCTTGGGAAATTTCTTTTTAAAAATGTAGTATTTTTTATAAACCAAGGTGTTCACCACTCATCATCACCACCATTTAATATTTATTAAGTGCCCAGAAAGTACAAGGTGCTATACAGCTGTTAAACACCCTCTCTCCTCAGCTGTTTGAAATTAGAGTAGGTTTTTGCGTCAGCCACTGCAGAAGCTTTTCCCCTTTTCCCCGGGCGGGCTGCAGGGGCTTGCATCCGGGACATCCCCGTCAGGTTTTTCCCACGCCGAAGAGCCTCTGCATTTATTCCAGCTTCTCACTTTTCCCCATCCATTTGCCTCCACTTTTATTTTTTAAATCAAGAAAGTTTCAGGGAATCAAAAGAGGTCGGACATTTTTTAACCTAGCAGAAGTACAGAGTCATATATTTTGCTACAAATATTATATTATGGAAAATCCACTTTGCCCGTGTAGTGTGTGGAAAGTGTGTGTGTGTCTGCGCTCCCGATAACTTGAATGTTGAACCAGCCCTATGGCTTCAGGGTAGCATTTTTGAAAGATAAACCACACTGCTTCAGGAAACTTACTCCAAATAACTACTTGGTTATCCCTTCCCTTAGCAGTTTTAAAGGGTGTTACATGCGAACACACCGGGATGGGATTTTTCTGTTGATATGCCGGGCATTTTGGTATGAGATGAGGGCAGAAGCAAGATGTCCTTCTAAGTGATTTGAATCATGGCAGTCCTCATTCCGCCCTCTCTTTCATTCCCCACTGGCTCTGTCCATGTTCGCTTTTTGAAAATCTTGTTTCTTTTGTTCTTTCCTGGAGCTTCACCTCTCTACTTAACACATTTTAGAGTTGTAGAAACCTACCAACGAAAGGTCCCCTCTGTCACCAGGTGGCGCCGCCCTTTGGTTTGCTGTGGTACTTTGCTGTGTTCTCTGTGGCATCATGTTACTATGTAAATAAATTCATTTTCATATCCAGTAAAAACAGACAAGCTCTTGTCCTTTCAGCTTCTCTCCACACTGATGTGCCGCGGACAAGGTTACATCTTAACTCCCAGGAGTTATGCCTTCTCAATGCTCCTCCCTGCTGACCTGGACTTGTTTTCAATTCATTCCCTCCCTGAACTGAGAAAACCAGGCTTAGAAGGGCAAGTGAAGGCTTCAGCTTTCCCACAGAGAGCTGCAGGTTTGCTGTGTGAGATCGCCCCCTAGTGACCAGTCACCATATAGAGGTCCTGTTAGACGCCCAGTGGTATCCGACTCTTGGGGACCCCATGGACTGCAGTGGCCAGGCCTCTCTGTCCCTCACCATCTCCTGAAATTTGCCCAAGTTCGTGTCTGTTGCATCGGTAATTCCATTCGGCTATCTTATCCTCTGACGCCCTGGGTTTGTTTAAAAGGTCCTGGGTTTATTTAAACAGTTTGGTTAACTGGCTGTGGCTGAGCCTCTCAGTGGCCATCTCAAGAGTTCTGCAGACAATATGAGCAGAGCAGGACCTTGTACAGCATCACCTGCTACGGAATTCACATCCTTTGCCTGTTCCTAAAGGTACATGGTCACACACCGTGCCCTCACAAAGGCAGACAAGCTAATGAGCAGACACTTCTGTAGCAGACAGAGGAGGCCGCCTGGTTCAGGCAGGACGAGTCTGCAGTGGGCAGAGGCAGCGACAGCTGTCACATCATTGGAGTAGAATGGATGAAAGTGCGAACATGTAGACTCTAAATTTAGACCAGATTTTAGAGCTCTTAACCCTTTACCATGGACACTGTTTCCAGCCCTGTGTTTCTGCTTCTCTCTACCAGCAAGCACTCTAGAACTTTCAGACATCATATTTAAGGGATATCCCAGAAAAGTGATTGCCAGACTCAAGTTATATATTGCTGAGGAGGTAAAAACTACTGATGTGGGCCTCAGAGCTTCTCTCTGTTGCCTGGGCCTGGGACGAAGGGTCAACAGGATAAAGCTCAGAGACAACTGCCTGGGACATTGGCTCAGCTTCTGGAGAGGAGCCCAGGGAACGAACCTTCCTTGTTGTGAACTAAATTCTGGAGGGAGAGAACCAAAGAAAGAGACAGCTGGAGCTGAGAGGTCTCAACATCACAGCAAGGGAGCAGAGTAGGCTTGGGTGGCTGTCCAATGCTCTGCTGGTGAGTGGGCAACCAGGTCCCCTGAAAGATGAGGCCTGGATGATGAGGGTTCAGGGTTGCCCAAGCCAGGTTCCAAAGAGGGTGGAGCAAGCCACAAATGGGATCCCTCTGACCTTTGGTATGACTGGAGAGAGAGCCTGTTACCCCCTCACCACCTTGCCCAGCATGGGATCCATTCCTAAAAATTCTGTCAGTGGGCCCTCAGGAAGACCACTCTTCCCTTTGATTCTGGATTGTCCAGAGGTGATGGACCACTGACATTTGAGTGGGGCCTTTGGCTTCCCTGGTGGCTCAGATGGTAAAGAATCTGCCTGCAATGCAGGAGATCCAATAACATAGGTCAGGAAGCTCCCCTGGAGGAGGACATCGCAACCTACCCCAGTATTCTTGCCTGGAGAATCCCATGGACTGAGGAGCCTGCTGGGCTAGTCCATAGCGTCACACAGTCAGACACAAGTGAGTGACTGATGCTTTCATTTTCACTTTTTCTTTGGCTTCCACATGCCTGGGAACTGACTTCTTTCAACTCCGGTCACAAAGATTCTTGAGTTCCTTCCTACCTGGGATTCACTGGTACGAGAAGCTCTCTGGGTGCCCGGCGTGGGTGTGCACTCCGTAGGCTCTCTGCTGCTCTCCAAGGCTCAGCGAATTATGCCTCCTTGTAAGCGAGCCCCTGCTCTACAAGGAGAGGGACTTCATTAGTGCCTCAGGAGCCAAGGGCTGCGGTTGGCGGCTCACAGCTGAAACTTGAAGACTGAATTGCAGACTGGGGGGAGAGGGAGGGAGTCAGTTGCCAAGATCCAGTTCTCTCAAATGTGCAAACCTCTGAGTGGAAACAGGCTGCCTGGGCACAATTCGTGACCTCCCGGAGATGTTAGGTAACTCTCTCTCCACACACATATATCCCAACTAACTGCTCCCTTACCCCGTGAAAGTACGCGGAAGCAACCAAAAGGCTGAGCCCAGTCCCAACTGGAGAATCTAAGCACGGCCCCTGGGTGCTGGAGAATGTGCTCGGTAAGGGGGACCTGGGATCCCAGGAGTAGAGGGGCGCCACATCGCTGTCAGGGTGGGCACAGAGCTCTTGCTGCCTGGAGCCATCACCTCAGACTTGGGCTGGAGTCCTGAAACCAGGGGTCGGAAGTTGGGCAGAGTGAAAGCCTGCAAGCCTGTGGTTGTCATCTGTTCTCCCTCTCCCCACAAGTGCCTCGTTTCCCTGCACCACACACTCCACCACACACCCAGGGGCACACCCCAAACCACCCTTCCCACTGACCTGGCCTTCCCTGCCCAGGCGACTCATGCCCCCCGATGCCAAGGACAGAGCCCACTGTGGGTGTCGGGCTCTGCAGGCCCCCCTGCTCAGGCTCTGAGCAGCCCAGCTTCCCCACTGACTTCTTTCTCCTCAAACTCCTGACCCTGCACCTCTCCCACACTCTGGGCAGCTGGCCTGGGTGCTGCTCAGAGAGCCCTGGGCTAGTGCCAGTGGGCACAAGCTTCATCCCCACTGCCCTCCACGGAGATGGTGCCATTTTGCTCATTTTCCCTGAACTAATCAGGATTTGAACACAGATCTGTGTGCCTTGTCAGTGCTTTTTCCTAGGAGCTCCAAAGAGACCAAGAAAGAGCTTCTTGGGATTAAACTAGCTTAGTTTTATCTTCACAACAACCCTATGAAGTAGGTTCTAGAATTATCCCATTTTACCCATGAGAAGACAAGCCAGAGAGGTTTTATTTGCCCCGAATCCCTAGTGAGGGAACTAGGATTTGTCCTCAAGATAGTCTGGCTCTTCCTCCCAGCTCTCAGAACTCATGGCCGTCCTCCCTCATCCCCTTCAATCCCTCAGAATCGTCATCTCCACACCCTGCTAGGCTGGTCTCGTTGCTGCTCAAACACACTGGAGATTCCCTGCCCACACTGTTCCTGTCCTTACCTCCCCATTCTTCAGGCCCCCATTCAGCCAAGAAGCTTTTGGGGAGACTCTCACTGGAAATGTTCTCTCATCCACCTGAAATCAGCAGCCTGCTCTCAGATTCGGCGTTCAGCCCAGTGTGTGTGTCCCGCTCCTCACTCCGCCTGCTCCTCTCATCGGCCTCCTCCAAGTCTGAGGGAGATCAGCAGGAGGACAAGGACAGCACTGCGCCTGCAGCTCCTGCGCCAGGTGTCCCCACTTCTAATCCTCACTCCAGCCCTCTGAGCCCACTGAACAGGAAGAAATCTTAAATCAGAGCAGATGAGAAATTTGTCCAAGGCTGCACAGCTGGATGCCAACAGCCGACTCACTGGAAAAGACCCTGATGCTGAGAAAGGAGAAGAGGGCAACAGAGGATGAGATGGTTGGATAGCATCACTGATTCAATGTACGTGAACTTGAGCAAACTCCAGGAGATGGTGAGGGAGAGGGAGGCCTGCTGTGCTGCAGTCCAGGGGGTCACAAAGAGTCAGACAGGACTGAGCAGCTGAACAACAGCAAGCACAGCCAGTAGGTACCAGGGCTGAGATTCGGACCCAACCTGGCTCCCTCAGAAGCCAGTTCTCTTACCCACATGTCACAAGTCCTAGCCTGTTTCTGTGCCAAGGGAAAGGTCTGAGTCCACGGTCATTCATTCTGACTGTGACAGACTGGAGCAGCCTAGGAAGGCTTCCTGAAACAAGCAAAGTGGGGAGTGGAGGAGGAAGCAAGTCCAGAGGGGCCCGCCAGGCTGAGCAGTTGGATCCCAGCTCCTTCCAGAAGGGGCTGGCCAAGAATGGGGTTTCACTGGGGGAGCAGGAGGCACTGGCCACCTTCTGAGGCCTCCCACTCAAGAGGGCCCAGAGCAGACTTGCTCCCCCTCACCCCACTCCACAGGTGGAGAGGGGCAAAACCTGCCAAATCAATAAAACCCAGCTTCACCCAGCCAGCAGGTGCTACCATGGGGACCTCCTAGAACAGCTTCTGGGATGAAAAAGGTAACTGGGTGACCACCAGTCACCACAGAGGTAACATAGAGGCTATTTGGCAACATTCTCCTCCTTTTTCTTCTTTTTTTGTGCATGTGGGTGGGGAGGAAATCTACCTTCCATTCCTCCACCCTCTCCATTCTCTCCCTGTCATGTTATCTAGATTGTAAAGTGCTCAACCCTTTGCCAGATCTTTGTGCAAATACACACAAACCATACACATACACCTGTACAATACTCTGCAACTTGCTTTTCTCACTTAAGACTGACCCAATAGACATCACAATCATAGCACTTCTCAAAAGGCAGCTTCTCTCACTAAAAAATGATAGCATTATATAACATTGTTGTTGTTTAACTGCTAAGTCGTGTCCAACTCTAAAACCCCACGGACTGTAGCCTACCAGGCTCCTCTTTCCATGGGATTTTCCAGGCAAGAATTCTGGAGTGGGTTGCCATTTCCTTTTGCAGGGAATCTTCTCAATGCAGGGATCAAACCTGCATCTCCTGCACTGGAAGACATTGGCAGGCAGATTCTTACTGCTGAGCCACCAGGGAAACCCATTATATAACATACATATATGTAAATATATTATTCTTATCATTATTTCTGCTTCTCTGGACATCTAGTGACATACTTGTAGGGATGGCTAAATGATGAAATGAGAAACTACGAAGCTCTCTCAAGAAATATAATAGAAGATGCATGGATACAGAGATGAACCCCCAGGTTAGATAGAAGGACCATGTTATCTTCTCAAATATTTCACTGAATTTTAAATCTCAATGGGTTGTTGTTGTTGTTTTCTTTTTGACTTTTACAGAATGGTCCTGAGTCACTTGGAAGAAAAAATGTATGAAAGAAACCCAGGAACTGTTGAAACTGAGAGGCTGTTTAAGTATATGAAAAAGCTATAATCAACAAAACAGTGTAACAGAGATACAAGAAAAAAAACAGGTCAGTATAACAGAATAGGTAACTTAAAAAGAAAGCTTATTATCTATAAAAAATGTAATATTGGATAAGCTAGACACTACTATATGGGAGGGAAAGAAAGTCTTATCCAATAAGATGTGAATCAGTTAGCTCTTTAGAAAATAATTAATCTCCACACGGTAAACCCATATAAACCCAAGCAGATCAAAGGGCTACATGGCACAAAGGAAAGGAAAAATGAAAAGAAATCCTAAGAACTAGAAAGAAAGCTAAGTCAATACCTGTTTTATCTCTTGTTGATAGAGGACTTTCTAACTTAAAAAGCAATAGAAGGCATCTGAAAGGGAAAGATCAATAAGTTTGACTACATAAAGATGATAAACCTTCATCCACTGAAAACATTAGAACCAAAACTAAAAGGTAAATAACCAGCCAGAAAAACCATTTCAACAAATATAATGGACGTAGGGTTAAAATTCTGTTACAAAGAGCTCATACAAACCATTAAGAGCATAAAATGCCAATGGAGAGATGAGAACAAGTCACGGAAGAATCCAAATGCTTAACCTTTCTAGAAACAAGAGAAAAGAAAAGCTAAGAACCTAAAAAGCCTTTTAATAGCTTTTTCTGATTATAAAAGTGATGTACATTTACAGTAGAAAATCTGGAAGATAAAATTGACCCACTGGGTCATCATCCAGAAGAGACCCATACTGACGTTTGCTGTGTATCCTACAAGTGTTGCTTCCTCTGCCTTTTCTTTTTTAGTTTGAATCCTACTGTTGGCTTCTCATTTTCTGCCTATCAAGTTAACAAAGCTCTTTGTAAAGCTTGTACTCAGTGCTGATGACAGTGTATGGGGTTCAGACAACGTAAGTGCCACTGAATTTGAGGGGAAGGGGCTTAATTCATCCTGTCCTTTCCCTGAGGCCACAGCTGAGCAGGGGTGTTAGGCCAGCTGTGACCCCAGGAGCCATGTAGAGACTGCAGATCTCCAAGACCAGAGCACCAGACTCTCCAGGGGGCTTTTCAAAGGGACAGACTCTGGGGCCCCAGCCAAGTCTGACGGCAGAGGCCTCCCTCTCCCTGGGGTCCCACGGTTATTTGGAGCTCGCCGGGGGCCTCTCTGCCCTGAGTCTGGCTGCCTGGGTTTGAATCCACACTTCACCTCCAGTTAACTCTGGTCCTCAGGCACACTCAGAGCCTTGGTTTCAATGGAGAGTGCCAACTTGCAGGGTCATTGTGAGGATTAAAGTCCATCAGAGGTGTTGAGCCCACTGCCTAGCAATAGCATGTGCTCATACTATTTTGTTAGCTCAAAAGAGCCAACTCCAACTATTTGCTTTCTGTTTTTATTACTCAGGACCTATCAAGGGATTTTTGCTGAACAAAGGCACTGTGAATTCAAATCTCTGCCTCATGAGAGTCAGAAAACTGTTCACAGCTTTCAAACAGCAGTCTCTCCAGCTTTCCAAATATCTCCTGGCTGTTTCAGAAAGCCCTGCTAACTGTCCTTTCTCTGAACACCTCCTACCTGTTCAAGGTGACACAGCACATCGGAGGCTGAACGCATCCCCTCTCCCCTGACGAAGGGCTCAGCCCAGACCCTCCTGGGCCCTGCCCGTCCCATCCTTGCTTTTCCACAGAGCCACATCAGGGCTGTCATTCTGGTTCCCCTTACGACCAACGACTGGGCCTTGGCATAATAAATGCTCCGGTCGAATGTACTTTATTTTGGGGAAAGTCATTAAACCACTTTTGTGGAAACATTTAAATTGAATTAGATTGTTTTCTGATTGTAATAAATGTTAATTAATTGAGTGGGTTGGGTGTCCTTGGATCAGGCTGGCTTCTCTTGGTTTAATTAGGAGGAGAGTGCAGACTTACTTCTTTTTGTCATAAACCTGAGGTTTAAATTTATCTTTTGTGCTAATAAAGTAATCAGGCAGGTGCAAGGAGCAGATTATTTTTTATATCTGAAATTTAATAGCCTGCTTCACTCACAAGCCTCTGCTTGACATCACCGGGGCATGACCTAGTTCCCTTGTCTTGGCTTAATGAGGTTTATCCATGTCTTTGGGGAAAAAAAAGAAATACTAACTTCTGCAAAAGTCCTTTTGTTTCCCAATAATACCAATCACCTGGTTCCAAGGGGACAATGTTGCTAACAGGAGAGGCGGGTGTTCTGTGAGGCACTAAGAACCACCACCCCCACCACCACCACCACCCCCCGCCAAATTTTTGTTCACCCCTAGAGAAGGCAGGCAGACCTGGGAAGTTCCAGAAACTCAGAACAGCCCAGAGACCCTGGCAGCTTCTTCATTATAGAGATGCTGAGACTGCAGCCCAGAGAGGGAAGGGTCATGCCCAAGGCCACACAGCATGGCCCTGTTATAGCAACATCTATAGACCAGAGAATCCTTAATAACAAATTCAGTTTGGGTCAACTAAAACTGATACAAGCCAAACCCTGGATTAGCAGTGAGGGTGGAAATAGGTCCAAAGAGTTTGCACAATAGTAAAATATAAACTGGCATAGAAGTTGCACAGCACTGAAGGCAGTATTAAACATAGGCATATCGTCTCAGACTTGGGGAGGAAAGGCAGTCTGGAAGCCTCCAAGAGGAGGTGTGTCAGCATTAGGTTTTGAAGGATAAATAGAAGTTGGCCAGGTGGACAAAGGATGGTGAAGAGCATTCCAGGCAAAGGAATGTCTGCACACATGAGAGCCCCAGGAGGCTCTCAGAGGCTCAGATTTGTGCTGGAGAAAAACCTTTCTTTCTGTCTGCTGCAGTAGAGAAGGGTTCAGAGGGGGAGTCTATGGGCAGGAAAAACCAGGTGAGAGAGGCTGGGAGACCCTCAGCTCAACTCATTGCCATGAAAATGGAAGAGCAGGGCTAGATCATGAAATATTTAAGAAGTAGGGTTAACGTTTCCTGGCTTGGTCAGGTGTCCTGAGGAAACCCTGAGAGGGAGCAGATGAGGAGGATGGAGGGGTGACACCTGCCCTTTTGGACAAACTCCCTGGCAGCTGAATGGTTGTGCTTCCTCCAAATGGGTCTGCAAGGTGGCAACAGCAGCAACGGCTTGCAGCTAGCAGCTTCCTTTATCCAGATACCATTACACATGCTTTGCCTGCATACTGCATTTCCTCTTCCGTGTAACCCTGCCAGGGGGATCCTGTTTTTACCCTCATTTCACCAGTGAGAAAGCCACGGAGAGGAGCCACGACTTGCCCAAGGTCACTAAACTCCAGAAGTGGGAGAGCGAGTGGCATCCCTACCCTGAGGCCGACCCACCCTGGATAGGTGTGCTCCATGTTCAAATGGGGCCTTCCTGACTTTCTACCCCGAAGTATCCCTAATAGGTGTCCAGAGTCTAGGTTTTCCTTTGAGGAAGTATAAGACCTTCTCAGCACCAAACATCATTTCCCCGGGGGCACCAGGGCTGACCCAGGCATCTCGTTCCCTCCGCTATCCGTGCCCAGGGCCTTCTTGCTGATGGGAGGAGGTGAGCCGGGCTGGGCTTCCCTCTTTCTTGAAAGCCCCCTAGTATAGCAAGAAGAGCCTGGGTTCAAACACGCTTTGCTCTGTGTGACCCTGGAGAAGCCGCTTTTCCTCTCCAAGCCTCAGGGACTCCATGTCCGCCCCTGCCCCCAGGGCTGCGTGGGGTCTCTGGGGTCCCCGCACACGGCGTGACGGCGGCCACCCCAGCCTCACTCTTGGCTCCCTTCAGGCTGAGGGGGTCTGAGGACACAGAGCCGCCTTCCAGACGGTGTCCTCACAGGTGGAGCCTCTAACTCCAGAAACTGGACCCCAGGCCTGCCACCCAGGAGTCCAGTCCATTGCCAGTGGATCCTCTTTTTTCAGTAGGTCCCCACTCTTCAGCAGACCCTTCAGCAGTTGGTTGGCCAGGGACCCCAGCAGCACACACCTTCCCTGTTCACTCACCACCCTGTCTCTGCCTGTCAGGATTCCGTTCACCCTTTCAGGCCTCAGTCAGCCTGCCTCCTCTCCAACCCCACGGGGCCTATCCCCACCTGCTCTATGCCCCTTCCGGCCCACCTGCCACTGGGTACTTGTCTGATGCTAGCAAGCTCCCAGGGTGGATCCAGGCCTCTAAATCACCCCCAGGGCCTGCCAGAGTCGTTCCTGCAGGAGGGACAGCCCAGGGTTGTGGTTGGATGGAGACAGGATAGAATTTGGCAAATTCCCTTACCTGCCCTCCCCATCATACGTACACACGTGTGCATACACGTATGCTGTCCCTCACGTGTGCACACACATATGCTGTCTGGCCCATCCTCCCATTCTGTGGTCATACTGGCCTTCCCTCTAGCTCTGTCCCCTCTGCCTGGGGCCTCTCCCCACTCCATCCTGCTCCTCATTGGGCTGTCCCAGATGCTTATCTGGGCCCTGGTAAGTAATCCCACTCCACGTTTCTCACTGGGATGTGACTTGGCTGCCGGGCAAGGCCAGGCCTTCGGCAAGGTGCCAGTGCACACCACTGTGGCCCTGTCCCTAGGAAAATACGAGGAACGTGGCTTGGGAGCTAGTCATTGACAGGCTCCAGGAAACTCCCCCAAATCCAAGGAGAGAGCCAACCGAGATCCTTCCCGTGAGGCCAGGAAAGGGGGCTGTGAAAGTGAGATTAGGAAGGTTTCCCCTCTTGCTCCCTACTTCCTAGAAAACAAAGCAGCAGAGCCAACTGGGTCCCAATTGATGGGTTTCCTGTCTCCCCCCGTCCTTCTCTTGCAGGACAGACCAGCTGTTAGCACCAGATTAATGACCACAATTAAAAGCAAAATGCCCTTGCCATGGCCTGCTGTCCTCCCACACCTGTGAGTCCGGAGGCTGAGCTCTAAGCCCCGGGAATGGAAGATTTGTAATGAAATCAGACAGGCCTCTTCACCACTGATGGTATCGGGGCCCAGGGGAGACGCAGACTTATTTCCTAATCTCCCGTGAGCATCTGTCAGCCCCGCCACACAGCAGTGTCATTCCCGTGCCTAGCAAGGACCTTTCACAGGGCTGGCTGTCCGCTGCCTGCCAGGCCACCTCCCCAGCCTCTCCTCCAGCCCCTCCTCTTTGCCTGGGCTCAGGCTGAATGGACATTCACACACACACACGTGCACACACACACACAGAGCCTGCTTCATTCATAAAGTGCCTGCTCTGTCCCTTTTGCTTTGACAGAAGAAAGAGAAAAATGAGAACGTCTCTATAGCAGTGTGGGGAAGGCAATGGCACCCCACTCCAGTACTCTTGCCTGGAAAATCCCATGGACAGAGGAGCCTGGTAGGCTGCAGTCCATGGGGTCACTAAGAGTCAGACACGACTGAGTGGCTTCACTTTCACTTTTCACTTTCGTGCATTGGAGAAGGAAATGGCAACCCACTCCAGTGTTCTTGCCTGGAGAATCCCAGGGATGGGGGAGCCGGGTGGGCTGCCATCTATGCGGTCGCACAGAGTCGGACACGGCTGAAGCGATTTAGCAGCAGCAGCTAGAGCAGTGTTGTGTGTGTGCGTGCTAAGTCGCTTCAGTCATGTCCGACTCTTTGATAGCCCTCCAGGCTCTTCTGTCTATGGGATTTCCCAGGCCAGAATACTGGAGTGGGTTGCCATGCCCTTCTCCAGGGGATCTTCCTGACGCGGGGGTTGAACCTGTGTCTGTTACATCTCCTGCATTGGCAGATGGTTTCTTTACCACTTGCGCCACCTGGGAAGCTGCTATAGCAGTGTTAGAAAACAGTAAAGGTACTGTTGACAAACTAATCGTTCTGCAGGCTTTCTAGAAGCTGAGAAGTAGATGAGAACAAGCGAAATGAAAACCCCACGGGTGCAGCACAGCCCATGACCCACCCAGACTGGCGACCAGTTTTCCCACCAGAGAGCTTCTGGGCGGCAGGGCTGAGCAGAAGGGCAGAAGGAGGCCTTGGGAGCTGGATGCTCAGGCTTCACCAGTTAGGACTGCATGCTGAGTCAGTGAGGAGTGTGGGAGGCTCACACAGGACAGAGGGAATAGGGCCCCACAATTACCACAGAGGAAAGCATGGGGGGATCTTGGTAACAGTGGCAGCTCCCGCTGTGCCAGAAACTTCTCTCCTGCTATTGGCTATTACAGCCTAGTCCCCCTGTGGACACCCGAGGCCCCGCTGGCAGAAGTTGTAGGACTGGGTGGGTGGGGAGCAGGGAGAGTGGCCTGGACTCCTCTGGAACAGGCCACAGAGACCTGTCCCGCCCCTGCCCCAACCTCGTGATGCGGGCAGTACTCCATAAGACCCGGGATGCCAGGCACAAGCGCTCCTGTGGCTCCTGCCCCCACATGGCAATTTGCTCCCAGTTTCTGTACTTGGAAGGGAAAACTTCCTGCCCATACCTCCCCAGCAAGGCTCAAAAGAGGCCAGGAAACCTTGTGTACCACATCCTCCTCTTGATATTCATAGTAGGTCTTAGGCATCAAAGGTTCTGAGAGGTCTTGCAGTCACTTTTAGTCTATTTTACATTCAGCGCAGTTACTATGGGCAGTCTTGCGAATTTTGACAAATGACCACACCCACATAACCCACAGTTGTATCATTTGTACAACACTGAACATTTTCATCACCCCAGAAGTCCCTTCACTCCCCGGCCCATCACCTCTACCCCCACCCCAGGGGCAACCGATTTATAGTAATAGGTTAGTTTCGCCTGTTCTGAAGCTTCGTGTGTATGGATGCTTACACAGTATGTGCTCCTTTGTGTCGGTCTCTTTCACTCCGTGTATTATCTGTAGTGTCCGCCCACGTTATTGCATGTGTCCACCATTCATTACTTTTAATGGTTGAAGAGTATTCCATGGTAAGATACATATTTATTACAATGTGTTTATCTAGTTTCCTGTTGAAAAATATTTAGAGTTTTCTGATTTTTGCTTGAACAAAGATGCTATGGATACTTCTTTGTAGTAGACTCGGTACTAGACTCTCTACTCTGTAGTAGACTCTGTGTGAACACATTTCACCTTTTTCCTGGATGGTTTTACCTAGAAGTGGAATTTTGAGGTGTATGTAAACCTCTAAACTGCTTTACAGAGTACCAGCTGACACTCCCCCTGAAATGTATAGGAGTTTCTGGGGCTCCATGTCCTCTATATCCTCACCGTTATTTGGTGTTATTTTATCAGTAACTTTAAAAAACTATATCAACTCATCATTTATCACACTTACGGAACCACTGAACTTTTTTCTCATGATCTCTTTTAATAGCCCATGGAGGTAGTGTGCAGTGGAATACTTGGAGAGGAAAGATCTAGACTTTCAGTTATAAACAGGAGAAATCAAAACATTAGCTATATAATAAAGAACAAGAGGAGAAAGAGATGCTCCGAAGACGAGACAAAGGCACAAAATCAGAACAGGCCTCCAGTGGAAAGGAGTGAGTTCAGTAAATAAGAGAGAACTTTGGGACTTCCCTGGTGGAATCCACCTGCCAATAGAGAGGACGGGGATTTGATCCCTGGTCTGGGAAGATCCCACGTGCCACAGAGAAACTAGGCCGAGTGCCACAACTACAGAAGCCTGCTTTCTCTAGCGCCGGTGAGCCACAGCTCCCGAGCCCGCATGCTGCAACTACTAAAGCCCAAGTGCCTGGAGCCTGTGCTCTGCAGCAAGAGGAGCCACCAGAAGCAGGCCGGGCACCCCAACAAAGAAGAGTCCCCACCGCTCACAACTAGAGAAAGCCTGTGTGCAGTAAGGAAGACTCAGTGTAACCAAATAAACAACATTTAAAAAATAATAATTTTGGAAAACTTCTCAGCCACATTTCTTGAGAGACTCGAAGGATTTTACATAGATAAAACTGGAGCAGGCTATTACAAAGGAGAAAGAGAATTCAGAAATTACGAACATGATTGCAAAATGAAGGTTACTTTGAAGTGAAGTGAAAGTCACTCAGTCATGTCCGACTCTTTGCGACACCATGGATTATACAGTCCATGGAATTCTCCTGACCAGAATACTGGAGTGGGTTGCCATTCCCTTCTCCAGGGGATGTTCCCAACCCAGGGATCGAACCCAGGTCTCCTGCATTGCAGGCAGATTCTTTACCAGCTGAGCCACAAAGGAAGCCCTATACTCTAATACGTTGATGAAATAAACAGTTCATAAACACAATCTTCAACTACAATTTTTTTCAATAGATGGTAGCTCTGAAGGTCACTTTAGAAGCATCCAAAAGGAGAATACTGAAAATGCAAAAAGGGATGTGGTGAGAGAGGGCAAAGAGCTCAAGAAAGGGGAAAACATTCCTTAAGTAAGGAAAGACTTGAATTTGTATTTGAAAAAGCACAGTACATCTCAGCAAAAACTTGATAAAAAACAATCAAGACCAACAGCAGTTGGTCCTGGCTTTTCAGCAGGCTAGTTAAAGAAAAATTAAGACTTCAAAAAAAGGACAGAAGTGATAGGAGAATTTAGTTTAAGGTAAAGATGGAATTTTAAATCAGAGAGGAAAATACCATTTAATAAAGGGTTTTGGTATAACTCACCATGTATCTTAAAAAAAAAAAAAAAAAGGATAGCTTTCCATGTTACTTCCTCTCCTAAAATTCCAAGTGGACCTTAATTGTAACATTGAAATTATAAAAATAATAGAAGAAAATCTGTATATTAGCTAAGGTGCTGTGATGCGTAAATTCCAAAAGTATCAGGGGCTTAGCACAATAGTTTAGTTTTTGCTCATGTGAAGTCCAGCTGGAAGGGGTAGGATGAGATGGGGATTTTGCTGCCCACTGTCTTCCCAAGACCCAGGATGAAAGAAGCACTGTCATCTTCAACAAGTGAGTGCCCGGGTTGCCCTGAGCATTGATTCCATCTGTCAGTCAGACAATATGAGAGACGATTATGCATGAGAAAGCACACACGTCCAAGACAAGAAAGTCGAGTGGGAATAACCTTTGAAACTGAGGGAATTTCAAAGTTATAAGAGGTTTCTCTGCATAACTCTATGCAAATAACTTTGAAATAGCTAGTTGAAATATTGATTTTCTGGGAATACATTATTTATTAAAACTGACCCCAGAAGAGAGAAAAAGTCTAAATAGATAAATCTAATAAAAGAAATAGAGAAAGTTGTTAAAGAGCTAATCCCTAAAAAAGATTTCAGAGGGGAGTTCTACAAAGCTGAAGGAACAGACATTCTCAATGCTCATTAAATTATTCCAGGGAATAGAAAATAATAAGCACATGAGGGGGGAGTGGGGGAATTATCTAGCAAATGACTGTGGAAGCTCAGGTTGCCTGGTAACAAGCTGAATGTCCACTGAAAGCTACCCTTATCTCAACAGTCAAAGTTCAATTTTACACCAGCCTGCCAGATGCCAGCAGTTAGTATTCTAGACAGCTCTCTGAGAAGCTGGCATCTAAACTTAGTCTGGACATCTGGGCTCCTCAGTTACGAAAATCTTTCTTAAGCCAATTTAAGCTGGGTATCCATCCCTTATAAAAGACTTGTCTTATTCAGTGGATAAACCATATTCTATTCAATTCTTAATGTACATAGGAAATGATACATTGAAATACATTTGCTAGTAATTTAAAGATAAGCACTAATAATATGGCTGAGCGCCAAAGAACTGATGCTTTCGTACTGTGGTGCTGGAGAAGACTTAGACAGCAGGGAGATGAAAACAGTCAATCCTAAAAGGAAATCAACCCTGAATATGCATTGGAAGGACTGATGCTGAAGCTCCAATACTTTGGCCGCCTGATGCAAAGAGATAACACACTGGAAAAGACCCTGATGCTGGGAAAGATCAAGGGCAGGAGAAGAGGGGAACAGAGGATAAGATGATTGGATGGCATCACCAACTCAATGGACATGAGTTTGAGAAAACTCCAGGAGGTAGTGAAGGGCAGGGAAGCCTGGCATGCTGCAGTCCATGGGGATGCAAAGAATCAGATACAACTCAGATACTGAACAACAACTAATAATAATATGGATATGATATGAAAGTTAAAAACACAAGAGAAAAAACAAATAACAGTCAATGCTTTGTCAACCCAACAAAATTTAGAAAAGGGAAAAAAGAAAATATTGAGAAAGAATAATTAACATAAAACATGAAATTGGATGGGAGGAAGACCAAACATTTTATTGTTACAGTACATCTGTGACTTACACTTAAATCTCTTTATTCGGCACACACACACATATTCTTATACACTCATACACACAAATCCAATTATAGACCGGTCAGTTACAAAATACTTATAACAAAATAACAAAGATTAGCATGAAAGGTCTGACAAAGACAATCCAGGCAAAAGGTGACAAAGCAATGTAGGATATGTTCATATCAGACAAAGTAGAATTCAAGACAAGACACATTAAGCAAGATAAAGAATATAAATTTTTTCAAATAAAAAGTATAGTCTGCCAGGAAGATGTGAAATAAAAAGGGACTTCAACCAAACCATAGGCATAGTGGAAGGGTTTATTATAACCTAAAATCAAATTGAGTAAAGACAAGGTTTGAATATCAAATTTAACAAGCTTCATGTATAGCCCAAAAGTAAACTGTTTCATTTTCAGATCCTTATAGAACAATTACAAAAATTCACCACATAACACACAGCCCACAAAAATCTCAGAAACTAAAAAGGAGAAGTCAGATGAACCACATTCCCTGCTCATAACGTAATAAATCTAGAAGTTAACAACAAAAAGATAAGGTCTTCACTTCAAGTCTAACCACTTGGAAATTTTCAAATATTCCTCTAACTCAGTTCTCAGTTCAGTTCAGTCTCTCAGTTGCGTTCGACTCTGCGACCCCATGGACTGCAGCACGCCAGGCCTCCCTGTCCATCACCAGCTCCCGGAGCCTACTCAAACTCGTGTCCATTGAGTCGGTGATTCCTCTAACTAGCTCAAGTTAAACTGAAAAAAAATTTTAAATCTGATGACAAAATGCCTGAAAGGGCTAATAATGTTTCACACCAAAACCTAAAGACTCTGACTGAAGATTTCCTCTGAGCAGTGTCATAGTCTTAAACGTTTTTGTGTAAAGTCAGTAACTCATTCACTCCACAAAGATATGCTGAGTGCCTGCTACAGGCCAGCACAGCCCTAGGTGCTGAGGGGAGGACGGTGACCGAAAGAGAGAAGGTTTCTCTGTGGAGCTTACAGGCAAGCAGATAACTGTTAGGATAGTTTTTTAGAATATCCTGAGTATTCAGTTCAAGAAGCTGGAAAGGTATAATAAAATACTCTCAGGAAAGTAAGAGAGAAGAATAAAGAAGGTGTAAAAAATTAATGACAGGAAAATCAAACGAATTGATAAAATTAAGATCTGATCAGACTGCTAGGTTGACTAAGAAGAAAAGAGACAAATCATGAAAAAGTATCCTTAGAAATGGCAAAGGGAATGATACAGCAGAAATTATACAGATTTTATGCAAATGACATGTATAATACAATGTCAAAATTTTTTTTGAAAACAGGTAAATTAGAAAGCTATCATGGATAAAATAGATAAAACATTACTAGAAATGCATAAATTACCTAAGTTGACTCAATAAGTGGCGGAAACCTTGAAGGGTCCGATAAGTATAGCAGAAAGTGAAAAGATAGTTCAGGATCTAATCACCAAAAACACATAAATACCTAAATGATTTCAAAGTAGACTCTGACAGTGGTACTGATGAACTCACTTGTAGGGTAGCGATAGAGACCCAGCATAGAGAACAGACACAGTGGGGGAAGGAGATGGTGGGACGAATTGAGAGAATAGCATGGAAACACATACATTACCACGTGTAAAACAGACAAAAAGTGGAAATTTGCTGTGTGACACTGAGCTCACCCCAGTGCTCTGTGACGACCTAGAGGGGCGTGATGGAGAAGGAGACGGGAGGAGTGGCTCAGGAGGGAGGGGGCATATGTGTACCTGAGGCTGATTCATGTTGATATATGGCAGAAACCAGCACAATATTGTAAAGCAATTATCCTCCAATAAAAAGAAGGAAATAAATAATTCACAGTAGCCCTCAGCGGCAGAAGGAAGGCCCTGCGGGGGCTGGATTCAAGGCCTGCCTGCCATGGATGCTGAATGTTACCGAATGCTCTTTCTACATCTCTTGAGATGATTGTATAATTTTTCTTATTTGTTCCATAAATATAGTGAGTTATACTGACTGAATTTTTAACATTAAATCAAAATTGCATAATCAAAAGAAAAGTAGAGTCTGACAAAATTTAGAGGACTGATATTTTTACTTAATATGTAGAACATAAAGATAGAGACTCTTTGGCAAAGCTGGCATACCAAAATCTGATACACAAAGTAAACACTGGAATTATAATTATAAGACTCTAGATGCACAAAGGGTGAGAAGGCTTAAGCACAAACTACCCGGAAAGGGTGCTACAACGGGAGGCACTGTGTGTGTTCACTTGAGCATATGAGTGGGCTGTCACCCAAACCCAGCTGTGGGGACAATCTCCTATACTGTGATCCTGCCAGCCCATCACTCCTTATATCTACAATTTCATGGAGTATTACCTACAGCCAGTTGACAGGGGAGGAAAAGAACCGAGCAGGGTTTACACACAGCTTGTCCACTGGAAGTAGACTCCTGCGGTCCTGCTGTCCCACTCAGAGGTGGTCCCAGAAGAAGATGGGGAAGAGAAATATTATCAAGGGCAAAATTTAAAACATCATATCCTATTGGTCAGTTTCCTTGAAGGCAAGATGGCCTGAGATACAGATCTACATTGGTTCGTGAGCAGTAGTTAATGGTCTGGCCTAGTGATCAGGGGCTTGGAAAGAACAAGAGTGGAAATTGGTGACCATGTGGCCTGGGGAAGATAATGTGGATACAGCTGTCAAAAGTGACCCAGAGGCAGAGCCTACTGTGTCTCACGTAGATGCTCTCCAAAATGCCCTCAGTGTGGAGGAAGTTCTCAATAACCAGGAGGACATGACCACCCACCCAGTGGGTGGGCTGACGTCTATCAACTTCTTTCCCCAGCTAGTCCTGGGCCTGCTCAGGAATAAAGTGGTTTATTCCTGAGGAATAAATAAATAAACCAGGAACAGAGACCACCTGGTCAAGTAAGGACTTCACAGCCATTCCAAAGCTGAAGGAGCCACTGCTGCTGACAAGGGTCGAATTTTAAGCAGTAGAGACCAATTCTACTACAGTGGAGAGGAACAATCAACTCTTTGATAGCGAGCTGGTTATATGGACTCCTTCCATCATGGAGGAACAGTAATTTGTCTTCATCGGAATAAATATGGATATTGGAGTTGAATAGATATTTTCTTTCCTTCATGCTTCCATCAGGACTGACATCAGTGAACTTCATAAATACTGTCAGAACAACCCATACAGTACTGCTTCTGCCTAAAACCTCACTGTACAGCCGAAGAATGAAGCACTGGGCCAACGGTCATGGGATTCACAGATCTTATTATGCACAGGAGAGCTGTCCCGAGAGAAGACAGAGCAGGCAGTTAACGGGTCAGCCACAGCACCCTGGTGGACGACCCCCTGTGGGTTTGGGTTACTGTCCTCTAGGATGTGGTGTATGAGCTCAGCCAGCCACCAACTTACAGTGGCCGGTTTACAGCAGTCCTGGAACCAAAGCATGAATGCGGGAATAGCATGTGTCACTGCTCCACCACATAATTCCCTTTCAAAAACTTTGCTTTTTGTTTCCACATCTCCACACCTGCTCGTTTAGAGGTTTTGATATGCACGGGAGGACAGCTTCTATCTGCAGACACGCAATGGTTCCGCTGAACAGGAAGTTAATACTGCCAACCAGCCATTATGGGCTCTCATGCCAATGGATGAACAGGCCCAGTGGAGATCATGGCGTCAGCTGGAATGATTGATTTACAAGTGCGCTGTCCAATACCGTAGCCACTAGCCACTAGCCACCTGTGGCTATTATACTTAAATTTAAAATTTAAATTAGAAATTCAGTTTCTTCAGTCACACTAGCCACATTTCAAGTGGTCCGTATCCACACATGGCTATGTGTGTGTTGCTTAGTCGTGTCAGACTCTTTGTGGCCCCAGGGACTGTAGCCATCCAGCTCCTCAGTCCATTGGATTCTCCAGGCAAGAATGCTGGAGTGGGTTGCGGTGCCCTCCTCCAGGGGATCTTTCTGACCCAGAGACTGAACCCACATCTCCTGTGTCTCCTGAATTGGCAGGCAGATTCTTTACTACTGAGCCACCTGGCTATAATATAAGGCTATTGGCTAGCATTTTACCCAGAGAAGATGTGGAACATGTCCATCATTGCAGAAAGTTCTACTGGACAGCACTGATTGAGGAGAGTACTAATGGGTACTAAAGGGTAATGGGGGGTTATTACAATAGTACATGAAGAAATGAGGTTGACTCTCAGGGAACCCTCTGCTCTGCCTGCTAGTACTGCCATGCGTAGCTTCCAGGATAGAAGCACGATGACAACAAAGATGTTAAGCAAGACCACTAGGGCCCAGACCCCTCAGGAATGACGGCCACTGTGACGCATGCCCTAGAATCCCTGCCAGGTGAGGCGCTGGCCAAAGGCAAAGTTATTATGCAATAAATGGTAGAGGGAGGAGGTACACACCCGAGTCAAGACACAGAGCCCCGTCTACTCATATTTCCTTCCTTGATCTGCCATCTATATATTTATATACTTAAATGAATTTTCTTGTATTTCCCTTTAATCCACACTTGTATATATTGTTTGCAGAGTATTGAGATAGGATTGGGACAGAATCAGAGAAGGAATGGACCTTGCCCAGAACTTGGCGTTGTTTAGAGTAACTGATGAGAGAGTGAAGATATTTTCAGTTTGCCAGGCTGGATTTTTTTTTTTTTTTTTTACACTTCAGTATGGAAAGAAGTCTGAATTCTAGTAGGACTTGGTTGGTTATGTTGGCTCCCCAGAGTGTGGCTCTTCCAATAGGTTTCCAGTGTTAAAGTAAAGTTGGTTTTTGTTGTTTGCAAACAAAGCTTCTGACTGGTACAGAAATATAAATAATGACAAGGAACAGACCACATGGCTATTTGCTGATGACATGCTTGTTTTCCTAGAAATTCCTAGAGAACAAACAGAAGAATAAAGAGAGAAAAGAAAAAAACTACGTGAAATAATTTACTGTGGTGGCCAGACACAAAACTGCTTTTGTATTCATCAGCTTCATCTTGGAAGGAAATGTGGTCTTTAAAATGTTTTGATGTAAAATAAAACCAGACCTGAAGGTGCTGAGGAGCCCGAGAAGGTGTGAGAGCAGTGAGGCCTGTGTTAGGAAGCTGAACGCAGGAGTGTGTGGGAGGGTGGGAGCTCCCTGGGCCCCCGAGAGGTGCCTGCTGCTGCTGCTGCCTGCTGTCCCTGGAGCGGGGCTGGGGTGGCGCGGATGGAGAGCAGCCCCAGCTGCAGTGGGGCCTACGAGGTCCAAAGAGGCTGGAGAGAGTGGGGAGGAGGGAACACGAGTCAGTGCAGCCCCCAGGCCACAGCATATCCAAGTTTTGTGAGGCCCTAAGCTTATATAGCCTCAGATATGCAAATGATAGCACTCTCATGGCAGAAAGTGAAGAGGAACTAAAGAGCCTTTTGATGAAGGTGAAAGAGGAGAGTGAAAAAGCTGGCTTAAAAGTCAACATTCAAAAAATTAAGATCCTGGCATCTGATCCCATCACTTCATGGCAAATAGATGGGGGAAATGTGGAAACAGTGGCAGATTTTGCTTTCTTGGGTTCTAAAATCACTGTGGATGGTGACTGCAACCATGAAATTAAAAGACACCTGCTCATTGGAAGAAAAGCCATGACAGACCTAGACAGAATATCAAAAACCAGAGACACCACTTTGCTGACAAAGCTTTGTCTCGTCAAAGCTATGGTTTTTCCAGTAGTCGGGGACAGATGTGCAAATTGAACCATGAAGAAGGCTGAGCACAGAAAAACTGATGCTTTCCAACTGTGATGCTGGAGAAGACTTGAGAATCCCTTGGACTGCAAGGAGATCAAACAAGTCAATCCTAAAGGAAATCAACCCTGAATATTCCCTGGAAGGACTGATGCTGAAGCTGAAATTCCAATATTTTGGGCACCTGATGCAAAGAGCTGACTCATTGGAAAAGACCCTAATGATGGGAAAGATTGAAGGCACAAGGAAAAGAGCACAGCAGAGGCTGAGATGGTTGGATAACATCACCAGCTCAATGAACATGAACTTGAACAAACTCTGGGAGGCAGTGGAAGACAGGGAAGCCTGGCATGCTGCAATCCATGTGGTCACAAAGAGTGGGACACGAGTGAATGACTGAACAACAACAAAGCTTATACAATTGGAGGCCTTCTAAAAGGAAAACTAACACAAATTAGAAGTACAAAATCAGGGACAAACATGAATAGTTACTTAGAATGAGAAAAGAAGTCAAAGCAACCTACAGACAAGAAAAGCTTACCTACTACAAATATCACAAAATCCCCCCACAGAGCATAATACTTTTAATATGCTATATTTTTTACGTGCCTAGCACATCTTTTAATATCTTGTTTTCCTTGACTTTTGACTACATACCTTTTGATGGCCTCTTTGTATGACAATACTATATAGTGTATGGCATTTCCTATAAGGAGAACAGAAAGATAATTCAGTGTCTCCCCTGGTGTGGTAGCCAATTTGTGACTTTATTATTAATAGTTTAGGGAGGTTTCTTTCAGTTTCACATCTTGTTGGTGAAGTTGTAAATTTTTAGGATTGCTTTCAAATTGGGGGAAACTTCTATCCCACTTCTTTTATACACGAGCTGTAAGCTTTCAGGGTAAGGACTCATCTTAAAAACTCTAAACTGATGGTTCATTACCCACAGCAATTCAGATGCATTCTCAAATTGCTACTACATCGCTTTGAGCTACACAATTGTGTAATGAAATTTCTCTTATGCTACATACACTGTGCTTATTGATGAGTGTGTGTAGTTTTGTCATTACAATCCTCGTTTCTCTAGGCTGTCTTGTTGTATTGGTAGCGATTTTGTGTGCCATTTCATCTGGAACTTCTAGGCCTCATCAGGACACAATGCATTAGTTACATGATGCATTAGTCAGCCCAAAATGTGATTCCATACATTGGGATGAGTAAAATATGCAACTTCACACACAGAAGTACCCCTCATTTGTAGGACTGCTATAGTGCTCAAGTCCTACAAACAATTGACTTCTGATATATTTTATTTTGCATGAACCCCATTAAAGAGAAACAAAATGTATGGCACATCTACAATGGTATATGTGGCATTACTGAGTATATTCTTCAACAGGAGGGATTTCCATTTTGACTGGGCATCCATGAGAAATGAATCTGTTTTCTGGTGGAAGAATTTTCCCCAAACTAGCTCCTGGTTCTGTACCCTTCACACTTTGTTCCGCCTCCACAACCTGCCAGGGCTGGGTGCTGACATATCCATGGTTCAGTATGGCCTCTGGGCTACATGTTCACGTCCTGATAACCAGTGAGTCCACGTGGTGGGCACTGGTGGTTAGAAGAATTGTTGCCAGAATGACCAGCAATACACAGAAGTGACTATAAACTACATAAATATATCCGCTAAGTCAAATAAACATATCTCAGACTCAGACTCCCCTTAACCAGATCCCAAAGATGCCCACGGACATACAACATCATCCAACATGAGTGGAAGTACAACAGAGACCTTACAGTGGAAGAGATGGTGGTCTTAACTGAAACATTTTATTTTTATAAGTTTTACAGAAACATTTATGACCATGTAAATGCATCGCTGGGCTGCCTCCCATGGCATTGGAGGAGGCCTGTAAGTGAGCTTAATTAACATCACAGAAGAGCTTTCTTCAGGAGCTAGGGGGCCAGGGAACAGTCCCATTAATCTTTCCTCTCACCAAAAAAGCACACTACAATCCACACAGCACCCCTCAGGCTCACGCCTTCATCTTTCCTCACTACCACCTCTCAGGCAGACACTGTCATTCCCAGTCCACAGATGAAAAACGGACGCCCAGAGAGGAAGGACCCTTGGCCACCGTGGCACAGTTGGCAGGTGACAGAGACCAGCTGTTGTGTCCCATTGCAGAGCTCGGTCACTGCACCAGTTCCTGGACTGTCTCGTTTGCCCCTATAGTCACCCTGACAGAAGGCCAAGGACGGGGTCATACCTACACCGACAGGACAGTTGACAAGGCAGGTTCATGCTCATTTTATTTAACTCACCACAGTCTGCAGAGTGTTATCCTCCTTTTTTAGTAGAGGTCCATGGACATCACAGGGCCTGATGAAGGCCCAAACGCAAGGCTATGGCAGAAGAGGCACTAGAAACCAGGTCTCCTCACTCCCGGTTCAAGGCTCTTCTCAACACCCTTTGCTTGTTCCCCTTTTGAGACCAAAGGGACCTCAGAGCATCATCTAGCCCAATCCTCTTGTCCCATAAATGAGAAGCTGAAGCCCAGAGACAAGGGACTTGCCCAGGTCCCACAGGAAGTGGGCAGAAGCTCCTAACCTGTCAAGGTTGTCCCTCTGCCTTTCTTCTCCAGGCGCTGTAGAGTCATCATCGGCCCCTCCATGTCTAGGACTGCCCACTGAAGGTTGGCTCTTTAACCTCTGAGTCACCAGGCAACAGCCATACCAAGCGAGCCTATCACTGCAGTCCTGCCCAAATCCTTCTCTTTGAAATTTGTCTCTAACCACAGCCCCTACTGAACAGGGAGAAGAGGCTCAGGCAGCCATGTTTGTGCTGAGTAAGCCCCCAATCCAGTTTTGGGGAGCAAAGCTAGACTGAGTCCCACTCTGGTGCTGGTGCTTGAATAGGTGGGGAGTCTAAGTGATGGAGAAGAAGCCAGACAGAAGCAAGAGCAAAGCTCCCTGGCAGGAGGGCAGAAGCACGAGTAAGAGATGACCCACCGTCCCATAAGTTTCCCTATCACATGATTCCTAGTACTACTGGGTCCAGGATATTTTTCTGTAGGATACATTAGCACACTTTCACCTCTGAGTCTGGTAAGTGGGTTTTGTACCATGCATTTCAGACATTATAGAATTAATTAGTTTTAAAGCAAGTTTAATGGGTAATACATTCATATGGTTCACAAATCAAAACAAAAAGGCATATATTCGGAAGTCGTGCTTCCACCCCTGTCCCTATACACCCAACTCCTTAGCCTCAGAGGTAACCACTTTTGTAATTTCTGTTATATCTTCTACAGCTTTCTTTATGCAGATATAAGCAAATGTGAATACATACTTCTTACTCCCCAACTCTCCTCCTTAGGCCAAGGTAGCATCCTCTATATATTGTTCTGTATTGCTTTATTCGCTTAATCATCCTGGCAATCATTGCATATCATAAAATGATAACAACTGTTCTTTTTACAACCAAAGTCCAAAGTTTACATCAGGATTCACTTTGTGTGCTGTACACTTTGTGGATTTTGGCAAGCATATAATGGCATGTATCCACCATTACAGTATCATACAGAGTAATTTCACTGCCTCAAAAAGCCACTGTTCTTAAGATGACATAGTAGATGCAGAGCCAGGATTTCACTCTAAGATATTCGACCCCAAGACCAGGCTCCTTCCACTGATTGGAGCAGTGCTGTCTCCACTCTGGTATTAGAAATGAACAGCTTTCATACTGGTTCTTTACTCTCTCTTCTACCCTTCGTGCAACAGACTGGGGGTGTTGACAAAGCTGGGCCCAAATGATGGAAAGGAGCAATCGTCCTGCAGTGTGAGGCATGGAAGGCAATGCTTGTCTATTTTTGTCTGCATGCACACACCAGGGCACAGCTAGCAGGGGTCGGTAGGTCTTATGAGAGTAAATGGGGCTGTCCTTGACTTTTCAGTGTACAAGCATCTTCATATGTGTGGCAGCCTTAATACCACCAGAATTGCATATGATAGGAGCTCTTAGCCCAGCAGGAGCCACGCTGTTCAACCTAAAGACTTACTAAGGTCTTCCCTAGGTCATGGGATAAAGAGACGCATAAGAAACAGGGGCTTACAGCACAGTCTCTCAGGAGCCAGTGTGGCAAGTGGTTTTGAAATGGAACAGGACACTACTGAGGCTTCTCTGCTGGCTCAGTGGTAAAGAATCCGCCTGCCAGGGCAGGAGACACAAGTTCAATCCCTGGGTTGGGAAGATTCCCTAGAGAAGGAAATGGCAACCTACTCCAGTATTCTTGCCTGGAAGATCTCATGGACAGAGGAGCCTGGTGGGCTATAGTCCATGGGATTGCAAAGAGTCAGCCAGGACTTAGTGAGTAAACAACAAAGGACCCTATTGTCCTTGCCCCTATGTCCTCTATCTGCCTTTTGTCTGTGAAAAAACTTTAGCCACAGAATAAGTTTAATCAGAGAAGCAAGAAAATGTAGAAACAAAGGAAAACAGTTAAAGGAGACAAAATAATAATAATGTAGTCATTAATAGCAAAGGACCTTTAGTTCCTTTTCAAGGGGTATAGATAGTATTCTGAGCCACGTCCTGCAAACTGTCTTATAGATACTGAAACCCCCACCAGGTGGAGAAGTTAACGTGATGACCGACCGCAGCCATATGACATAAGTTGCCACAAGTCTAAGAATCGGTCTCAAGGAAATGGAAACAAACCAACCCTGGAACAGAAGATTAACTGCACTTAAAACAATCAAGATGACACTGGTCAGACCAGCAGTGACCAATTTCAAAATGACTGTCAGAGCTGACTGTGCTGTTTCTGCATGTAGCCCCCTCCCTCTCTCTGTAAAAGCTCTTGCTCCCTGATTCTCGGATGGTGGGTGGGCAGAGGGAATCATGCTCCATACAGCTGTTAGCCCCCCTCCACCCTCAAGGTTGCCAACCTCCAAATAAAGCAAGCTTTCCTTTCCACCAACCTGGCCTCTTTGTTGTCTTATGAGCAGCTGTGTTCAGTAACAGTTTGATGGAAGGGTGCATGGGGGGAGAAGGAGTTGTCAGCATTCAGGGAAGAGGATTTACCCCAGCTTGAGGGGGTAGATCAGAAAGACTTTTCGGAGGGGTTGCCTGAGTTGAATTTTGAAGGGTAAACAGTTCTTCAAGGTAAAGCTGGATGAGAGTGGGCATTCCAGTCCACATGTGTAACATATTCAAAGGCCGGGAGGGGAGTGAGGACAAGGCCTTTTTGAAAACTGTCAAGTAGCTCAGTGTGTCCTGAGCCTCAGCCAGGGGCTTTGTTACAAAGAGTCATTCAGCCAAGCTGGGACTTCGGTCTCTATTCAGTAAACAAAGAGAATTATTAAAATCCTTTAAGTGAAGGTAAGGCATGGTCAGAGTTGCATTTTAGAAAGGTCATTCTGGGAGATGTCTTGTTCTAAATGGTGTCGAGAGAGCAGCCCCCATTATAGCCTTCTGCACTTCTCACCAGAAAAGCACAAAAATGCCAAACAATTTTGAAAATCAAAACTGACAGACAATCAATTACTAGCATCTGAAAGGCAAAACAATTGCTTGCCTGTGCTTCAACTAGGAAACAAAGCAATCCATTCACGTAAATAAAGATAGAAATACACTTAATTCTCCTGCAGTCCAGAGATCCAAGCTATCTAACAACTAGAAAATTGGGCAGCTGCCGCTGGGCTGTAAATGGAATAGTTTTTTTTTTTTTTTTTTAGATATCCAGCACACTGTTCTTAAATTCCTGTCCTTCTTGCATCTACCTTTCTGCAACTAAATGAAGTTGCAATCCCAAAATAACAAAAATAAAGAAAGTAGGGGAGCCCGAGGCTGGCACTTAGCCTCCTGAAGGTGAAGAGTCTCAAGGTAAAGCACTGAAGTGGGAACAAGGATGGGGAGACCCCCTGATGATCCAGGACACAGTTTTTCACAGACTCCACTGATCCAGAATGGGAAACAGAACAGAAGAGGATTCCTATCCTTCATAGAATAAGAAGCTAGAGAAAGAACAGAAAACTGAGCTCAAGTGAAGCAGAAGGAAGGAAATACCAAGACCAAAAATGAATGAAATAGGGAAACAAATGATAGAGAAAAACAATCAATTTATTCATTAAATTTAACAGTGTTGCTGGAAACATTGTCTTTATGCAACTACCAATACTTCTACTAACCAGTACCAGTTACCAGTACTTTTACTAACCAGTTACAATTTACGAAATTCAAAAATAAGACAATTCACAAGGACATCAAAAAGGCAACAAATAACCAGGAACAAATCTAATGAAAAGTGTATGACTGCACACATTACTGACAGAAATGAATGAAGACCTAAATAAAGGAAGGGAGGGAAATACCATATTCATGGACTGGAAGATTCAAGAATATTCACAGAAATATCAGTCTCAATAACCTAAAAATTGGAGACAACCCAAATGTTCTTCAACAAAAGAATGCATTGTTTCATCTTGACATAATCATACAACTGAATGTGTTCAGTAGTGAGAATGAATGACCTGCTGCTACTTGCAGCAACGTGGATGAATCCCATAAACATAACGTGAAGGAAGCTAAACTCAGACGAGCACATAGCATATGATTTCATTTATAAAAAGTTAAAAAAGCAGACAAAACTAATCTATGGTGTTAGAAATCATGATAGTAGGAAATACTGACCAAGAAGGGCTATGAGAGAAGATTTCTGATGCTGGTCATCCTCTATTTCTTGACCTGGGTGGTGATTTCACGTGTGTTCACTCTGTTAAAATCAAGCTGGGCTTTGTGCATTTTTCTGAATGTATGTTTTCATTCAGTAAAAATTTTATTAAAAATGAGATAATTCAGGAAAAGGAAACTAGTGATATAAAGAACTTACAAGGCTTCTCAGATGCCGTGACCCAGTTCAATTCTGTGTCATATGTGGACCCTGCTGCTCAGTAGTAGAGCTGAGCACTTTACTTACTCATGTATTCAATTCTCTCCAATTAAATAGCACTCTATGAAACAGTTGTTATCCTTAACACTCACCTCACCCTCTTTTGAAGAGATTGCAAAAATCTGAATGAAAATATCAGCAATTACCACTCCTCATTTTACAGATGAGGAAACAGGCCCAGGGAGTTTAAAGTAACTTCTCCAAGGTCCCATAATGACCGAGGGGTAAGAACCAAGAGTCAGTCCGAGCAGTCTGGTCCCAGGATACATGTTTCTTGTCACTTCACTGAATCAGCTTGTCAGCTGTTTCTCTTCTGTGCCACTCCTCCCTCAGTTCCTGGAAAAGGGTTTCTCAGGCTCCATAATTCATCCCACAATTCGTGTGGTATCTTTGCCATGTTTGATGACACTGAAAACAATAATGATTCCTATTGTGTTTCAGCACTTACCCATAATGGACAAACTTTTTAAGAGCTTGGAACACGGTGCCAGGAAACCAGCTGAACAAAAAGCCTTCTGTCTTCTTGTCAGTAGAAGCAGAGTTGTGAAGGGCAGCATAATGTGCATGTTCACTGCCAAGAAACTCGCATAATGATTTTCTGCATCTTTAAATCTCTGAATCCATTAAGGCTCTCTAATTGGTATTGAGTAATACATCACGTGAATGGCAAGTATTATCCACATCTATCCCCTTGCTTCTCTTCATATAATCTTTCATCTAGGAAATGTTAAGTTGTCTTAGTTATCTATGCATAAAACAGTTGGAATCCTCAGTGTATTCTCAGCTATGTAAAATGTAAAAATGTAGAGAAAAATTTTTAAGGAAATATACCAAATTATTAATGGTAGTTATCTCAGAATTGTAACTTTGGGGTTTTTTGTGGGGTTTTTTTCATATTCTCAAATTTTATGCATTGAATATATATCATCTTTGAAATAACACAAGTTTAAAACTAACCTAGAGTATATAAATTTTTATATAGTTAAATAATTGCAATTATGTCAACATATGTATGTAGTAAAAGACTGGAAGAAATTATTCATAATTTTTTCTGTTCTGGATGTAGAGCAATGAGTTTTTGTCTTTCTTCTACTTTATTAAAATTTCTAAATTTTTTTAATGGTAATCCTATCAGTCAAGATTCTTGAATGGGGATCCTTCCTAATAGGTAAGGGGTTCAAATGTGGGAAAACTAAGAAAATCACCAAAGTTTGCTACAAGCAGATATTATTGCTCTCTATCTATATATCTATACTCAGTCGCTCAGTTGTATCCGACCCATGGATAGAGGAGCCTGGCGGGCTACAGTCCATAAGATTCTCCAGGCAAGAATACCTGAGTGGGTTGCCAAGTTCTCCTCCAGGGTATCTTCCCAACCCAGGGATTGAACCCGGGTCTCTTGGCTCTCCTGCATTGGCAGGCAGGTTCTTTGCCACTAGCGCCACCTGGGAGGCCCTATATATCTGTATCTACATTTTTTTTCTCCTAGGTCCCAAATGGGGCTGTAGAGCTGGTCTAATAAAGACACTAATCACTATAAGCAGACATAGCTTTTACAATGCAAAAAATAAATATATCTTTTCCTTTTTTGGTAAAACGTAGCCACTTTGTGTCACACAATGTGAATCAGAGTGTATTTTACTTCACGTGATACAGATTAAGAAACAGGGTTTACTGGGGAAAGTTATCAGCTGAGAGTCAGTAAGAGAAGACATGCGTGCCCCAGCCTCCCCTCACCCCCCAAATAGATGGGCCACAGTCAGATGCAGCAGGACACACAGTGGGTCTGCATTTCTGGGGATGAACCTCAGCCCCTCATTTGCTCTTTTTCTACTTTGCCAGAAGATAAAATCAGCCTATTTGAGCATAGGGCAGTCAGAATTTAGGATGCCAGGATTTATCCAGAAGGCTGGTTTTCCAGAAAGAAGGAGTCTCCCATTGGGTGGAAGTGGTCAGTGACGGAGAGTGGGAGTCATGATGCCCAGGACTTGGCCCGGGTAAGATGATAGGTGTGCTGTTCACTGATCTAAGAGACACAGGCAGTGGAGGGGCAGGTTCAGGGGAGCAGTGAGTTCAGTTTGGGACACGAGGAGTCCAGAGAACATATGTCACCACCAGACAAGGTCAGGTCCCCAGGATACACTCTCATAGCACCCTGAACCTTTAAATTGCACACAGGAGATGCAGATTCAATCCCTGGTTCAAGAAGATCCCCTAGAGGAGGGCATGGCACCCCACTCCAGTATTCTTGCCTGGGAAATCCCATGGTCAGAGAAGCCTGACAGACTACAGTCCATGGGTTTGCAAAGAGTCAGATGCAACTGCGCATGCATGCATCCCAACTGCAATAAGTCAATCATGGCGTGATTAGCATTGAACCTCCCTTCTGGATTGTGAGCTCCCTAAGGTCTTTGCCCAGGTCTAACCACTTGACACAGGGTCAGGCACAGAGCCGGAAACTAGTAGATATGTGCTGAATGGATTAAAGAATATACCTGGAGCCATGCAGCAGGCTGTCGGTACATGGATAGGAAACTCAAAGATCTAGGAGGAAACTCTAGATTCAGGAGAGGTATGCATTTGGGTGGTAACTGAACACAAAGCATTGGGTCAGATGGCCCAGGTCAGGTCAGAAAAATCTAAGAGCCTAAGTCAAAGGTCTGGGAAACACCATCATTCAAGGGGGCCCAGGAAGAAGAGCGGCTGGAGAGGAGGTGGAGAATTAAGTGGGAAGGGGGTGGAGAATTCTCTAGTGGTCCAGAGGTAAGTCCACTGATGGATTCAAGTTGTTTCCACTTCTTGTCTATTATAAATAATGCTGCAGTAAATGTGAGAGTGGGCTTCCCAGGTGGTACTAGAGGTAAAGAACCCACTTGCCAATGCAGGAGACATAAGAGACGTAGGTTCAATCCCTGGGTTGGGAAGATCCCCTGGAGGAGGACATGGCAACCCACTCTAGTATTCTTGCCTGGAGAATCCCATGGATTGAGGAGCCTGACAGGCTACAGCTCATAGGGTTGCAAAGAGTCAGACACAACTGAAGCAACTTAGCAAGCATACACAAGTGGTTAAGACACCACACTTTCATTGCAGGGGGCACAGGTTGGATCCCTGGTCAAGAAACTAAGTCCCACATGCCACGGGTGCAGCCAAAAAGAGAGAGAGGAAGGTATTCTGGAAGCTACAGGAGGAGAAATATTTAAACAAAGAGAAATCAGTGGAATCAAATGCTGGTGAGAGGCCTTGTGAGATGAACAACACCAATGCTTATGAAGCCCTTGGGTGCCAGGCACTGTTCTGACAGCTCTATGTGTCTTAACTTGCTAAATTCTCACAAGGTAGGGACTGTCATCATGATCTCCCTCCCTTCCTGAAGAGTACTGTGACACAGAGAGGTCACCAAGCTAGTAAGTTGGAGGGCTACAGTTTGAACCCAGTCTCTCTGGTCTCCAATCCTGCACTCTTCCCTGTTACAGACACTGCCCCAGAAGAGGGGGAACAGATGGGTCATTGGTAACATTGGCAACTTCAGTGACACTGAAATTGACCACAGGCCATGAGTAAAAAAAAAGTGAGTTGGAAGCAAGAGAGTATAGACTGGAAGGCCAGCCCTTAACTACATAGAGTGGTCTAACTGTGTCACCTGGGGGCCCATTAGACATGAAGAATCTTGGGCCCAGCCCCATCTTCTGAAACAGACCCTACAATTAACAAGCTTCTCAGGTGATTTACGTGCATGGTGAAGTCTCATCGAGCTGATCTTTCAGAACTAGATGAGCCTCCAGGAACTTTGATGGAGAGAAGAGAGAAAGAAAAATGCAGTGTTAAGTGAGAGCTTTTTCTTGGTTGGTTGGAGAGAGTGAAGCAGGTTGTAAATTTAGAACAGTGGTTTGCAACCCTGACTGCACATTAAAAACATGTAGTGTGCTGAGGCCAATGCCCAAAAGAAATTCTTGTGGTCCAGATGACCCTAAAATGGGGGGTGTGGTAGGGAGACTCACACAAGGGATCAAAGTAAGGAAGGACAGGGTGGAGGTGCAGCTGCCAGGGAATTAAGGCCTCCTCAGGTAACTGGGAAGGTTTGAGGCTGAAGAAATGCAAAGAAGATGTTTTGGGGAAGGAAGAAAAGCATCACATTAAAGCAGAGAGAAACATTTTAGAGAATGGGGACCAGAAAGGAGATAGACTCTCAAAAGGAATAACTCCTAAGAGTTAGGATTAATTGATTGGTTGACTTCTTACATTTTAACTGGGATATGATGTAGCAAGAATGGTGCTTCTAAAACTGAAGTCAGATGGTGTTCCTAGCCTGCTCAAAGCCTTGCAGTATCTTTCTGTCACATATGGCTTACTAGGCCCTTGGTGATCCAGCTTTACTGACTTCATTCTCTGCTTTCCACTGACCTCCTGCACACTAGGCTCTTTAATGTTCTTTTTCCTACTGATCCCATTTCTGCCTCAGGGCCTTTGTACTTACTATTCCCATCTTTGGTTCTCCCTCTAAATATATTCTTCATTTAATATTCACACAGCCTGCTCCCTAACTTCAGCTGGGTCTCCTTCCATGTCCTCTCAGAGGACTTCTCTCATCACTCTCTATGCCTATCCTCTGAATTCTTTTCTTTTTAAAAATATTTATTTTTTTATTTCTAATTGGGCTATAGTTGCTTTACAGCGCTGTGTTGGTTTCTACTGTACAACAGTATGAATCAGCTATATATACCCTCTCCCTCTTGAGCCTCCCTCACACCCACCCACATCATACCCCTCTAGGTCATCACAGAGCACCAGAGCTGAGCTACCTTTGCTAAACAGCTGCTTCCCACTAGCTAGCTATTTTACACACGGTAGAGTATATTTGTCAATGCTACTCTCTGAATTATTTTCTATCACTACTCAATATCATGTCATAAACCTACCTGCCTATTTGTTTAAGGTCTACCTCCTCTACCAGGATGTGAGCTCCATGGGGGCAAGGATTTGTCTTGCTCACTGTTAAATACCCACCACCTAGAACTGTGAGGCACAGAGGTGGTCCTTGCAAAAGGTTTAATGAATGAATAGCTGGCTGCTGCTGTTTGGTGCTAATCAATAGGAGGCTGAGATGAAAAGGTATTGCTGAGAGTGCCTGGAGAAGGTGATTAGCTAGGGAGACTGTAGGAGAATGAGATGATTAAGGACAAGCAAATTGGCATATCTTAGGAGGGTGTGCAGCGTTGTAACAGAAGGTAAGACAGTAAACAGTTTTGTGTGTGGCTGAGAATGTGGTTTCTGCCCTACACCACCTACTCTCTAAGTGGCTCTGGGTAAATTTGTTAATCTTTCTAAGCCTCAATTAGCCACCAGTAAAATGAGGCTGATAACCATAATGCATGCATGCATGCTAAGTCGGTTCAGTCATGTCCAACTCTGCACGACCCCATAGACGGCAGCCCACCAGGCTCCGTCCCTGAAATTCTCCAGGCAAGAATACTGGAGTGGGTTGTCATTTCCTTCTCCAGATAACCATAGTACCTTCCACCTAAATGTTGTGATGGAAATTAATTGAGCAAATGGTCATAAAAAGCCTGGCATGTGGTAAGCTCTCAACAATTGTTAATTACTATGATCAATCCCAGATTGGGGGGAAGAGTGCGAAACGTTGCAATATAAAACAATGTTTATGCAATCCTGCTAAATCTTGTTCCAAAGGGGCCTATCCAGGAATAGACTCGATGTATTACCTTGTCTCCAACCACACACCTACACGAAAATGTCTCTGCCTTGCCAGCCCCATCACCAGCCTTTTCTCCTTTCCGATGACTCTTTTGAGAGCTAGCCTAGGGCTTGACACAATAAATTCTCCATAATTATTTGTTGATGTTCATTGCACTGCTCCCAGACAATGCTTAGGTGTTACTTTGTCAGGAAAATCTCAGTGTGGAGTGGAAGATAATTAGTGTCTCTGACTTCCTTAGGAGAACGAACTAGGTAGAAAGATTCTTCGGGCTCTGAATCACCTATAAGCCTGGCATAGCTAACTTAGCTCAATAGGAAGGGACTGGGTTTGGTCCTCTGGAACTTCCCTAGTAAACCATCTGCAACCCAAGGGCGGCCAGAGGCCAAGAGAGGGCGCTGAGCTTTCGTCTCCTTTAAGAGGTGTGGCCTCGCTGTAGCCACCAGAGGAGTGATTGGCTGAAGCTGCCTGTCCCGGGGCGGGACTCGGTTGCTAGGGAGCGGCGCGGGGGCCCTGCGGAGACTGCGGCGGCTGCGCGTAGCAGCGAGGTGCTTGCTGGGCCTGGGGTGCGTGGCGGCGCCGGGGGCTGCGGGGAACGCCTCGCAGGCCGTGCAGTTCCCTGTGAGGAGGCGCCGTCGCCATTGCCACCTCGCTCGGTGAGCGCGTCCCGCTCGCCGAGCAGGGCCGCAGCCGACCGCCGGCACCATGGGCCAGTGTGGCATCACCTCCTCCAAGACCGTGCTGGTGTTTCTCAACCTCATCTTCTGGGTGAGCGTGGCCGGCGGGCGGGAAAGGGCGCGGGGCCGGCCGTCGGCCCGAGGAGGCCCAGCGGGGACACAGGCTGGGTCGCGGCTGGCGCGGAGGAGGTGGGGGAGACCCGGAACCCTACGGCGGAGACCCGGGAGGGCCTGGCCCCGGAGGCCGCTTCGCTCTGGTTCCTCCGCGGCCGGGACGAAGACTCGGGGTGTGGAGGGCGGGAGGAGAAACCCTCGGGGGCGTCTGGCGGCCTCCGTCGCGGGCCCAGCGCCCCGGCCGGCGGGCTCTGTGCCAGGAGCCCGGCGCTGAGAGCCCCCGCCCCCACCTCCCCGGACCTCTCCCCGGAGCAGCCTGCCCGACGGAGAGCTCTCGTTGCAGATTCTTTCAGGACATCAGGCTCGAAATAGGATATTCCCCAAAGGGTCGGGCTCCGCTTTCTTTGTCAGGGCCTGGAGCCCCCGCGGCTCCACTGGCAAGCCCCGAGGCGAGCGAGCAAACGGTGCAGAAGTGCGGGGACGCTTCCGATTCAGGCGTGAAGAATTTTGCCTTAGAGCTCTTTGTGTGTGGTGAACTGGTCGACTGGTTACCAGCCCAGAAAACGGAAAGGTTTCAACTTGAGAAGCTAAATAGTCCTATGACCAGGAAGATCAGTCTTATTTGTTTGGTCATGGGGGTGGGTAGGCTGAGATTATAAACCTTGGTTAAATATGATTCGGGTGTCACAAGATCTAGAAAGCGATGAGTTCACTTTCAATAAGAGGTGGCTTATGAATTTTTTTGGACACGCCCCCAAAGAAAGGGCCCTTTATAAAGCACTTCATCTTACTTCAGGTCCTTATCTCGTCAGGGACTTTTGTAATAACCTGTGTTATTCCTATCAGTCTCTCCACCCTCTAGTTCATCTGGACCTTGCACCCGGATAAATCTTATTAAGCTTTTCTTCCTTCACATCATTTTACTTCATTTAAAAAATAAACACACAGCCCTCCCCCAAAGCTTCAGCAGAATAAAGTTCAGCGCCCTCCTAGTATTACAAAGTCCTCAAATCATCTTTTCCTTCCTCACAATTGACCATGTTTGTAAACCATGTTCTTAAACACCTGGACACACTTCTCTGTACCCAGTTTCCAGGACACTTCTTGATCATTTCCACTTCCCATCCTTTTGTATGTCTCTGTTCACCTCTTTCCCACAAACATACCTAAATTGGAAAGAATCCTTTCCTTCTTACAACCGGGTTCCCTCTTCCCCCTGCAAAAGATGAAACTTCACATCCTGACTGCTGTAGCCTAAAAGAATAATTACACATCACAGGGCACTTACCACACATCTTTTGCCATAGAGTCTGTCAGGGTATGGCGTGGTGGAAAGAATCCTGACTGAGAGTACTGTTCAGGATCACCACATGACATCAGGATTCCATGATTTCTTCTTTTCCGTTTAGAGCAGTGTTTCTTATACTTTAGTTTGACTTAGAAACCTTTTTAAAAGATAAAGAACCTCCTAGTAACTCCAGATGAGAAACACTATTAGATAAGAAGATTCTTAAGAGTAGACTTAGCTTTGTATCCTTTACAGTTCTTATTACTTTTATGGGCATACAGTTTGATTTTGAAGAAGAATCTGTGTACTGCCAGTTGACTTCTAGGCTTTTCAAACTCAGGGACTGGAATTGTTAAAGAAACAAAATACTGGAAATACAGGAATCATTTTCTTTAAATAAATTTTCATTTAAAATTGCAGTTTATTCAAAGATTCATTCATCTTTAGAAATTATATAAGTATATGTACTATTATTGGCACTTAGTGAAGAAGGTTATGTTGAACCTCGGTTGTGCTTTTCATGGTGGGTTCTTGCCAAGGCTGAGGTTAAACACCCTTTATCTAGGTTAGTAGAATAGTAAAATGTTTGTGAGGTGAGCTGTGATAAGGAAGTTAAGCAGACATGTAGGGGAAAAAAATGTGGCACCGAGCAGGATTTGTGTAACATAACTAAGAAGGAAGCAATATTAGATGTGTCTCCCACAGAATTAGTAGTTTAGGGACCAACTGTTGGAATCGGATGATGTTGGTAATCATAACTAAATTTGAGTGCTTTTTATACCCAGGCACTGTGCTAAGCACTTTAGTGGAATATCCTCATAACAGCCTCATTTGGCAGAGAATATTATGCTTCTTTTACAGATGAGGACATTAAAGTTTACTTAAAGTGGCACACCCAAGGTGGGGCGGAGCCAGCCTTCAAACCCAGGATGTCTTATACTCTAGAACCTGTGGTGTTAGAGCAAAGTGTGATTTCAAAAGGTTTGCAAAGGGGAAGGAGCTCTTTACGCAGTGTTAGACTCACTTGCTCCAAAACATGATTTTAACCTTGTTTAGAACTTCCACCAGCATTTCAACTAGACTATTTAACTTGTTGAAAAAATTAGGTCATTATGAGTAAGTACATAAAACATGTTAACTTGTTCTTCCTGGTTTTTTATATTGCATTCTTCAGTTCTAATAAGTGTATTCTTTTATAGTGGTCCGTTCCACCTTCTAATACCTTAATGTATAAGTGTAAGAATAAGCATTCCCTACATAGACCATCTCTGACATTTATCTGGGTTCCCCTGGGCAACATTTCCCTCATAGCTTAATTGGTAAAGAATCAGCCTGCAATGCAGGAGACCCAAGTTCAATTCCTGGGTCGGGAAGATCCCCTGGAGAAGGAAATGGCAACCCGCTCCAGTATTCTTGCCTGGAGAATCCCATGGTCAGAGAAGCCTGACAGATTACAGCCCATGGGGTTGCAAGAGTCAGACACGACTTAGCGACAGCGCCACCACCACTGGTCAGCGTTAGTAAAGATTTTTTAACTGTTGCATTGGCTCTTTACTATCAGCTGATTGTTGATAAGTGTTGAAGTTTAATTCCTTTGGCAACATATTTAAACTCTGCCTCTTAATATCTTGATATCCCGGTTCAGTTGGCAGTTTGTTCAGTGAGTTGTGATGTGGAAATAGATATGTACTTGAAATGCTTAGAACTGGCATTAAATGATATAACAGCCAAAGTTGTTAATATTGACTTGGTGTAGATTATTTTGGACAGTACAGTCTAAGAAAATTACTGTGGAAAGGCACAGACAAAGGGGAAACAGTGGTTTCCAAAATCCTTAAGCTTGTCTTAATGGAAATTGAGAGCTCATCACCAAATTCCCAAATATTAGGGCTTTGTAGCATGAACGGTAATTTTGGACAGGTGATCTACAACTTGGATCTCTTTGTTTTTTACAGAGCGTCATAGCTTTAAATGTAAGTATATTAGTGCTAGACCCATGATGATTTTTGGAAGACAAAAGTGTTTAGTTACTAAATTTTGAAGGCTATTAGAATAAACCTCTTCTCTAAACTTCACTTTTGCTCCAAGGTCAGACAAGAGCCGTAATTCAGTGGGTCATTTGATCTGAGCTGGGAGGCCTCATCTATAACAAGTTTAAATCAGTAGTTGATAATTTCAGGTCTTATTCTGTTCAGTTAATTGAGTACTTAATAAAGTCCCATGTTATACAAATTACCTTTACTTTTTTTACTTTTTCTACCCTAGAAAAAGAGCCAATTGGCCAGTGTTTATTTTGCTTACACATATCTTAGGCATTATAGAGACTGGAAGAGAAATCTTTGTCCATGCTTGCAGAATTTCTAGTCTGGCACATCTGCTTAGGGTGTTGTTTTTCATCAGTATGAAAGGCCATAGTAACACTAAAACGGCTGTGGAGTAGGAAATACCAGAAGGTGAAACACCTTTTAAAGGCTTTTGGAAACAAGTTTAGAATGTGGCAGCTTCACTAATCATTCATTCATATGAAATACAAATCCTATTTAAAAGCCTTTTTTAAGCTTTAAAATTTGTCTCATCTTAAAAAGTTTCATGTCGCATTTCCCTCTGTGAATACATAAAATTAAGGAAATGTGCTTTGTTAAGCAGATACTACATAAATGTTTAAGTACCCACTTTTTGCTTGTATTACTGATAAAGTGGTGGAAAAGTGAAGATCTCTGTTCTTACAGAGCTTTACTGGACAGACAGTTAAAAATAAGCAAGAAAAATAACAGATAGTGACATGTTATGCAGAGAATTAAGACAGAATGATGTGATAGAGTGATTCAGTTCAGTTCAGTCGCTCATTTGTGTCCGACTCTTTGCGACCCCGTGAATTGCAGCACGCCAGGCCTCCCTGTGCATTACTAACTCCTGGAGTCTCCAAACCCATGTCCATCAAGTCGGTGATGCCATCCAGCCACCTCATCCTCTGTCGTCCCCTTCTCCTCCTGCCCCCAATCCTTCCCAGCATCAGAGTCTTTTCCAGTGAGTCAACTCTTCACATCAGGTGGCCAAAGTATTGGAGTTTCAGCTTCAACATCAGTTCTTCCAATGAACACTCAGGACTGATTTCCTTTAGGATGGACTGGTTGGATCTCCTTGCAGTCCAAGGGACTCTTAAGAGTCTTCCCCAACACCACAGTTCAAAAGCATCAATTCTTTGGCTCTCAGCTTTCTTCACCGTCCAACTCTCACATCCATACATGACCACTGGAAAAACCATAGTCTTGACTAGACGGACCTTTGTTGGTAAAGTAATGCCTCTGCTCTTCTTTATATATATATATATATATATATATATTTTATTGTAATAAATTCAAGAAAGACTTTATTCTTTACAATATTGTGTTGGTTCTGCCACATATTGACATGAGTCTGCCGTGTATGTGAGACAGCAAAAGAGACGCAGATGTATAGAACAGTCTTTTGGACTCTGTGGGAGAGGGCGAGGGTGGGATGATATGGGAGAACAGCATTAAAACATGTAAATTATCATAAGTGAAATGAAACGCCAGGCCAGGTTTGATGCATGATACCGGGTGCTCAGGGCTGGTGCACCGGGATGACCCAGAGGGATGGAATCGGGAGGGAGTTGGGAGGGGGTCCTGGAAGGAGAGCACATGTACACCCATGGCGGATGTGTACTGAAAAGATCAGAATTGTGTTAAGTAGTCAGAAAACATCTAAAGATGAGTCAAAGCATGGCAGACCCAAGAAAAGTCATAAATGGTCAAGATTAGCAGAGGTTCCTAAAACATTTGGGATTGAAGAGATTCCTGTTTTATGTTTTGGTTAAGGACAGATTTAAGAATCCATTTTTTAAAGAACAACAAAGTCTCGATTTCAGATACAATTTTAAATATTGACTTTAATGATTCTGCAAATATATATTTCCTTTTTAAAGAAAACTCTAAAAAATATTTTAATATTACCATAATTTCACCACCAAGAGACAACCAGTATTAACATTTTGGTGTTTATAAATATCCATGCATAAGTGTGTTTTTCCCTAACATAACCACAAGCGTGTTAATAAATTATGCTTCAACATAATGCAAATATACCTCTGGATGCTTGGGTTTTTTCTTGTGTGTGTGTGTGTATAGTATTCCTTTTTATTTTTATTTATTTATTTTTAAAGTTAATTTTTTTTATTGAAGGGTAATTGCTTTACAGACTTTTGCTGTTTTCTGTCAAACTTCAACATGAACTTTTGTTTTTGCTATTATAATTTTGGTACTGTAATATTTTGATGAACGCACCTTGTACAAATCTTTTGCTTCCATCTGACCTTTCTTAAGCATAGACTCCTAGAAGTACAGTTAACAGGGGCAGAAGCATAAATGCTAAGGCAATGATGTGTTGCCAGACTGCATTCCAGAAAGAGTCTTCTTATACTCCTGAGGGCTCTTCTCTGTATCTTTACATATCTTTGAATACTGCTTGTCTTTATTGTTGACCAATTTGTTATGGGGAAAATGATTTATTTAATAGCTTCCTAAATTCTTGGTTAAAATAGCTTTAATTTCTGTTAAGAGGATTTGAAATCTTTGGTATAGTAAATTCTTTTTTTTTCTTTGAGTAATAAGAGAAATATGCAGCATTGGACTTGGTAAAAGAGTAATTCTGTTTAATGATACAAAGTATTTTATCAGAGTAAGTCAGAACTGAAGCAAATATGTTTGACTAGAGAATGTTATGTAAGTAGCAGAATGCTGAAAGATTTAAGGTGATTTAAGAAACCTATGGCTTGAGAGTGGAGTTTGGGGAATCTTTGAGAAATGCACTGTATAAGGACCTACGTGGTGATCCAGTGGTTAAGACTGCTCTCCCAGTGCTGGGGGCCCTGTTCAATCCCTGGACAGGGAACTAGATTCCACATGCCACAGCTAAAGATTTCTTATGCTGCCACTAAAGATCCAGCATGCTGAAACGAAGATCAAAGATTACACGTGCTGCAACTAAGACTTGGCACAGCCAAATAGATAACTTTTTTAACTTGGAAGATAATTGCTTTACAATGTTGTGTTGGGTTCTGCTGTACAGCAGCGTGAATCAGCCCTAAGTATAGGTAAATCCCCTGCCTCTGAAGCCTCTCTCTCAACCCGCAGGCCCTCCCTCTAGGTTGTCATGGAGCACTGGGCTGAGCTCCCTGTGTGACACAGCCACTTCCCACTAGCGATCTGTCTTACCCATGATAGTGTACGTATGTCACGCTCCTCTCTCAGTTCACCCACCCTCTTCCCCTGCGGTGTCCACAGGTCTTTTCTCTTCGTCTGCGTCTCTATTCCTGACCTGCAGATAGGTTCATCAGTACCATTTTTCTGTATTCCATATATATGCGTTACATGTGCTGTATAGAATTACCGATGGATTCCTGGTAGGAGAGAAGGGAGATAGGTACGTGAGAGACTATTTTGACCATCCTGAAAGCTCTGAGTTAAATGTTTAAAAATAGATACATAAGATGAATTTCTGCTGCTGTTTTTTCCCTCTCTGCTTTTTGAAATCTGCATTCTTACAAAGTCTGGAGTACACAGGAGTTTTTGCCAAGTCTTTCTATTTTTTCTCCCAACATTCCAATGGCTTCTGCTTTACCAATTGATTGTTGGAGGCAAAAATCACACAGAAGAAGTAGTTCTCGTAGGTGAAAAGAATTTGTCAGATTCTGCTTTTAGCTGAATGACTTCAGATGGCCCCCTCATCTTTACCCTGTCCTACAGGAAAGTCACTTCTCTTCTTTGCTTTATCTTCACCCGAATGCTCTGTGGGATGCTTCTACCTTCACATTTCTAAATTTCCATATAGATGCACTTTCACAGCTGAGCTGTTTCATCTCGTATTGTGGAATAGTCTGTTTAATTTTAATGTTGCCACATTCCAGTGGCGAGCTCACTGTGCTTGATGTGCTCCCTTTGATTTCCTATTTCTTCTTCTTAGAAAAGTAAAGAATTTAGGAGTTTTGTGGATTTTAGTATTTCATCATCTCTCTCAGAAGATTTGAAAAGTACAGAAACAAAACAACTAGTTTCTAAAACCAAAATACTATTTTCTAAACTACAGAAAAATCAATCTTACATGACAATGAAATTTCTTACTTTAAAAGGGTTTTGCATTTGTATGTAGGGAGTGAAAGGATAAAGTGAAGTGTCATACTTCTGGAACTCATACTTCTAAAATTGTCTAACAGGTAGCTTTATTTTTGGAGGAATAGCTTGGTGTTGTGCAAAAGCACTGGCTTTCCTAAGGTTTTGAAATTTCGTGACAGTTTAGAACATGAGTTTATTAAAGGGTAAAGAAGAGGGACTTCCCTGGTGGTCCAGTGGCTAAGACTCCATGCTCCCAGTACAACCAGGGGAATGGGGTTCAATCCTGATCAGGGAACTAGATCCCACATGCCACAACTGAAGACCTGGTGCAGATTTTTAAAAACGATAAGGAAGAACAGTTTTCAGAAAATTCTTTTTTTTCCTATTGTTTCAGCTCTCAGCCTTTCCCTTAAATTTCCCTTCATGTCTTTGTAAAAAGGATGAATATTTTTAGTATACTGTCCTCCACAAATCCTCCTTATAGGCTCAGATTTTCTCAGTGGTGACTAAAGCAGTTCAGCTGCTTCCAAGTTCTACATTTCATCCCCTCTGCAGCTGCTTTGTTGGCAGAGCCCGGAGCCTTTGATAGATCTCAATCCGAGCATGACCCTTCAGAAGAAGGATTTAACCCTGCTCACCTTTTAGCCTTTCTAATAGCCACAGCTCCTATGTTAAAAATCTTCATGACTGCAAGTCCCTATTTAGGAATTACTTATAACCTTCCTTACATTTACCATATACGCCCCACCTGTGTTTGTCATTTGGATGGTTGGATGTCATTAAGGCAGTTGTTTATTGCTGTTTTTAGGTCTTCAGCTGTTGTTAGGACACCTCTTTTTTCAGAGTAACTGATGTCATTTCATAAGTTGTTTATTATACAACTTCTATTAAGCACTGTATATACATGTCATTGGGCTTCGAACCTGCCTACCAGTGCAGGAGACATAAGAGATACGGGTTTGATCCCTGGGTGGGGAAGATCCCTTAGAGGAGGGGATGGCAACCCTCTCCAGTATTCTTGCCTGAAGAATCCCATGGACAGAGGAGCCTGGCAGGCTACAGTCCACAGGGTTGCAAAGAGTCAGACACAACTGAAGCGACTACACACACACGCACACATATGTCATTAAGGGAAGAAAATTTAGGGGACAGCCTCTATTTATGAGTTATTTGATTTATATAGTTTCATATCAGCGATCACTGCAGTTTTTGCTTGGTATGTGCAGCGACTATGCTGCTTCCTTCCCCTGTATGTTGTCAAAATAGAAGCATTATGTTCTCAACTGCACTGTGTGATTTAGATGTTGACTAGTTTGCAGCCTGGGAAAAGGAACGTCTCTCAAATCTATTAGAAAAGGAACAGGCAGCTTTACAAATGGCATCTCCCCCTTGCATTACATCCGTTATCTGTCTGGGTGGAGGATGGCCACACTGGGAGTGTTTCGCTTGGCCCACTCCCAGGCGGCACCAAGGATGAGCCTTGTGGGGATGTCAGACTCATCATTTCACATCTAAAATGGAAGTAGTTCTTCAGTGTCCTGTATTTGAAATTGTTGAGTACATATATCTTCCAGTTTTATTTTCAATCAAATTTATGTAGCCTTTAATTACATTTACTAGCAGCTCAAAGATGGAATTTATTTTAATTCAAGCCTTGTAAGAAACGAAGGTTGCCTATTAAAGAAAAGCTAAGAATCCAAAGAATAGAGAGATGACTAGTGAGGACAGACTGGATAAAATTTGATTGCTTCATATATAGGATTTCTTCTAATTCAGTTTGGGGACTAAAAGCATTTACTATAACAAAATGTTTGTGTGTATATACGTGTGTGTTTTTGCAAATCACACATATGTAGTCAAGAAAAAGTAGTTTTTGGTATGAGTGTTAAGTATTCCATATACTTCTGTGGTTAATGTACCCAGATTATTAAACTGTTTCTCCTCTTTTCTCTCTCTTATGTCTTCCATCATCCCATAATAATATGTCCCCAAAGTAAGTATGTCAGTGGACTGAGGGACTTTGAACAGGGTCAGTTGCTGTAAGTGAAGCATTTATAAACTAATGTATTCCAGATGTGATGGCCATTAAGAATTTAGTAAGCTGGATTAAGTTGCTTAATCTTGTTCGAATAGTGAACTAAAATCTGTAAGATTGAACTGAAGAGAAACAAAGCAAATTCAAACCAAAGATTTATGATTGAGCTTGAAGGGCAGTTTCAAGGGAAGGGATGAGATGAAGTGTTCTCAGTGAATTTTGACAAGTATCTACCATGTGCCAAGAGCTGTCCTAGGTTCTGAATGGTGGTTCAGGGCTGAAAGACTGAGGGGCAAAGTTTGTGCCCTAAAGGCATACAGAGATGTATATAGTTATAATTTCAACACTTGTGAGAAATGCTGTTTGAGCCATGTAGGGGCTGGTTTGTGAACAAGGGTACCTAATCCAGGCTGAAATAGTCAAGAATGGCTTCCTAAAGAAGAGGTGATATTTAAACTGCATCTTAATGGGTGGCAAGGATTTCCTAAGCAGCTGAAGAGAGCATTCGAAGGAGAGCAGCAGAGGTAAAGAAGTACGAGTGTACACAGTACGTTTGGAATAACAGCTTCCAGTTGCTCAGGGTGCGTGAGAGGTCGTGGAGTCTGAGCCCAAAAAGCAGGAAGGAGCAACTTAGTTCATCAGAGGCTTTACTTGCTTCATCCTGCTGTTAAACATGCTAATGCCTTGTTCTGGTTTATATTTTTAACAGAAATAGCTGATCATATAAAGAACATATTATTAAGGAACAGAAGGAGGGTCAGCAAGTAAAGTTGAGGGTGAACAGTGGTAAGGCCCAAATCAAGACAAGCGCTGCAGAAGGTTGAAGAGAAGTTAGCAATATTCAGGTGCTGTTTTGAAAGTAAATCTGGGGCTTCTGTGTTGGCTCAGTGGTAAAGAGTCAGCCTGCCAACCTGGGAGACACACGTTTGATCCCTGATATGGGACAGCCCCACATGCTGCGGAGTAACTAACCCTGTGTACCATGACTGCTGAGCCTTGGAGCCCGTGCTCCACAGCAAAGAGTAGCCTCCACTCGCGGCAATTAGAGGAAAACCTGCACAGCAATGAAGACCCAACACAGCCATAAATAAAATTATTAAAAAATAAAGTAAACCTGAAGGAGTTTGGAGATTGATGGGATATAGAGGTAGGTCACAGAAAGGGTATAGAGTAACTCTCAGGCCTTTGATTAGGAAAAGTAACTGGTGCCGTTTGCTCAGAAATATGAAATATGAGGGCAGATTTCATGGCGTGAGCAGGAAGATAGCAAAGGTTTGAGGTAGGCTGAGGTCAGGGCATCTGTGGGACCCCCAGATAGGGATATGTAGTTCTGAGTTGATGGCTTAGGTGGAAAGGTACAGTGACTGGTGAAGCCATAGCTAGGCTAGCCCAAGGAGAGCCTGCAAAATGAGAACTAAGTAGGGCCGGAGGTAGAACCCTGGAGATCACTAACATTTGTCTGGTAAAGGAGAGTCCCTAAAGAGAATGAGAGAGCAGGCAGTGGGGCCTCCTGAAAGCCAGAGGAGTTTGGAAAGAATATGGTTTTTTAAAATTGGCTCCATTATTCTAGTTGACATCTCTTAAAAAGTCCATGTTATTTTTCTTTTTTTTAAGTCAAGCTACTTTCTTAACTTTCTATAAATGGAGTCCTTTCCTTCCAGATCTGAATGATTCTACCGGCCTAGCGTATGAAAATATACTGATGATGCCCAAGCTTACAGAGTCCCACAGACTTAAACTGCTTCCAGGTTGAGAGGAATTAATATTTCCAATACCATTGTGGAGGCTCTTTTGTAGTTTGAAAATTAATGATGTATGTGTTAAATTTTAAAGAATGGTGAAACAGTTCTTTTTATATGAAAGCCTCAAAGTGCTCTATAAATGATAATTCATTAAACTGATGTTTTAACACTTAGCCTCACGCTGTATTTGCTCATTCACATAAAAGCAGGCAACACTGGGTCTGTCAGCATTGTGCTGGCAAAATTGACACAATAGCAAAATTGACAATGATGAAAGGAGAGTGTATGTCTTAATAAAACTCTGTAGGTGGAGCACAGTGTCTGCAGCGGCAGCTGCTCCATGACTCTCTGCATTCACTTTCCCCGCAGGTGCTCTAAAACTTTGTACCTCAAAATGTAGTTCAAAAATCAGCAGCTTTAGCTGGGAGCTTGTTGGAAATGCAGAATCTGAGTTCCCACCCCTAGACCTGCTGGTCAGTCTGCAGTTTAATAAGATCTTCAGGTGGTTCCTATTCACATAGTTCAAGAAATACAATTCTGAAGCATAAATAGACTTGCAAGGGGCTTCCCTGGTGGCTCAGATAGTGAAGAATCTGCCTGCAATGCAGGAGACCCCAGGTTCAGTCACTGGGTCAGGAAGATGGCCTGGAGAAGGAAATGGCAACCCACTCCAATATTCTTGCCTGGAGAATCGATGGACAGTGGAGTCTGGCAGGCTACAGTCCATGGGGTCGCAGAATCAGACTGAGTGACTAACACACAAAGGATTTGCAAAGTTCTTTAGTCATTCAGCCCTCTAGCTCTACCATTTCACTGTCTCAACTAGGACAGCAAATTTTTTAGAAGTGGGTATCATGTATCATGGTTATTAGTTATTATTGTATTTTCTTTCCCCAAGGCAAGAGATGAGAGTATAAATGCAGATTCTGGAGTCAGATTACCTGGGTTCAAATCCTGACTCTGCCACTTGTCCTGATTTCCCCACTGGAGCGGGGCAGCCCTCACCTCTGCACTGATGTGTATTGAACATGTAATTGACTACAGAAGGGCTTTGGGGTGTGTGTGTGTGTTTTCATTCTTGTCATCCATATTATCTACAGGATTAATGGTTTCTCAGTCTTAGATGAGCTAGCAGTTACCAAAGAGTAGATGGAATTTGGATGACTTTTCAACTTCAGTAAAGAAGTGTTCTTACTAATGAAAAATTTTTAGCTTCACTGAAAAAAGTCTACAAATAGATTTAAAAGTGGTGGAAAATCACATTGAGGTCTAACATGCCAAGAAATAGTGGGAATGTTTACCAGCAGGGGTTGGAGAATTTTACCAGCGCTCTGACCTTGTTTTCTACAGGGAGCTGCTGGCATTTTATGCTATGTCGGAGCCTATGTCTTCATCACTTACGACGACTATGACCACTTCTTTGAAGATGTGTACACTCTCATCCCTGCTGTGGTGATCATAGCTGTAGGGGCCCTGCTCTTCATTATCGGGCTAATTGGTTGCTGCGCCACAATCCGGGAAAGCCGCTGTGGACTTGCCACGGTAAGTGAGCTCTTCCCTGACCGTATGTGTCGTCATAATATGTGGGGAGATTCATTTGTGTTACTTGCTTGACTTGAGCATGAAACTCCATATTCTCTTTGGCTCCCTTTATAATTGGAATAGAATTAGCACTTGTCTTAAACTTGTAGCAGTTATCTCAGATAATTGCTTTTTATCAAGAGAGTATTTAGAGCTATTTTTTCATTTGTATTTAATTTTTGACAATGTTTCCTTACATTTTCCTTACAGTTTGTCATCATCCTACTCTTGGTTTTTGTCACAGAAGTTGTTGTTGTGGTTTTGGGATATGTTTACAGAGCAAAGGTATGTTGTCTACTGTAATTTATATGTTTTAAAAGGTGGTTTAAGTGTTTTGAGTGAAATAGGACAAACTCATTTTCAGAATAAACATTTTCTTTTGCCTTCAGTTTAGCCACCACTTGAAAAATACAAAGGTAAGTAGAAATTATGTGTCAGGATTTCTTATCTCATTTAATATAACAAAGTTTACTCTGCTGCTATCCTAGTTTTAGGTGGTACTGGTTTAGTTGCTAAGTCATATCCAACTTGTGCCCCCATGAAATTTTAGCCCGCTAGGCTCCTCTGCCCATGGAATTCTCCAGGCAAGAATACTGGAGTGAGTTGCCATTTCCTTCTCCAAGGGATCTTCTTGACCTGTGAATTGAACCCCGGTCTCCTGCATTGCAGGCAGATTCTTTCCCGACTGAGCTACAAGGAAAACCCCTAGTTTGTAGATAGTTTTCTTTAAATGACTCTAGTTGTTGTTCAGTTGCTAGTCATTCCAGCTCTTTGCAACCCCATAGATTGCAGCATGCCCAGCTCCCCCGTCCTTCCTTCACTGTCTCCCAGAGTTTGCTCAAATTCATGTCCATTGAGTCAGTGGTGCTATCTAACCATCTCATCCTCTGCTGCCCACTTCTCCTTTTAACTTCAGTCTTTCCCAGTATCAGGCTCTTTTCCATTGAGTTGACTCATCATAACAGGTGGCCAAAGTATTAGAGCTTCAGCATCAGTCCTTCTAACTAATATTCAGGGTTGATTTTCTTTAAGATTAAATGGATTGATCTCCTTGGAATTCAAGGGACTTTCAAGAGTCTTCTCCAGCACCACAATTCTAAAACATCACTTCTTTGGCACTCAGTCTTCTTTATGGTCCTGCTTTCACATCTGTACATGACTACTGAAAAAACCATAGCTTTTGACTGTGCAGACCTTTGTCAGCAAAGTCATGCTTTTTAGTATACTATCTAGGTTTGTCATGTGAAAGTGAAAGTGTTAGTCACTCAGTCAGTCGTGTCCGACTCTTTGTGACCCTGGTCTAAAGCTCACCAGGCTCTATCCATGGGATTCTGCAGGCAAGAGTACTGGAGTGGGTTGCTGTGCCCTCCTCCAAGGGATCTTCCCTACCCAGGGATCAAGCCCACGTCTCTTATGTCTCCTGCATTGGCAGTTGGGTTCTTTATCACTAGTGCCACCTCAGTCTTTGTCGTAACTTTTCTTCCAAGGAATGGGTATCTCCTTGACTGTGGAATGATCTACAAATGAATAATTGGTCAGCTGAGAAATTTGTTCAAATTTCCTTAGTCCATAGATTCCCTACATAGATTCTCAGATTTCTATTTTAGAAGAATTAAAGATTTCATTTTCCATTGCCTCTTATAAAGAAAAAAATGCTTTGGTCCTAGACATAGAAAAAGGTTACTGGGAGTTGGTTTTCAGTTGCTCAGTTGTGTTCAACTCTTTGCGAGCCCATGGACTGCAACATGCCAGGTTCCCTGTCCTTCATTATCTCCCAGAGTTTACTCAAACTCATTTCCATTGAGTCGGTGATGCCATCCAGCCATCTCATCTGTCGTCCCCTTCTCCTCTTGCCTCCAGTGTTTCCCAGCATCACAGTCTTTTCTGATGAGTCAGCTCTTCAAGTCAGGTGGCCAGGGTATTGGAGCTTCAGCATCAGTTCTTCCAATGAACATGCAGGGTTGGTTGCCTTTATGATTGACTAGTTTGATCTCCTTGCTGTCCAAGGGACTCTCAAAAGTCTTCTCCCCACACCACAGCTCAAATGCATCATACTGGGAGTAGCAACCCTACTACTTGTTCCTGAGGAACGAGGGGTCCTACCAACTCAAACACCACGACAGCTATTGCCAGCCACTCCCTTCTTGTCCTTCTTTTCTCTTTTCTGGTCTTTTCTTCTTTTCTTGCCCCTTTCCTTTCTATTTTGCGCACTTTTGCTTTCCACCTACAGCAGCATTTAAGGCTAAATGGGCTGCTTTAAATTAACTAATTTGGGTATAACTATAGAGCTCTTATGGGCTTCCTTGGTGGCTCAGGGGTAGAGAACCCACCTGCCATTGCAGGAGGCGTAGGTTCGATCTCTGCATGGGGAAGATCCCCTGGAGAAGGAAATGGCAACCCCCTCCATTTCTTGCTTGGAAAAATCCCATGTACAGAGGAGCTTAGTGGGCTGCAGTCTGTACATTAGCAAAAGAGTTGGACACAACTTAACGACTAAACAACAACATAGAACTGATACAAAGGCATTGTAAGGTTATTCTCTGAGCACAGTCAGGGTTATTCTCATTGTAACTTATGGCTTGGAGTCAAAGACACGATAGGCTGATTTACTATTTAACCATTGCTGTATAAGGTACCAGGCAGCTATGCTAGAAAAAAAGAATGCAGTGGATCCTGTCCCTGCCTACAGTCTGGTTATCAATTTTATGATCTTAACCACATGACTGATAAAATTACCAAATAGATCTCATCATCTTAGAAGGGTAAGGAGAATCTGGTACAAGCAAACTTAATTAAATAACACTTTAGTTGCCACTCTGTTGGCAGTGATATATTTTGAAGAGTTGATTTCCTGATCATTTTTTTTTAATCTGTTGATTACTTTTGCATATTTGTCCAAGTCTGAATAAACATTTAATAAGTAAAATGTAGTATTGGTATTTGTCCCAAAAGTATCCTGTGGGTGCTTTGTGAGTTGTTTGATTTTTACCTCCTTTAGAAAAGGAAAATGAGTAGGTCTTTTAAGAACCCCATTTGAAAAAGGAGGTGATATATTTATAATTTAGGACACCTATCTCAAGGCTCAACTGCTTTCTCCCTCTTTCATAAATAGGTAGCCTGCCATCTTGCACACAGTCGTCTCTTTGATTGCTTTTAATCTAATGTAATATGTCTGACATTTTGCCCGAGTCTACCTGAAAGCAGGAAGGGAGAGAACTTTTTTTCTTACAAGAAATTCTTAGTGATACCTCACAACTTTACATACATTCCATTTAGGCATTTAGCTGGAGCCTTGACTAATGTTACTTTCACCAGTATTTTTGAGGGACTGGATTCTTTGTTTTGATTCAGGTGGAAAATGAAGTTGATCGCAGCATTCAGAAGGTATATAAGACCTACAATGGAACCAACCCTGATGCTGCTAGCCGGGCCATTGACTATGTTCAGAGACAGGTGAGTTCTCCTGAAGCTGATTTGTTTTTGAGAACCAATCGCTACTGAGTCAACATTAAACTTATCTCTTTTACTGTGTAAATTAGCAGTATACCTTTATAGCCATGGTTAGCTGCATAATGAGTCCAGTATTTTTACCTTCACCCTTGAAAAGTTTTTTCCACCATTACTTAGCATAGCCAGATAAGAAGCATCTGCCCTTCCTCCAAAAAAATAATTAGCTAAAGGGGTGATAATGGGCGAGAGGTTTATGTCACAGGAAAGTTGAGAGCCCAAATGAACTTGAGAGGAGGTGAGAAGTCTTTCACATGCCTTTAGAAGACAAGACCTGCAGAGATAACAGACAAAACCGTAAAAAAGAAAATTATTGTAGATAGTTTGAAACAGACCTAAAAGTAGAATCTTCTAGTAGATCTTTGTATCCATAAACTCACCTGAAAATTTATCTGCTTTTCTCCAATCTTATTTCATCTATTACTCCCACATGTCTTTTGCTAGTTATAACTTAGAATAAATCCTAGACATTTCAGCAAAAGATTTTAAATACTTTGTCTTTGGATATAATGTTTAATTCAGAATCAGATGTTTAACAGGCAAAATTAAAGATTTTTTTCTTAGCTATAAACTACCCCTTGTTGGCAATATGATTTTTCAAACAGAGGGTCTAGAACCACTAATTATATGTAGCTATTTAAATTAAAGTTAAAAATTCACTTCCTCAGTCAACACTAGCCACATTTGAGTGATCAGTAGTTCTGTGTGGCTAGGTGCTACCATACTGAGCTTATAGACCTACGACATTTCTGTCATTGCAGAAAGTTCTATTGGACATCACTGGTCTAAAGTAGCTTAAAGCTCTGTGCAATGCACAGAACTCTGAAGTTCAGCATAGGGCCATGCGTTCTATGAGGACTGATGTCTGTTCTCTTCTCTGTTAGCTGCACTGTTGTGGAATTCACAACTATTCAGACTGGGAAAATACAGACTGGTTCAAAGAAACCAAAAACCAGAGTGTCCCTCTCAGTTGTTGCAGAGAGACAGCCAGCAGCTGTAACGGCAGCCTGGCCCACCCCTCTGATCTCTATGCTGAGGTAAGTTCAGTTTCTTGACTAGCACTTGAATCTAGCCTGGTCACCTGTTTTCTTGGTGCATTATCTCTACCTTGAACTTTTCTACCTTCTTTTACTTGTCTTTAATGTCATTTAATTTCAATAGAAGTCATTTTCAAATGCATTATCTTTTCCCCTCTTGTAGCTTGTCATTTCCATTTCTGCCAGTGAGTAGTAATGTGTGCTTGCAGCTTTTCCCTTTTTAAAAAGACTAATGAAGATGACTTTGGGTGTTTCAGGGGTGTGAGGCTCTCGTTGTGAAGAAGCTGCAGGAAATCATGATGCATGTTATCTGGGCAGCATTGGCATTTGCAGCTATTCAGGTAAGCACAGCTAGCCGAGGAGTTATCAGAGTGTGCTGATTCTCCAGTGTCAACACTGAGTGGTTTTTAACCACCAAGTGCAGTTAAGCTTTGCGTATATGGATAACTTGGAAGCGATTGCAGTACAGACACCAGTTTGCAACATCTTCTATTTCCTGTCTCCAGACATAGACCCAGAATGGTCCCAGAAACCAGAGATCTGGATAGGGAAACCATGGATGGGGGACTTCTTATTTTATTTTCTTGACTTGATTAGTGAGTGACCTGTTCAAAATACAGACTGTTGTCGTAAGGTATTCTTGGGAGGTGCTTTAGTAGAACTTCACACAATTGTTAAAAAAATCAAACTACTTTATTTTAGCTTGGAGATGGAAAGCTTTATTTTAATTTTTTTGTTTCTCTCTCCATTTCTTGATTTCCTGTCTCCAAGGGATTTATATGTTAATATACATACATCAAGAACTGGCACTACACTAGTCTCACACTAATGGGAGAAAATTTATCACTTTGCAGAAAAGACTGTTAAGTAAAAACTGAGGTTTAACCGCCCTAGTATTTGTGGATTTAGTTTTTTTAGACAGATTGGCATCAAGAAGTCTGTCATACCACTTGGCATATCTAGGAATGTACTGTGTCTTTTTGGTAGCTGAGGGGACTTGTCCCAGCTCCTATCAGTGAAAACAGTCTTTTCCCTCTTTATTAATAGCCTGTACATAGTAGCTGTTAATTGTTTTAATTATTTCTCACTTTATCAAAAACAAACAAACCCACACATATGCTTTATACCTCATCAGTTCAGTTCAGTCCAGTCTCTCGGTCGTGTCCAACTCTGTGACTCTATAGACTGCAGGGGCTACGCCAGGCCTCCCTTCCATCACCAAGTCCCAGAGCTTGCTCAGACTTATGTCCATCGAGTCAGTGATGCCATCCAACCATCTCGTCTTCTGTCATCCCCTTCTCCTTCTGCCTTCAATCTCATACCCACCTAAAAAACAAATAAGGAAGATGACTATTTTTACGCCCAGTTAGACTACTTACATTCCTAGTTTCTCAAGTATATATATTTTATCTTAGGGATTCTGTTAGAGGAACTTTACAACTATTTGAAAATGATTGAAAATCCTTTGCATCAGATCTAGTTCTCAGAGTGTTCTTTAGTGTTCTTTTAGTATATTCTTGAAACATGCTTCAGGTCCAGAGAATCTGTTCCAGCACATTATTGACCAGAGACATATTAATACCACAGGCATTAATTTCTGCAAAAATCCCCCAGGCAATAATGTGTTAAGGTTTTTATATCATTTAATTGTTAGATAAACCAATGTAATTGCTAATTTATATGTAAGTTGCTTGGCTTGTCTGCTCTCTATATATTTGAACAGAAACTAGTGTATTTAGTAGGAAGTACCTTTTAAAATGGCAAAAAGGTGATTGTTTACTTTGCTGATATTCAAACAGCTCTGAAATGACTGATTAAAAAGCCTAGCTCTATTTGCTCTGGTCTTTGCCCTTCTAAGCATTTACTCTGTGGCTCAGCGTAGCAGTAATCTGTAGATCAGCAGGGATGTATTTCATATTTTCTTTGTGTAAACACTGTCATTTAGCTAAAAATAACAAAACATGAAGGTGATATCTTTACCCAAGTGAAATCCTGATCTGTGCATTTTTAATGATTTTATGTGTGGTAATAAAGCTGCATATATTAGCTTGCAGCAGAAAAAGTTAAAAAGTGTATGATGCTTATGATCATGAAGTATGCAACATGTATAAGGAAGGCTAATGGAAATCAACACTTAAGATATGTCCCTCATCTACTTGAGCTTATTAACCAGCTTATTTTCATTAAATATTTTTCAGTGGGGACTAATAAACATTCTAACCAGTCTCTTAAATATGTCTTCTCACACCATTTTATACTTAAATCACCTTGGCTTAAATAATATCTGATAAAGCTCTGATGTTTCAAGTTCAGCAAAACTAAGTCAGAGATTGAGAACTTTTGCAGACTTGAAACATAGTGGTTTAGAAAATTTTTTAAATTTTAGTTTTAAGAGAAAAAACATCCATTTGCGGTAAAATGATTTTCTAATATGTGTGAGTACCTATAAATGTTTAAACTTTTTATATTCAGAATCTGATGTAGATTGGTGCCCAGGATATGGAAAACCTAGGTGAAGGCAGAAACAGCTCAAAGAGCAATGAGCTTTTATACTTAACCCTGATAGAGAAAGAGCTAGAAGGATGCTTGGAGATTCTCCAGTCCCTGTTCCCTTAGTTTTGAAGACCTTGAAATTGAGGAGGAACAAGGATAGCATGACTTATGACCATCACTAAGTCCTGAACCTTGTCTCAATGTGTACTCTGCCTCTGATTACAAATTGAAGAATTAAGATCCTCAAAAGATTAAATTTCTAAATTCTGTTATGAAATCTGACTGCAAATTAACACTTTAAGCTGGATGGAATACACAATGTAATAACATTGAAAAATTGTTAGCGATTTTCTTCAGGTTCTAAAGTAGGAAAGCTCTAAGAGCTATTGCAGGAAATTCAGTTTTATTTAATGGTTTAAAAAAAGATGATTTTTGGTAGTGTTGTGAGTATCAAAACTATGTGCTGTCTCCTTTGATTTTGAGTATGATTTGTGGTACTGTTAACCTACATTTCATCAATGTTCTAAGACATAAAGGTGAATTTAAGATAAAATTTTCTCATACGCATAATTTACCAATAAAAGCCTCTTCTTTGAGTACCGTGGGCCAGTCTAGCCCACCACCTCTTTTGACGTGAACCCCACTCATTTTATGTATTGTCCATGACTGCTTTTGTGTTATGGTGACAGAGTTGAGTAGTTGCTAAACAGACCAGTTTTGTCTCTTGGTTCACAGAGCCTAAAATATTTGCTATAATTGCCCTTTATGAAACATTGGCCCACCCTTGTTCTGGTCTTGTTAAGTGGTCTAGGTTTGGGTAGGACCAAAACGATCAAGAAAGAAAGACCTGAAAAGTGCTAGTTAATTGTTACAGTGGGATTTTTTAATATAAGAGAATGAGATTTTAAAGATTTTAAAGATTTTTATAAGGAGTGTGTAAAATCTACACTCCTTATACTATTAGTTTATTAATCAGCAAGATATTTCACGTCTTTGATAGTAACCAGCCTCTTAAATGTACAAATGATCAGCTCTAAATTTTATATTTCAACAGTCTGGTCATAATAATAAAATCTAGATTTTTGATTTGGTGGGCTCTTTTAAGTATCAGCTGCAGGTTAAGCTCTCTATAAAGGCAGTATGGGAAAAAATGGAAATTGTCAGTCCTTTGAGTCTCACAACGCTGGCACGTCCTTAAGATGGAATGATCAAGAGCAAAATTTTATAGAGAACCGCTTCCCAAGGCCATGTTGCGTTTTTCTGGTCTGTATGCCAAGTGTGAAGGAGGGTGAGACTGCTATTTCCTTCCTGCTTCTTCTGACTTCTATTTTAATTCATTAAAATGAGTTAAAATATATATGTAAATAGCACTTTGGATTGGGCCCTTTAGATAGTTAAAATTGAGTGGCTTAATTCTGACTATCTTTTGAAAAAAATATTTCAAGTAATTCTTCCTTAAAAACTTAAAACCAAAGCTTGGGAAGCTAATTCCTGAGTAACTTTTTTTTTTTTTTTTTAATTTGGGGAAAATTAATCTGAATTGTTAACTTTTTGAAAATTCCTTAATTGAAAAGCCCACTTTATAAGTTTTTCTTAAAATAATACATGTTTAATAAGAGATGAAACTCCTGCTCAAGTCTTGACCCCAGTTCTTAAGTAAGGCCCTCCTTGTAGAGGCAACCACTATTCCCAGTTTCCTGTATATCCTTCCAAAAGTGGTTTGTGGTTAGACTAGCACGTAAATATTTTTTATACAAATAGAAGCTTATAGGATGCAATTTTCTCCTTTTTTTTCTTAAGATAATTGTAAGAAACCTCCAGTTTTGAGAAACAATGCAGACAGAATCTTTGTGTGCCTTGCACAGTTGCCCTCAGTGGTTAACATTTTGCAAAACTGTTATATGTGACAATCAGGAAATTGGCATTGATACAATCCACTGGTTTTATTTAGATTTCTCATTTCAATATGTGTATTCAGTTCTGTACAATTTTATGACCTGTTTGGTTCTTGTATCTACCACCACCACAGCCAAGATACTGAAGAGTTACAATACTATAAGAGTCTCACCTGGTATTCTTTTATAATTGCACCCACCTCCCTCCCATGCCTCCTCCCCCACTTATCCATCCATGCAACCACTTATCCATCCATGCAACCACTTATCCATCCATGCAACCACTTATCCATCCTCCATTCCTAAAACTTCATCATTCTAAAAATACTATATAAGTGGAATAATATATGTAACCTTTTGTACCTTCTTAGAGACAAATTAATATGCTACCATGGATACCTATATGTATTCTATTTTTTTTACCTACTTCATAATTTATTTGCATTAATGGGCACTTATGTAAGTGTTGCTATTACCAAAATGCAAGTAGTGAATGCACTCTGTATGTATGTGCAAAATATAGCAAAAAATTTGTAGCCTTTAAGTTGAGGGGTCAGAGAATAGGGATGACTTTTTGACAGGTGTTTCTAAATTTTTCTCAGAAGAGTGTTTCCAGTGTCCAGTTCTAATTGCCTTGTATAAAATACCTACTTTCCCAGAATGCCATCTATAATTGTGTATCATGAAGCATTTTAGTCCTTGGCAGTCGGTTTTTTTAATCATTTGCTTATGTATTTAGTAATCATTTTTGCTGTTGGCTGGGTGCAGATTACAGTCCATTATTTGGACTAGGTGCAGATTACTTCTTGTGACTTGAGTATTGTAAGGATGTTTCATTGTAAGAAAGCATACTGGAGCTAAAACATTTGTGATATTTTTAAATCTGCTGTTGGAGAATGTCAGTAATCAATGAGATTTTAATGTAGCAAAGCTTTGGAAATGAACCTGTAATCCTTAGTGATGAGGTTTGCACTATAAGAAGTTATTGTGTAGCACTTAATTTTTAAAAAAATTTTTATTGGAGTATTTAATGTTATTAAACAGACTCATTTTCAGGCATGAGTAGGGTTTTATCAAGCTTATTGAATTGTTTTTAAATCAGTACAAGTTGATTTAATTTAAATTAAAGTCAGGAAAAAAAGGATACTTATTTCAGACCTCATTTTGAGAGTGCTGACTCCAGTAGAAGTTAACCAGCTGAAAGGAATGTGAGGAGGTGAGGATGGGAAGAGATCTTTTCCCCAACCAAATCAATAATTTCAGAGCTTAGCATTTTTATTGCTCAATTTAACATTGCCTGGAAACATAATTGTGTTTGATCTTATAGCTATTCTAAAAATGTTTTGATGTACAGTGAATGGAAATGTGTTTTTTTAGGAATTAGATAATAAACATGTCTAGAATTGGCTTCAGATATATAGTGAACTTCAACAATATCTACTTTTAAAATGTCTTTAAGGTACTTTGCGCTAGTAAACACTCAGCAAATGCTGATATAATGAAACTGATGAATTCAAGCAGGAAGTATATATCCCAAATGGGTAGAATAGAGGCTAAATAAGGGGAGAAGTTGGAGTGTGTGACTTCACCATGGAGAATTAAGACTGAGGACATCCTTTGTCTCTGTACGTGTGTCTCATTAGTAATCTTCCATTTCAGACTTTGAGCGTCTAGTTGTAGATCGGGTACATTCTATTGAAATTAGATTGACCCCTGTATGTATATGTACAAAGGGCCCTGCCTTTTAAAATCAAATGACTGAGGCCTTTCACTTTCAGTGAAAAGTTAGAACAGCATATTAATTTACTTAGCTCTTTAATAACTGTTTATATTTTGTAAGAAGGCAGGTCAGAAATTCTAGACTTGTTTCTCTTTAATCCAGCTTAATCCTCTCACTTATCCAAAATAACATGGCATGACTTTGTTACTATTCCTGTTTGCTACCACAGAGGGATTAGGACTATTAAAATGATGAAGAAAGTGACCTTTAAAAAGTAATATGTATATAATACCACAGAGCCATCCTGGACTTCAAAAATAAGTAGTTGCAAAGCAAAAACCTTCAAACCACACTTTTGGCATCAAGATTGGTTCCCCCTGCATAGGGCTTTTGTTGCTACTCACATATTGGGCTTTTCATTCTCTGGATTGTCATAAAGCCTGTCTCCCCAAAATCCAGGTGGGCGAAAGACCAACATTAGATTTTGTCATATGTAGTCTTGATCATTCCACTCCCTAGACCTTTGCTGTCTAGTATGGTAACCACTAACCGCATACATCTGAATTTAAATTAATAACATAAAAAATGCAACTCCTTAGTTGCACTAGCTCCATTTTGAGTGATCAGGAACCTCATGTGGCTAGTGGCTACCATATCTGACAGCTCAGTTATGGACATTTCCATCATTGCACAGAGTATACTTTTGTACAGCCCTGGTCTGGATCAAGATGAGGATGGCGCTAGGAGAGCCTGGATACTCTGCTTGCTTCACAGATTATTCTTAGACGTGCAGCAGGGATGCTAAAACTGGGTTCTTAGTTCCTAAAAGGATAATGTGTTCTTTAGAAATTGCTTACTGTTCGTGATTTTTTTGATGATTTCAGATCTTTGAACTATGAGACAGTTCCATTACCAACAAAGAAATACACACTTGCTATAAGAAGATTTTCAGCCTTTTCCCCCCATTGTTTTCTTCCTGCAGCTGCTGGGCATGCTGTGTGCCTGCATCGTGTTGTGCAGAAGGAGTAGAGATCCTGCTTATGAGCTCCTCATCACCGGCGGAACCTATGCATAGTAGAAAACTCAAGCCTGAGCTTTTTAGTCTTGTTCTGATTTGGAAGGTGAATTGAGCAGGTCCACTGCTGTTGGCCTCCTGAGTTCATTCAGTTAAAGCACAGGTGTTGGACAGAGCAGCTTGACTCTTCATTTGTCTACCTTCTTACCTACCCACCTATGACTTTTTTTTCCCCTCTGTTCTAGCTGACTCTCCATGTCCATGTTTTGAGTACGGCGGTAAATGTTCTAATCTCAGAACGGTTTGTGAGTTGTGTGGTATGGTAGAATTAAAGGTTGACGTGCTCCTGCTTCTGTCACCTCCAAGCATAATGGGACTGCTGCTGTAGTATCACCAGATCCTTTCAGTCTTCACAGTGGAGAACTCTTGGCCAAAGGTTTTGGGGGGAGGAGGAGGCAGTCAGCTGTCTGGTTAAAGTTAATACCAGATAGTGCCCCTCATCAGTGTCCTTTTTAAAAATATATACTATAGTCCAGTAAGATAGCAACTGTACAAAATGGCTAAGATAGATTTTAGAATCATACCTCGTGTATCTTGGTTCATCTTCAAAATCAGACTGAACTTTGAAACTAGCGGTTTTTAATCAAAGCTGGCTTTATAGGAGAAGTATAATGTATGCACTACTGTTTTAAAACAATTAGTGTGAGTGTGTGCGTGTATTTTTGTATGACTGAGCTTATTCATCGTAAGTCTAAACTCGTTAGAAATATTGTACCCATGTAGACTAGCAAAATAGTATGTAGATGTGATCTCAGTTGTAAATAGAAAAATCTAATTCAATAAACTCTGTATCATCCCCTCAACATGTAGTTTTTAATTATTTGGAGACACTTCAATTCCAGAGCAGCAGTGTAATGTTTTAAATGTTGGTACTGTCTGTAGTTCATTATGATTTGCATGAGTTTCAGTTATATCTGTTGCAGAATTCTAAAGGCCTTGATATTCACAAAGCTACAAATGCTTTTCAGTCCAGTACATCCTGCAGAAATGGAGCACCTGCTGTATGCATGGCACTGGGGATACAGTAATGGTGCTGTCCTCTTCTTCAAGGAATGTGGAGTGCTAGTATCAGAGAATTTACAGAAGCAGATAATTCCCATGCAGTGAAGTGATTGTAGTGATAAAAAAAAAAATGGGAGCCAGAAGGAGATGCCTGGAGAGGTCAGAGGCAATTTCTGGAGGAAAGGCCCAAGCCCAGAGGCCAGGTAGACTTTGTAGAAGGGGGTGCACAGGAGTGTGAAATGGAATGGAGTATGTAGGCAGCTACAAGGAACTGTTTGTGCCTGGGGCTTGAAATACAATGCTGGGGAAAAAAGTGTGGTAGAGCCTAAGTCTTCTAGGATCTTCCTTGACATCTTTTGGAGGTCAGATTTCACTTGAAGGTAGAAGCAGCCACGTGTGAACATGGTAGTGGTGGAAGCAGACCTGTCATAGCCTCCCTGTGGCCATGGGAATGGGCTGGAGAGGCCACGCAGGCTTCAGTGAAGTGTGGATACAGTAGTTCAGGAAAGAACTCCTGAACTCTTTGGAGTGGGGCTCCGTTGGTGGAAGTGGTCTCAGGAGGAGTTTGGAGTAGGGGAGAATAGTAGAATTTGATCATTGATTAGGCAGAAAGAAAGGGGAAGGATGGAAGGATTAGAGGATGAGTCCCAGATTTCTGGCTCAGTCAACTGGGAAAACAGAAATAGTTGCAGGGATTGGGAGTCAGTAAGGATCATATCTAGGGACATGAATTCTTGTTCAGTTTTGGATCTATCAGTTTTGAGATGCCTGAGTAGTATGCAAGTCTGTCCTGCCTGAAAATGGAGATGATGTGAGAAAGGAGAGTAGAGACTGATTTCTGTTCACAAAGTGCAAGTTAACCAAAACATGGCTGATCTTAGAGAACTATAGAAGATTGTGACGCCACCCTTCTAGCAGAAAGTGAAGAGGAACTAAAGAGCCTCTTGATGAAAGTGAAAGAGGAAAGTAAAAAAGCTGGCTTAACATTCAACATTCAGAAAACTAAGATTATGGAATCCAGTCCCATCACTCTGTAGCAAATAGATGGAGAAATAATGGAAACAGTGACAGACTTTATTTTCTTGGGCTCCAAAATCACTGCAGATGGTGACTGCAGCCATGAAATTAAAAGATGCTTGCTCCTTGGAAGAAAAGCTATGACAAACCTAGACAGCATATTAAAAAGCAGAGACATTATTTTGCTGACAAAGGTCCGTCTAGTGAAAGCTACGTGTTTTTCCAGTAGTCATGTATGGATATAAGAGTTGGACTATGAAGAAAGCTTAGAGCTGAAGAATTGATGCTTTTGAACTGTGGTGTTGGAGAAGACTCTTGAGAGTCCCTTGGACTGCAAGGAGATCCAACCAGTCCATCTTAAAGCAGATCAGTCCTGGGTGTTCATTGGAAGGACTGGTGTTGAAGCTGAAACTCCAATACTTTGGCCACTTCATGTGAAGAGTTGACTCATTGGAAAAGACCCTGATGCTGGGAAGGATTGGGGGCAGGAGGAGAAGGGGAAGACAGAGGATGAGATGGCTGGATGGCATCACCGACTCAATGGACATGGGTTTGGGTAGACTCTGGGAGTTGGTGATGGACAGGAAGGCCTGGCATGCTGCAGTTCATGGGATTGCAAAAAGTCAGACACGACTGAGCGACTGAACTGAACTGAACTGTTGACCAATGTTGGCTGTAGGCATTACAGTTTTTGGTGCATTTCATCGATGTGCTGAGCTTACTTCTCAGATGTAATGGTTTCACTGGGATTCAGAAAGCTGTAGTGGATCAAACAGGCAGCAGACCATCAGACAGTGACCATGACCTTTTTTAGTACAAGTTTGGGCTTAGGAAGTGCTTGGGAGCTGCTTCTCAGGCCATCCACTGAGCTGATTGTCGCCAGTTGTTTAAAATCCACTTTTCATCACATGTCGCAGTTCAGTTGATAAGTGGTTCATTGTTGTGTGGAATAAGAGAAGACGATGCTTCAAAACAATCATCTTTTTGATTTGCAGTCAGCTCATGAGGCACCCACTTATCAAGCATTTTCACCTTTCCAATTTCCTGCAAATGCCAAATGACCTTATAATGGTCAATGTTGAATTCTTCAGTAACTTCTCATGTAGTTGTAAGAGGATCCGCTTCAGTGGTTGCTCTCCGTTGGTCATCCACTTCCAAGGGCCAGCCGCTGCACTCTTCATTTTCAAGTCTCTCATCTCTTTTGCAAAACTTCTTGAATCACTACTGCACTATACGTTTGCTAGCAGTTCCTGAGCCAAATGCGTTGTTGATGTTGCAAGTTGTCTCTGCTGCTTTATAACTCATTTTGAAGTCAAATAAAAAGATTGCTTGAATTTGCTTTTTTTCTAACAACATTTCTCTAGGCTAAAATAAATATAAAATAAACAGCAAATAATAAGTCATTAGCAAAAAAATAAAGTGAGAAATGTGCATGAAAATGATGCATAACCACATTTATTTAAGAATGTATTCCAGTATCAAACAGTGAAGTTCAACAGTGCAAAAACCGCAGTTACTTTTGCACCAGTCTAATAGACATATCCAGTTACCCTCTAGAAAAGTTATACCAATTTATATTCCCACTAGATGGGGAAACAGTGCCAGTCTTTATTTTTTTGAACTCCAGAATCACTGCAGATGGTGACTGCAGCCATGAAATTAAGATGCTTGCACCTTGGAAGAAAAATTATGACCAACGTAGACAGCATACTAGAAAGCAGAGACATTACTTTGCCAACAAAGGTCTGTCTTAGTTAAAGCTATGGTTTTTCCAGTGGTCATGTATGGATTTGAGAGTTGGACTATAAAGAAATCTGAGCACTGAAGAATTGATGCCTTTGAACTGTGGTGTTGGGGAAGTCTCATGAGAGTTCCTTGGACTGCAACGAGACCCAACCAGTCCATCCTAAAGGAAATGAGTCCTGAATATTCATTGGAAGCACTGATGCTGAAGCTGAAACTCCAATACTTTGGTCACTTGATGCAAAGAATTGACTCATTGGAAAAGACCCTGATGCTGGGAAAGATTGAAGGAGGGAGGAGAAGGGGACGGCCAAGAAGGAGATGGTTCGATGGCATCACTGACTCAATGGACATGAGTTTGAGTAAATTCTGGGAGTTGGTGATGGACAGAGAGGCCTGGTGTGCTGCAGTCCATGGGGTCACAAAGAGTTGGACACCACTGAGCCACTGAACTGAACTGAATTGATCAGTATATGAAATTCTGCATTTCTCTACAGCCTTGTAGATACTCTGGGTATTAGAAGATTATGTTTCTAGAAAGTTGTCCATTTATTCTAGGTTTTCCAATTCTTTGGCATATAACTTAATAGTATTCTCTTATGATTTTTTGTATCTCTCTGATATTGGTTATTTCTTTTTAATTTCTTATTTTGTTTATTAGAGTTCTCTTGTTTTTCTTGATGAATCTGACTAAAGGTTTTTCAACTTTGTTTCTTTTTTAAAAAACCATCTCTTGGTTTCATTGATCTTTTCTGATGCTTTACTGTTTGTTTAGGTTTTAGTTTCTTACTTCCTTTCTGATCCTTATTGCATGTCCTTCTTGCTGCTGACTTTGGGTTTTCTTTGTTCTTTTTCTTCTAATTTATTTGAATGGTTGGTTAGGTTGGAAACAAGATTTTGCTTGTTTCTTAAGGAAGGCCTGTAATGCCATTAACTTCCCTCTTAGAACTGTTTTTGCTGTGTCCCATAGATTTTGGAAAGTTTTGTTTCCATTTTCATTTGTCTCAAAGTATTTTCTGATTTTCTCTTTGATTTCTTCTTTGACCCATTAGCATGTTGCTTAGTCTCCATGTGTTTGTGCTTTTCCTATTTTTTTCCCCAAATTGATTTCTAGTTTCAGACTGTTATGGTTTGTAATTTCTGTCCTCTTAAATTTTTTTTTATTTTTATTTTTTTAAATTTTTAATTAATTAATTTTTTTCTTTACATTATCGTGTTGGTTTTGCCATACATTGACATGAATCCACCATGGGTATACATGTGTTCCCCTTCCAGAACCCCCCTCCCACCTCCCTCCTGATTCCATCTCTCTGGGTCATTTGTTTTGTGATCTATCCTGGAGAACTTTCCACGTGCACTTGAAAAGAATGTATTCTACTTTTTTGGAATGTAGTGTCTTGAAGCTATCTGTTAAGTCCGTCTGTTCTATTATGTTATCTAAGACCACTCTCCTTACTGATTTTCTGTCTGATGACCTCCATTGATGTCAGTGGGGTCTTAAAGTTCCCTCTGTTATTGTATTATTGTTAATTTCTCCCTTAATGTCTGTTAATATCTGCTTTATGTATTTAGGTGCTCCTATAATAGTTATATGTATGTTAATGAGTGTTATATTCTCTTCTTGTATTGATCCCATTATCATTATATAACGTCCTAATTTGTTTTTTGTTACAAACTTTATTTTAAAGTCTGTTTTGTCTGATGTGAATATTGCTACCTCTGCTTTCTTGTCATTTCCATTTGCATGAAATGTCTTTTTACTATTTCCTCACTTTGAGTCTGTGGGCATCTTTAGCTCTGAAATGAGTCTGTTGTAAGCAGCATATAGATGGGTTTTGTATTTTCATCCAGTCAGCCATCCTCTGTATTTTGATTGGAGCATTTAGTCCAATGTTGAATGTGACTATTGGTAGGTATGTACTTATTGCCATTTTGTTACTTATTTTTGTAGCTTTTCAATGTTCTTTTAGTCTTGTCCCTTGGGATTTGCTGACTTTCTTTTATATCTCTGTCTCTCTAGTTTTTGTGTGTCTGTTGTAGGTTTTTGATTTGTGATTACCATGGGGTAACTTATATGCTAACCTATAGGTGTATCTTCCTGTTTCAAACAGGTAGTCATTTAAGTTCAAACACATTCCAGCAGGTATACATTTTTTACTCCCCTTCTCCACATTTTATGTTTTTGATGTCTTATTTCGTGTCTTTGTTGTTTATCCCTTTACTGATTGTTGTAGTTATAGTTGTTTTTACAAAGTTTTGTTTGTTTTTTAATCTCTGTACTAGCTTATTTAAGTGGTTGATCCTCAGCCTTTACTGTATATTAGCTTTTATTAGTTGGATTTCTCCTTTCCTATAGATACTTCTTGTTTTAGCCTTTTCCTTTCCACTTCAGAAGACCATTTAACATTTCTTTTAGGGCTGGTTTTGTATTCATGAACTCTTCAGGTTTGCTTGTCTAGCAAGTTCTTTATCTCTCCTTCAACTCTAAATTATTAAATTGCTGGGTAATGAGTGTATCCTTGGTTGCAGGTTTCCCCCTTTTCAGCACTTATTGGGGTTTCCTTGTATATGACTCTTTATTTTTCTCTTGTTGCCTTTAGAATTCTCTCTCTAACTTTTGCCACTTTAATTATGATATGATCTGTTTGGGTTCATCTTGTTCAGGACCCTCTGTGCTTCCTGTATCTGGATGTCTGTTTCCTTCTTCAGGTTTGGGAAATTTTCATTCATTATATCATCAAATACTTTTTTGACCTTTTTGTCTCTATCTCTTCTCCTTCTCGGACCCCTATTATGTGAATATTGGTACACTTGATATTGTCCCAGAGATGCCTTAAACTGTTCTCAATTTTTATTTTTCTTCTTGCTGTTCTGATTGGGTGATTTCCATTATTCTGTCATCCAGATCACTTTTGCATTCTTCTTGATCACCTAGTCTTCTGTTTATTCCTTCTCTGTGTTATTCATTTCTGTTATGGCATTCTTCAGTTCTGATTGATTTTTAAAATATTTTCTAGTTCCTTTTAAAATTCTTCCTTTTTGTTCGTTTCCCTAATTCAGTTAACATTCTTATTACTAGTGCTTTGAACTCTTTATCTGGCAAATTGTTTATTTCTGTTTGCTCATAGGTTTTCCCTTGCTCTTCCAATTCAAACAAACTCCGCCTGTCTTCTCCTTCTACTTCCCTTTCTCTGTCTCTGTGAAATTAGGTGAAACAGTTACCTTCTGCAGTCTTGAAAAGGGGCATCCTTGTGTGGGAGCCAGCTCACACAGTCTGCACGCACCCAGTCACCTTGGTGGGGGACCCAAGTCTGACATGAACGCAAGTCACATCTTTCTCCAGGGTGTGCTGGCAGCCATCACCTGTAGAAGGTGGGGCTGCAGAGAGAGGGGCTAGGACCACAGCCACCAGGGTGGTGGTAGGAAACTGGTCAGAGACCTTTGTAGTTTCAGTCTGCCCTCGCTGCACTCTTTCAGAGGTAAGCAAGCCTATGCTTGTTCCCCATGAGTGGAGTCCAGCTGTGAGAGGTGACTTCCCTTATTTTCAGTGGCTGTCACTGTGCTAGTGGGGCCAGGACTGGGTCTCAGGTTGCTGGGGCAGAAGTTCTGAGGGGTCAGGTCCGTGCTAGCCCTGTTCCCTTTAAGTGTGTGCTCTCTGCCCCCATCACTGGCACCCTCACCCCAGAGAGGAGCAGTGCTGGAGAAAGAGAGGTTTGAGGTGGTGCTTGGAGCAGGCTGCGGCAGTCGGGCTGTCAGAGACCCAGAGTGCTTCTGATTGCTGCCTGTGTGAGCAGTAGTACGGCTGCCCCCGCCCTGCTCAGACACTGCTCCAGGTCTGAGCCTCCTTTGTCTCTCCACTTAGCTGCCGCCATGCTTACCCTGGTGTGTTAGCAGCAGCACAGAGCAAGCAGGACCTGTGTGCGGGCTCGGCGTGGGTTGGGCCTGGGCTGTGGAGGTCTGATGACAGTCAGCAGACAGGTTCTGAGGGACCACCTGGGTCAGCGCATCATGGCTCTCTCCTCCCCACTTAGACACTGCTCTGGATCTGGGCTACCTCTGTGCCTCCTGGCCAGGACAGCCCTCGCCTGGGTGTGGAGCTGCTTTGTAGAACAAGGCTGTTCAGCTCAGGCTAGGGTGCATACCAGGGCGGTGGTGGGAAACTAGAGACCTTTGTAGTTTCAGTCTGCCTTCTCTGCCCTGCTTCAGGAACAAGCAAGCCTGTGCTTGTTCCCTGAGAGTGGAGTCCAGGCTTCCCACAGCCCTTCTGTTTGTACCTTCGGCCCTCCAACCAGCCAGGGGATCTCATCTTCCTGGTGTCTTCCTGGGGCACCCAGTATGTGGCTGGAACACTCATTCCACAGGGAGGATCTCTCTCTGGGCTCTTTTGAGTCCCCTCCCAGGGCACAAGTCCCAGCCTGATCACTGCTCCCCTTCCTACCTGATTCTCTGTGACTTTCTTACAGCCATGGTTGTGCAGGAGTCTTTTGCCTGCCTCCAGCTGGTTTTCAGTGACCACTGTTCCACATGTGATGTAGTTCTGATGTGCTTGTTGGGAGAGATGAGATCCCCCCTCCTACGCTGCCACATTGATCCGTTTTTGACACTCTGGGTTGGTCTGTATCTTTTCTTCCCATCCAGTAGATGAAAAGATGTGTATCTATGACTCTTAGCTAGGCTCAGGGTATTTTCAAAGCTGTTGTAGCCATTTGTGTCTCCTGGATTTCCAGTTTGTACCATCTGCCCAGTTGGATCGGTGGTTTTGGATTTTTTGTTTTTCTTATGGATCTTAATAAACAGTTAAGTTTACTTGGAAAACTTTTCTGTGAAACTCAGTGTGTATTGCTGTTATGGTAACGGGATAATGTGCCTGATACATATCCTAGTTGATTATTGTTGGTGGGTAGAAGTCCCTGCTCTTTGAGTGCTTGATCTTATATGCTTGCATTTCTTGAAAATGATCTGTGTGTCCTCTGTGGCTCTTTATCACAGTGTCCCTGAGATTTCCTGAGGGTATTGTGCAGGACTTTGCAGAAATATCCTAAGTTTACCTCCTGGATACCTTTTGAACAGTGTTGAGTGTATGGCTAGTCGTGGGGGTTGTTGACTCATAAACTGGTCATGTCTCTTCACTTAATCCACTGAAAGCAAAATGGATATGAAAGTTATAATAGAATAGAAAAGAGACCTCTTTATCTTGGCATCCTCAGCACCCTAGTAGTGTGTACATTCAGTATCTAAAATCAGTCACTGTGATGCCATAAGAAGTTGGTTTTCAAACTCTCTTTTTGCAGCTGCAGTACCTGTTAGAAAAGTTCTCAACCCTGGCTGCATATTAGAATCACCAGGAGAATGTTTGAAATATTTATGCTCAAGCTGAACTGGCAGAGAATTGGATTCAGTTCAGCTGAGGTGGGACCAGAGCATCGACATTAAAAAAAAAAAAAAAACTTGTCAGGTGATTCTCCTGAGCAGCCAAGGATGAGAACCACCACTGGTCCAACAGGCAGACTCTGCAAGGAGAGCTTGGAGTGGAGTGGGGCTCGCCTTGCCCTCCCTTTGGCCCCTGCTAGGGCTTTGCTGAGCACAATTTGAAAGCCACATCGCTGTGGGCTTGGAGCTGAGGATGGGGTGCCCACTCACTGGTGGTGACCTTGTTCAGGGCTTGGGCTGCTGCTTCACATGCCAGAAGGGGGAAATAGGCAGAGATTGTGGTTTAGCCAGACGGAGCCTAACAGATACCCCTGGGCTGAGGTTGCCCAGCCTGGGAATAGCTGTGGGAGTGTGGTTGGAATTAAGTTTTAAACCCCAGTGGTGCTTGTGTCCAGTTTGGCCAAGTAGCCCATTGCTTCTCCTTTACTCCTTGTCGCTTTGGGGAAGGAATTACTGACGTAACTACAGCTCTCCCTAGGGCATATTAAGTTGAGGATGCTATGCCAAGCCGAAAGTTACTATTTATTACAGCCAAGGTTTGGAGGTGGTGGTCCTTTTTATTAAAATGATCACTTTTAATGTCTAATTTTGAAATTTCCAAGGTTAGCAATTTACACCAGAGCTTATTGCACCCATCTTGCCGATAATGGTACTGAGAGCCAGAGAAATTGTACCTTGCCTGAGACCACACAAGGAAGCTTGAGCCTCGATTTCAGACCCTGATGCTCTGACTTCAGAGGCCATGCTTTTCCTGTCTGTTCTACTCCATTTTTCTTGTGAGTAGCCCTCTGTCAAGGAGAGGGGTGCAGTTGTTTATACACCCCATTACCCACACACCAACTCCCTCTTTATCTGTCACCATCTCCTCTCCTGGCATGGCTGTCTGTCCAGCTGAGGTTGTGACCTGTTGCACAGAGAACGGAGAATGCTGCAAAGGCAATGAATCTGACTTCAATTCATTTGTGAGTTTCTTTCTTCCTGCTATAAGTTGTGACCCAAGAGTTGCCCTCAGTTCTATTCCGTGGCTGCCAAAGTGACTGGAGGGCGGGCCCTGTTATCCGACACTCGTTACCCAGCACCCTCCAGCGCTGTAGACACTGCAGTACCTGTCAGAGCCGACGATAAATATCTAGGCCAGCGGTTTTTAAAACAGATCTTTGCAGTTGAATGGAATGCTCAATCAAGATGACAAGGTATTTTCAAGGAATAAGTAAAGCACTGAAACCTAGAGCTTTCTCTTCTTTTCTTTCCTCTTGGCTGCTCCTATATGACCTGATGCCAGTGGTCAGTCTGCTTGGTTATCCTGCCTCTTCTGGGCCTTCGCTCAGACTTTGTCCTTGCTGCTATCCCGTCTCCACCTTCTACTGCACCTGAGGAGGGAAATCTTCTCATCTCCTTTTTTTCCACTCTTCCCATTCCTGCCTCACATCCTTAAGTTTACAAGTGCTGTTGATACATTCTCCTAATTCTTCCAGAATTGCTCTCCAGTTCAGTTGCCACTTCCTGGACAAGCCACCGTCATCTTTGTGTTGGCCAGCCTGCATGTGGCCTCCTGGTCCCACTCTTACCCTACTTACTGTCTGCCTTGTATCAGAGGGCTGATAGTATCTCTGTGCAGCTTCTGGGGTGAGCAAGCTCTTTGAGACCACCCCTTTATCTTAGCAACCTCCCGCCCTCACTTTCAAATACAGTGTCATTCACAGAAGTCATTAAGATACCTTGCTTGATTGACAGGTCTCGTATCTGGCTGACCTGGGCAACGCTTCTGGCTGCCGGTTAGCACTGGCTTTCCTCCACCAGGGCCTTAGGTGTGGTGTGGCTGGAGCAGGGCTTTGGCAGGCCTGGGGCAGCAGTAGAAATTATGTTTCTGGGACCAAAAAGAGAATGGCCTGAGAGCATCAAGCACAGAAGAGGAGCTTGGCCACCTCTGTGCGCAGGGTGGGCTTGTGTAGACTTGGGGCCCCTGCCTGGTGGGATCTGCCGTGTTTGAGAAGGAGTGGCATACAGCTGGGTCAGGAGACAGTGTCATCCGAACCCTGACCCAGAGACCTGCAGGCCCACCTTACCAGACTCCGTACCACGGCCCCTCTGCCTTGCAGACCATCACCTGTTTCTTGCCTGGAGCTAAGCTTGCTCATCCCCAGAATGTTCCAGGTGTTCCCTCCTCCCTGTGCTCACACATCTGCCCTGTCCAGTGCTCTTCCCTGCCTTGTGTCCTGTCTGCTGCTGCCCTGCTCTAGTCCCTCTGCCCTTCAGAAGCCTGCTCTCCCCCATTCTGGCTCTCGTGGACTTCTCCCTGATCCCTCCCTCACCCCTTCCCCATCCTCCCTGACCTCTACTCTCTCCTCTTTGACCCCTGTGGCCTTCTCCCCTTGGCAGCTATGAGTGTGTCTCCCTGGAAGGGACCCCTCGCTAGGGTACCTCCCCGTCCCCAGCAGACCTGGCACAGACCCCCCCTGGGGCCTCAGGGATGACACTGCAGGTGGGAAGCTCTGCTTTCCTGGACTCCTCCCCTCCTTTGCGTCCTCCCAATGGAGCACTTGGACACACATGCCAGGAGGAAAAAGAGCGCTCCTTTATTCCCTGTGGGAAAGACTGCTGGGGAGCAGCTGGCACCTTCCCTGAGGGCAGGCTCTGTCTGAGGCCTCCCGCAAGGCCAGGGCGATGGTGGGGGCACGGCTGGCCCCACGGGCAGGACAGGTCCAGGTAGGGGCTACTGGCTCTTCCTTAAATCTTCTCCAGGTAGGAGCCAGGGACAAAGCCACGCTGCCCGTTCCGTTGTACTGTCCACCAGCCATCCTCCCCTTCTAGGATGACCTCCAGGATATCCCCCGCAGAGATGTTCAGCTCGTCGGAGTTCTGGGCAAGAGAATGAAAACACATCCGCTGAAGGGGCCTGCTGGGAGGACCTCTGGTCAGGCGACCCCCACCCCAGGCAGTAAGTGTCTCGCAGCTGGGCTGTCAGCTGAAACATGCTGGCCTCCTGGGGCTGCAAGAGAACGCCACTCCGAGCTAGGGCAGCCTTGGGAGACCAGTGTCTTGTCCCCTCTGTTTGTCACAACCTGGGGCTTTTTCCCTGGATTTTCTTCCAAGCTACTCCCTTCTCCCACTCCCTGCCTGAGACGCAGCAAGCTAGCAAGTCGAGGGCAGGGGTGTTTGCTGTTCCCCAGGACCGCCAGCCCTTGTCGTGCAAGCACACCATCATTCTCCTGGGCTGTGCCCCCTCCCCAGGGGACAGGCTTTGGGAGTCAGTGTGGCCAGCCAAGCCCCAAGGAGATGCCTCGGTCCCAGTGGATCTGGGATCCTCGCCTCAAAGCAGGGACAAGTTAGAGTCTCTGGGGCTCTGGGCACAGCTGTCCTGTGGCTCCTTTACCCGTCCTCCCCTTGTGGGCTTCAGAAAATCAACCACGCACAGCTCAGGACCTAGTTCAGACCATGACTTGTTCTGGGCACCCATGGTCATGGGGAACAAGGCCTTAACCCACAGATGCAGAGCCTGCCCCTCAGACCACTTCCTCGGTGGCTCCAGCTCCACCAGCCAGCTGCACACATGCGTAGCCCAAGCAGTGCCCACACCTGCCTGGATACCATGTGACCCAGGGCCTGGTGCTGTGTTCATCAACTTTGATTCAGCAGGTGTGCACCAGGCCCCTCCTGAATGCCAGGTGCTATTCTAAGGGCACCCACCCCAGCACCCTCACAGTGCATGTGTCCATATGTGAGCCTACCCTTGTCACGCTGGTGTCCACCCAAGAAGAAGGGGAGGGCAGGGGCCTCACCTGGGCTGTGTAGTCATAGAGTGCCCTGTAGTCCTGGCCTGGCATGGTGGGGGGCCCTGGTGCCTCCTGCACAGTGATGGCAGCGTAGACACCCTCATTCCGGTCAGGGGTAGGATCCAGGGTCTCTGTGGAGGCTGAGTGCAAAGTGAGGCATGGTACCCGCCCCTTACAAAAATCAGTAGTCCTTGGAGGCCCCCCTGACTCACAGTGTCCCCAGACTTGCTCACCTTCTTCCCATCCCCCAACCTAGCTGTTGGAGGGCCCATCTGTGCCAAGTAGGCATCCTCTCCTCCTCCTCTCCCCAACCAGGGTGACAGTTGTTACCCCCAATTACCCGCAGAAGATGGTGACAGTGTGGTCTTGGGACTTCCATGCAGCAGCCCAGAAAACCTGGGGGCAGGAAGGACAGGTGAGTCAGTGGGTGGGGGGAGTAGATGAGGCAGGGAACCTGCAAGGTTGGCCCTAGATTCCAGGCACAGATATGATTTATGGGGTGCCCCTGGGCATGAGGGCTCTCTGAAGGGTGGTTCCAGTGGTTCTTCCCCCGCAGCACTCTCCCAGTCCCTTACCCTGTAGATGTCGTCTCAGTACCTGCTCCCTGCAGGGCCAAACTGGGGACTCCGAGACCGCTATGCTCCAGGGCCTGGGCCCCACACCCACCAGACCCCTCTCCAGCCTCCCCCACAGGCAAAGGAGCTGCCCCCTAGAGCTCAGCCCACTTACACCCTGCTGGGACCTTCACCAGCCACACAAAGTGGTTGTCCAGGAGGAAGTGTTGGGCTGATTCACCCCTTTCTCTGTACTTGGCTCAGACCTGGACTGAGCTGGAGTCATGCACGTGTGTTGAATAAAAGAAAAAAAATAGTGCAAAAAGCAAGAGGCAGACACTGGGGCACCTAGTACAGAGGCCCATGTGGGTGCCCTGAAGCAGAGGTGCTGAGAGCTTAACACGAGCAGAGCTGTTGCTATGCTCCCAACCCCCACCTTCCTGGCCTGGTAGGTTCAAGCTAAGTCTGCAAAGACTCAGCTTCACCAAACAGAGACTGCGTGCCAGGCGTGGCCAGTGACTGGGAGAGGAGTGCAGAGGTGCAGGCCGAACAGGCAGAGGGGTCTGGGGAGTAGAGTGGACTGGTTTGGAGTGTACAGGAGACAAGAATTAAATAGGGACCAGGCCAGACACCCAGGGGTCTTGAGGGCTCAGTCAGGGCCAGGGCCTGTAGGAAGCTGCCCTGTAGTGTGAGGTGGAACCCAGAGACCTTTCCCGGGTAACCTTTGTGGAGCTGAGGGTCCAGGACAGAAGCACATGGACAAGCAAGCGTAGACTTGGCAGGCGTGGGAAGACCTGATGCAGACTTGCCCTGCCAGGGAGGGTTAGCCCAGCAGCAGGAGCTGGAGGGGCCAAGCTCCTGGAAGGTGTGGGCGCCCCGCCCCGCCGCCTGCCTTCCCAGGGTGGTCTAGGCTCTCGACTCCATTCTTCCCTCCACTCACTTCCCCTGCCCCTCTCCAACTCTGCCTGGCTTCAGCTGCCCCACACAGGCAGGCGTCCCTGCCTGTCCTCTGCAGCAGCCAGGCCTCCCCCTCTTTCTCTCGTCCTCATCAGGCCCCTCCTTTCTGTCCTTCCTCGGCTCTGCCCCAGGTGAGCTCTTCAGGCCCGTTGTCCAAGTGGCCACCTGTGCAGGCCTCTGGGCCCTCACTGGGGGTGCAGGGAGGTCCAAGTCCCCTCCGGTTTTGGTGTGATAGGGTGGCAATGCCCGCCTCCTAGGGTCCTCGCTGCCTTAGGGTCCCCAGAGGAGCATGCTGTGGGGCCCACGAGCCTCAGAAGTAAGCCGTCCTCGGAAGGCCAGGAGCTCTGTCACCTCCACTCCCGCCCATGCCCACCTTTCAAAGGCAAGGCCTCCTCTGCACTAGGTTGGAGGAGGAGAGGAGGTCACGGAGGCCTGGGGATGGTGCGCAGGTGCCATGTGAAGCCCACGGATGGGGACCCAGGGAACGGACTGAGGCAGTTGGAGGGTAGGTGCACCCTGAGTAGATTACGGCGCTCCCAGCGGGCTGTCACTGCCATCACCCAAGGCCTGAACCGGGGGGGCCTTGGGTCTGAGTCTGCCCCCAAAACTCATGGGCCCTGGGCCTCGAGGAGGCGTGTGAGTTGTGCAAGTGACACCCTGGGGCCTGACACCAGGACCCTGGCGCCTACCACAGGCCAGGGAAAGGGGCATGGAAAAGCTGGAGAATTCTCCAAGAGCGCTGGCTGCAGGGCCTGCTCCTCTGCCCCGCTCCTCTGCCGCGGGTGAGGGGCCTGACAGTCCGAGACTCCGACCAGACCAGCAGCAGAGCTCAAGGGGTGAGCCCGCCTGGAGTCTCCCAGCACAGTTGCTAGTGAGTAAGTGGGGTATGATTGTTTAATGCCTGGCTCCTCTTGGGCTGAGGGTGTCCTGAGGCTAGATTCAGTCTGTTCTGCCCCCCAAGAGTGCCCCGCACCCAGACACTGCACCATGCACACAATAGGTGCCCAATAAATACATGGGAAGAGCCAGTTGCAGGAGGAGGGGCTGGCCCCCTTCCTGGCAGCCCACCTCCCCCCAGCCCCGCTCTGTGTGTCCCAGCCGGCTGGTGTCCAGCAGGCGCTCACCTCTTTATCATACCACAGGACGGCTGGACGCCAGGGCTGCTGGACGACGGGGCCACCTCCCGATCGTAGTAGTTCTGGTAAGGCACTGGCGCTGCAGGTGACAAGTCCAAGAGGCCCAGGGTGGTGAGGGCAGGGCTGGCGGGGCCTGTGCCCTTTGACACCCCATCCTCTCCCCCTCCAGAGACCCAGACAGGGGCCCCACCTTCCCATCCTAGCCCTGGCCTGCCCTGGCGCTTGAGGAAGGGGCCCCCTTTCACTTCCCTGAGAGATCCCACTGTGGGTACCACCAAGACCAAACATTCTAGACTCAAGGTTTAGCGATGCCAAACCGTGGAGTGGAGTAGGGGCTCTGAGGAGGCGCTGCCTCTCCCTACCCCGTATGCCCTTGAGTGTTACAGTGTTCCTAGGCCCTGCCCATCCTCTCGAGGAGGCAGCACACTAAGGACCCAGCCAGGAGACTGCACTGTCCCTGAACTTCCCCAGGCCTGGCACCCAGAGGGAGCCGTGAGCCACCCTGCTTCTGTCCTGGCAGTTGAGGCTCAGAGAACCCGGGCCAGGCCTCCCAGGCAAGGTGGACCTGGACCCAGTGGCCGTGTTGCCTGCACGCGGGCCTCACCTGGGGGCTCGGTGCCCGTGCGCTTGGCCTGGATGAAGCTGTCAATGTCAGCGTCCACGCTGCAGCCTTCCAGCGTCACACGCACCTCTTCGTAGAGCTGGGGGTGGGAGGGAGCAGAGGCTGGGGGGCCAGGCTTCACCTCCATGCCCACGTTGTCAAGCCTGCCCCCCTCTTTGGGTCTGAACCCTGACCAGGGGCCTTGAGGTGTAACTGCCCCAGGCCTGCCTGAGGGGCTAGAGCCCTGGCTGGCAGCTTCTGTTTACTGAACACCTCGTGTGTGCACGTTTCTTTGCATCCTTTGCATTCCTCTCCATCCTCTGTGGGAGACAGGACTTCCTCATTTATAGATGAGGAAGCTCCAGAGAGTGACTTGCCCAAGGTCACAAAGCAGGAATTGAAGTCAGTGCACTGGGCTTTGGAGCCGGTATGAGAGGATTCAGAACCCATATTCCCTCCTCTGCTACAATGAGGCCACCAGGTGGGCTCAAGTCATTTGAGGGGAAAGCTCCCAAAACTCCACACCCATGGGCAGAAGGGATTAGGCAAGTAGCGGTGGGATCAGGGAGTCAGGGCTGAGAGAGAGAGAGAGAGAGAGAGCGAGGGCTGCATCAGCAGAGATCAAGGCCCCTGGTGGGGAGGTGGCCACCCCTCTCTGCTAAGGAGGGCCCAGTAAGCAGGGGGAGCGAGGACACCCTGGAGATGTCTGGGGACAGAAGAGGGACTGAACCTCAGCTCCTGCAAGCACCAGGCCTGGAGCAGGGCAACCCCAAGGTCTCCCAGCCTCTCTGCAAACCTCTGAGGGGCTGTGTCCACCTCCCCTCCCTTTCCCTTCCCAGCAGAGGGACTAGAGCTCTGGGGCTCTGATAGAAGAGTTGAGGCCTTGGAGCAGGGGCGAGCAGACAGGCAGACGCCAGGGTGACCACAAAGCACATCTTCCAAGTCCAGAGGCTGTGGCCTGCACAGTGCTGAGCTCCCTGTCATTGGGGCCTGGGGCAGAGCCTCGGCACTTGGGTCGGAGACCCTGAGGCCAGGGCTCAGGTCACAGAGGACTAGGCCTGCTCACAAGCTCAGGTGGACCTGGCTGCAGTGTTGCTCAGAGGCTGCCCTCCCCTCAGGCCCCCCCCGCCCCCCGACTCCCTGTTCTCAGCCCCCACCTCATCGTCCTTGACGCACTGCATGGAGAGCTGGTTGCAGTGCACCCACAGGGAGTTGCGGAGGATGGTCAGCCGGTCAAACTCCTGCAACTGGAAGGCCTGAGGAGAAATGGGGGTCACTGTAGGGCTGAGCCAGGCCGGGCCCCATCCACAGCTCAGCTGGAGTTGACCAGCCAGACCCCATCTGCTGAAGCCAAGCCTAAAGGAAGCCTAAAGATTGGGGGTCCCCACCCCCACCACTGTGCCAGCCCTTGAGGCTTCTGGGAAGTTGAGCTGCCTGTGGGACTCTGCCCCTCCCCTTCGCCAGACCCTAACCACACTCCTGGGGTGTGTCTTACGAGGAGCACTGGACCCTGAATCCTGTCTCCTCAGGCCCTGTTCATCCTCAGAGCCCAGGGAAGCTATGGGTTCTGTTGAAGCTTCAGTTGCAGCTTCAGCCAAAAGGGGTGAAAGATGCCTGCCAGCCTGCAGAAAGGGACCCCAAGCACAAAGCCAGGCAGGGAACTCCCTGGGGAGGGCCTTGGGGTGAGTGAATGAGTGAAGGAAGGATGGCTTTCCCCCACCGCTGCCCCCTCTTCCCCGCCATGAAGCGGCCAGGGCAGGGACGGGCATCGGCTCCGTGCCGAGAGGTCACTCACCTCGCAGGTGGCCCGGTGCTCCTGCTCCCACTCGCTCCTCACCCTCTCCAGCTGCTCGATGTTCTGCCTGTACACCCGCTCTGGAAGCGCAGGGGGTCCTCAGGGAGGCCAGCCCACCCCTGTGCCCCTGCCCAGAGTGCCCTCCTCCTCTCTGGAGAGACCTGCCCTGGCTGCTAGAGCTGCAGGTGAATGCTCATCAGGGCCCCTCACCCTGGCACTGCCCTTGGAGAGGGGCTCAGCACCCACTGTGTTCCAGCTGCCTCAGGATGGGGCAGAGCCTAAAGTCAGAGTCTGGGCCTCTCACCATCCCACCTTCTAGATGAGAAGCTGAGGCTCAGAGGGGGTGGCCCTGGAGGAGGGTGAAGGGGCGCTTTGGGAGCTGGTGGGCTGGGAAGCCAGCGGGCTTGGACCGTGAGCTCTGTGACCCCCAGCCAAGAGAGCACCTGGGTATTGGGACAGGCACTGTGGCAGAAGGCAGAGCTGTGTCCGCAGAGATGAGGGGTGTTGGGATCTTCTGGCATCGGGAGGAGGATTGAGCAGACAGATGCCCAGAGAAGGCTGTGATGTGTCTCGGTGTATATGAGAGAGAGAGGTGTATGCTCAACGAGTGGGCCTGTCTCCCTTGATCAGTGGCTGAGAAAGTCCTAAGCCCTGGAGCCAGATGGCTTGCGTTCAAATACAGTTACCACCACTTACTGGCTGTGTGACCCTGGGCAAGTTAAATAACCTGTCTGTGCCTCAGTTTCCTTACCTGTTAAGAAAGGAGGATAGTAACAGTGAATAATATCTCATAGGATTGTTGTGAGCACTGGTTAAAACATGCAAAGCACCAAGAACAGTCTTGGCAAATGTGAGAAAACAATTTTTTTGTTTTACTTGCATAAGGAAGCAAGAGTGAGGAGTGTGGGACTGTGTCCCAAGGGTAAAGGAAGTGTGCTGTGGGGGCAAAGATGCCCAGGCTGCCCCACCCCCTAAGCTGAGGAGGTGGCTAGCCGCATACCTGCCTCGATGGCTGAGTCCTTGCACTGCTTGGCTTTGTGCTGGCTCTGAGGAGACAGAGGAAAAGCGGCACTGAGGCACCTCCCAGCCCAGACCTTGGGCTCCCGGCCTCCCTGGGCCACCCTGCAGGGCCTCTGTCACGCCCTCCCTGGCCACCTCTCACAGGGCAGGGAGACAACCCTGAGGGGGATACTCCAGAACCAGTTGTGGGCAAGCGCCATCATTAACTCCAGCCTCACCCCACAAAGGACCACAGGCTGTTTCTAATAAAATAGGAATAAGACAGAAACCTGGTCATGCAGACACATGTGAAAACTAGACCTGGAGACCTAGAGGAAGAAATGTAGACCAGGGGCCAGGCCCTGGGGCTCTACAGCCACTGCTGGACCTGCTGGTTGGGGCTTGGGCTCTGTCCCTGACTTGCTGCCACCAACTCACTGCAGGCCCCTGCCCTCTCTGAGCCTCAGCTTTCCTGTCTGTGCAATGGGCCAAATGTGTTCTTGGGTCCTGGGGGCTTTGATATTCCCACCCTGGCCAAGAGGCCAGAGTAGTCAAGAGCTTGGGTTCTGGACAACCTGGGTTTGAGGTCCTTTCTCTGTTCCTGCCTGGCTCTGAATCCTTGGACAAGTCACTCACCATCTCTGGGCCTGTTTCCTCTCTGGGACATGGGCCTACTGATCCCTTCTCCGAAAGGTAGGGTAAGGGTTAGCATCTGCTCTCACCGCCCTGTGAGCTCTGGGCCTGGGCTGCAGTGGGTCTGCTCTGAGGAAAGGGTCATTGGGTGCAGCCTGGAGACAGCAAAGAGGATCAAACTGACTATCTAGACCCTGAGATTCTAGGAAACATTGCCTGGGGGTGTCTATGGCATCCCTTCCCGCCCTGCTCCAGCCCCATGAGATCACACAGCCTCAGTGACTCCACGTACCTTCTCCACCTGCTTCTGTTGACCATTGGTGCTAATGCGCTCAAAGGCCTGTTCAGCGTCATCTGCATCCCGGCACTTCTGCTCATACGTCTTCTTGGACTGCGGGGTTTGGAGGGGTGTGACTTGGGGGCCCCCAGGGTGAGGCTCCTGAGCCCAACCTCCCTTCTCCCTGTCAGGGGCTGTAGATGGAAAGGGGGCCTCCACACCAGGGACAGAGATCTTGGGGTCTGGAATGGAGATGGAGAAGGGAGTCTTGTTCCCAGGCCCCCCTCCCCACTGGGGACAATGTAGCCTGGTCCATGCCCGCCTCTTCAGAAGTGTCAGACCGCCTGCAGCGCTCGGGAAATGTCGTGTGTCATCACAATGCCAGGCCCTGTGCACGCAGTCCTTTCAGACAGCTCAGGAGTCCCTTCTCCCTCCACCCGCGGAATCCCCAGCTGACAGCGTGTGTGACCCTGTGGACCACTGAGACTGGTTGCTTACCCGTCAGTCAGGAGCATCCCCCTCACTAAGGGTAGGGGGCAGAGCCCCCCGGGCTGATCTGCATGGCACCCGGGCAGCCAGTGCAGCTCCAGGAACCTGACAGGCCGCTGTGCCTGTTGCTGGATGGAGGCGTGAGGCCAGCCCTGTCCCAGGGCTCCTGGGATCCATACCCCAAACCCGGCCGCCCCTCCTCCAGGCTTACCTCCATGGCCTTCTTGTGGAGCGACAGCTTGCTCTTCTGGACACGGTCCATGACAGCCTCGTACTGCAGGGGACATGAGGCTCTGAGCGTGGGGCTGTAGCCTCAGGACGCTCCCCTAGGCCAAGAGGATGGGGTGTCCCTGGAGGAGGCCCAGCCTCCCCTCCTGGCTCTGATGGGGCAGTGACAAGATGCCCTCTCCCTCCATCAGCCTGCTCTGTCACAACTGCTGCTCCCAACAGAAGGCTAGAGGAGCCCGGGGCATGGATGCACCCTGGATATCCAATCCCTGCAGACCACCCCCCGCCAGCCAGGACTTGGTCTCTAGCAGAGAACACCCAGTCTACACACACACATGTGCACGCACACACACCGTCCTTCACTCACAAGCCTCTGTGACCACACATAGCAATCACATTCATGGGGACCCCAGCCACACTGTAGAAGGTGTCACTCTGTCTGAAATAGCTTTGGCAAACATCACAGCCTCACCAGCCACAGGAAAGCTTGAAATAGCCATCCTGGGGCCTCACAGATGCTCTGCAGGCAAGTCCCAGCTCAGAGAGGTCACCTGCTCCAGCATCTCAAGGCTGGGCTGACTTGTGGGGTGGGCTTTGAGGGCCTATTGTCTGCTCAGGAACCCAAATTTAGACTCCCGAAAGCCTCAGGCCCCAGTTGGGCAGACAGGGAGTACAGCCTCCTGAAATTTCTGTGGTCAGAGCCACTCATCGGAGCCGGCACCCTGCCTGTGAAGACCGAGAGGGGCCTGGTTCTTGGTTGGGTCCCTGAAGCTTGGGAGGTGGACATAAGCATCCCATCGTGCAAGAGGGAAACTGAGGCACAGAGAGAGTAAGTGGCTTGGCCAGGACGCCCAGCCCCAGCCTGGCCCCAGTCATGAGTTGTTGCTTTGCTTTCCCTTCACAGCTCAGTTGTGTGGAAGTTTCCATTTTCAATTCTTGGGACAGTGTACAAAGATGCTCCCTCTCCAAGCAAGTGTTTCTGCATGCTGACCTCTCCCACCCTGTTCAAGTTCCAGCCTCATCACTGAGGCTCCTAAAGGCTGATCCTGTGTCCACACCTGCCTCCCCAGAGGACCATGTACTCAGCCAATTAGAGTGTCTCAGGCTTGGGAGGGGGCACTGGGACACAGAGGGTACCAACCCCACCTCTCATCCAAGCTCTGCAGCTTCTCTGACAAGTCACCTCCAATCTCTGTTTACATACCTCCCACAATGGGGGACATCACTTCCTTTCCATGCATTGAGGGACAGCCGTCCCCTGTGAAGAATACCCTGGGATGCTAGGGCAAGCTCAACACCTCCCATTCCCCACAGGCTCTGTCCATCTTGGCCTCAGGCAGCCCTGCAGAGTGGCTGCAGTGACTAAGCCCCCAGGTCTTCCTTTCTCCAAGATAAGCAGTTTCTGGTGACTCCCTAACTTAGGTTGCCTACTTTGGAAACTCCCAAATTGTCGCATAGCCTCCATAGCCTGCTGTAACGGGATGATCAAAAAGGCCCATGCCCTTCACTCTTGGCATGGGACTCCTCTGTGGGAAGAGCCCCAGGGGGTCCTTCAGGCCAGAGAGCCGGGCCCTGGTTCCAGTGCCAGGCCTCTGTCCACACTCTTCTCTCCTCTGGACCACCATCACCCTCAAGGCTGGGGTGCTGCCCCACCCTCCATCATGAGAGCCCAGCCTCCACTACCACCGCAGTGCCCACCCTAGCCTCCCACTGGGCCCGTCCCCAGCACCCGCCTCACCTTCTTCCTCTGCTCCTTCTGCCTCTCACGGAACTCCTCCAGGCTCCGCAGCTCCTCACGCAGGGCCAGGGCCAGCTGGATGTGGGAGCTGCCCACATTCTCCATTTCTGGGGGCAGAGTGAGGACACTGGTCCCTGGCATCAGACCTGATGAGCCCCAACCAGTGACACACTCGCCCCTGCCTGGACCAGCCCAGCCCCAACCCCGCGGCTCATCTCTGTCACCCCCGAGTCCTCCACCAGCCTCAGTTCCCAACCAGAATCCACCTGTCTCCATCTGTGGGGATCTGGTGTTCCCAGAAGGTCCTGTCCCCCTGCAGCCCAGGGTGGGGAACAGGCAGGACTTACGCTGCTTCAGAGAGTCAAAGGAGGCCCTCAGGGAGCTGCGAAACAGAAAGACCAGGGTCAGTAGGAGGACAATGAAGGGGGACCTAAAGTCCTGGCTGGGCCCAGGGACTCTTATTTTTGGGAGGGGCCCTGGGTCACTCATACACGCTGACCTAGACCCAAGGGACCTTCACTCAGCCCATGACCACTGACTCAGAACTCAAGCTGGTATTTCTGGAATGCAAAGCACTCTTTTTGGAAAAATGACAACCGCCCCCACCCGCCCCCGCCCAGTGCTCTTAGCTTCTGCACATCTTCAGGCCCTCCCTCTCTCCCGGGAGCCCCTCCCCCATAGCCCTCTCCCAGATGAACTGAAGCAGGAGAGGGTGGGGTTCACACCTGGCAGGGGGCCTGAGGATGTCTTGGAGGGAGATGACGGCTATAGGGGAAGATGGGTGACAAGCAGGGCAGAGGTGCTGAAGGGGAGAGATGTAGGGCCTTCGGGCAGGAAGAACGGGATGTACAGTTGAGAACAGCCAGAAGCTGAGGGGCTCCCTGGCCCCTGGCTTGGTGGCTGAGTGGATGGTGATGACACCTCTGAGAGGGCCCAGGAGAGAATATGGGGAGTTACTTCAGGGAGCACTAAGCGTGGGGTGCTTGAGAAAACACAGGAGGAGGCATCAGGAGGTATCAGTCTGAAGCAGACACGCAGGAGCCGCCCACTCCTGGGAGGACTCCAGGGAGGCAGCAAAGGGAAGGAGCTGGCTCAGCATGGGAGGTGCGGAGGGGGATGCCCAGGGGTAGGGTTTTCAGGTGGCGTAAATAAAAATACAGATCACCCAGTCAAGTTCCAATTTCAGACAGACAACAAAAGCTTTTTGAATATAAACATGCCCCACATAATATTTAGAACATACTTACATTCTTAAAATATTTGTTATCTGAAGCTTAATGGGACAGCCTATATTTTATCTGGCAGTCCTGCCAAGGGGGCTGTCACCCAGAGCTACGAACAGAGGTGAGGTCTGGGCTAAGATGTTGGCGCTCACTCAGGACCTAGTCCTGTCTGCTGCTGGTGGGTGAGGGGCACCTTGGTCAGAACAGGACTGATGGGAAAGTGCCTCTCCCATCCTCTCTCCAGCAGGGGCCTCTCTGAGGGGCGAGCTCCCCCTCCCGGCAGAGGAGGGAGGTGACTTGGAATCCCCGGTAAGGAAGCTGGCTAGAGCTTCCTGCCCTAGACTCCCACGTGCGTTAAAGCAGACCCTGGAGCCAGATGCCTGGGTTCATTCCCAGCTGTGCCACACACTCTCTGTATGACCTTAGACAAATGGCCCAGCCTCGCTATGCCTCAGTTTTCCCTTCTGTAAAATGGGGATAGTGACATCACAAGCAAAATGATGTGAGGATTAAATGAATTTATATGTATAAAGGTCTCTTAAGACCTCGCGCAAAGTAGATGCTTTGCAAGGGTTGCTGCCATTGTGCCACCTCCCCTGAGCCCGCATCTGCATACCTTGACCAGTCTTGGGGGTCCCCCAGGCCTCTGAACCTGATCTGAACTGTACCTCCCAAATGCCCCCCCTAAGAGCCTACCACACACCCCCTCTTGTCAGAAATGCCCACTGAATTTGTCTTCAGGTTGGAGACGTCCCCTTGAAGCAGCCCCCATAGATTGGGCTCCCTTCCTGTCACCCCCTACAGCCCTGGGGGCTGATGGGTGCCAAGTCTCCAAGTGCACAGAGACAATGTGTGGAGGTTGCAGACTGGCTCCAAAGTGAGACTCGTCTACTCTCAAGGGTAAAATTCTCTGCCTCTGACTATGGCCTGTTACCAAAGGAGGCAAAAATACACTGCCGCTCCTTGCTCAGCAGGCCACCTGAGGAGCCACAGCCAGTGAGACTGATGGTGGCTGAGAGGGTAAAGAATCTGCCTGCAATTCAGGAGACCTGGGCTCGATCTCTGGGTCAGGAAGATCCCCTGGAGAAGGGAATGGCAACTCACTCCAGTATCCTTGCCTGGAGAATTCCATGGACAGAGGAGATTGACAGGTCCATGGGGTCACAAAGAGTCAGACATGACTGAGTGACATGCACACACACACGCCAAAGCTTGCAAGGTGAGGCGTCCTGTCACTGGCTGCATCCCTGTGCAAAGCAGCATGCCTGCCCCCTGGTGGCCATATGCCCACATGACACCCAGCGATACAGCCCTGCCCATCCTCCTGCGTGCCTGTGAGCGTGCGTGCTATGTCGCTTCAGTCGTGTATGACTCTTTTCAACCCTATGAACTGTAGCCCGCCAGTCTCCTCTGTCCACAGGATTCTCCAGGCAAAAATCCTGGACTGGATTCCCATGCCCTCCTCCAGGGGATCTTCCTGGATCAAATTGCAATTCACTTCCTCAATCAAACTCGCGTTCTCTTTTGTCTCCTGCATTAACAGGCGGGTTCTTTACCACTAGCACCACATATGAAGACTTCACCCGCCAGCATCTCCTCACCATCCTTGCAAGGCAGGCTTCACAAGGGGCTCCCTCCTCCCATGGGGACACTTAGGAAACTGACCAGCAGAGCAGCAGCATCACCAAGGAGTTCCTTAGAAGCCAGCTTCTCGGGCTCCACTGCTGTCCCCCGGGAGCCAAAGCTCAGAGGTAGGGCCCAGCACACTGTTTCAACAACAGGCCTCCAGGTGCTGCTGAGGTACGTGCCAATGCTGGCCTCATTATTTAACACTCACAACTCTGCCAGGCAGGGAGGGCACTATCATTAGCCCCATTTCACAGATGAGAAAAACAAAGGTCAGAGAGGTAAAGAAACTGACCGTGGCTGCACAACTGGAAAGAGGTATAACCTTCTGCTTCTTACCAGAGGAAGGAAGGGGTGATGGCACGGTGACCCCACTTGCCTTGGTAGGCGGTGGACAGGTCAGGACTCGGACAGAACTTATACTTTGCCAGCGGTTACACCTCCTTCTCGCACACTCATCTCCTGCCTTAGTCTCTCCATTTATGGTTAGAGCCTCTCTAGGCCCCACACAGCCACCTCTCTATACCCCATCCCTCACCCCCACCATGACTACAACCTGCCCAGACCCTTCCCAGAGGCCAGGGCCTGCAATCTACTGGTCCTCACCTCCCTTTGGACTTCACATATCACAGATACCTCAGAGAGTCCAAAACTGGGCTCTTCACCCTACAAACCTGCTCCTCCTACAGGGCTCCCTTCTCAGCAAAGGTACCACCACACACCAGGTCATGCACACCTCCCCCTGCATTACCTTCTTACATTCGCCTCCCAAATCTATCCATACACCTCTCAGTGCCACCACCCTAGTCCCTGCCCGACAACCATCCCTCTAACTTCACTTCTCATCTCTTATCTTTGTTCTTTGTCCACAGTCATTTGGCCACTCACCAGTTCCTTCTATAAACCATGTTCCCTCTTGCCCCAGGGCCTTTGCACATGCTAATTCCCTATGTACAGCATCTTTGCCTGGCTCTCCCTTCTGCCTCTTCTGAGCACTTGTTTCTATTGTCATCTTAGGTTGATACATTGTCTATCACTGCACTGAAATAAGAGCCTATTGAACAGGGGTAACACTTGGTTCTCCTCCCCATTGTCCCCAGGATCACAGCCCAGTGCATTAAACTCAATACTCGATAAACCCCAAGGCTTTTCTCAGCTCCAAACCACTCAGGGAAATCAACAAGATTTCCCAGAGACTTTCAAACTGTGGTGCTGAAGAAGACTCTTGAAAGTCCGTTGGACTGCAAGGTAATCAACCCTGAATATTCATTGGAAGGACTGATGCCAAAGATCCAATACTCTGGCCACCTGATGCGAAGAGACGACTCATTAGAAAAGGCCCTGATGCTGGGAAAGATTGAGGGCAACAGGAGAAGGGGACGGCGGAGGATGAGATGGTTAGATGGCATCACTGATTCAGCGGACATGAGTTTGGGCAAACTCCGGGAGATGGTGAAGGACAGGGATGCCTGGCGTGCTGCAGTCCACGGGGTCACAGTCGAACACGACCGAGCAACTGAACAGCAACAACTGCTCTACTGTGTCTCCACCATGTGCCAAGGCTGGGACCCCTTGCAGGCCTCTGCCCTGTTGTCAGTCCCCAGTGTCCTCCTATGTGACTCATCTCATTGCCCTTTTCAACCTGGCTCTCGGGACACTCAGCCCAGAATTCTGTTTCAGACAGTTTGAATTTCCAGTGTAAGTGTCTCCTTCTGTATTACCATGTGACCCACACCATCTCACGAGCCCTGCTTTGCCATCCTCACCCCTGTCCCCCTGCCAGCCACCAGGCTCCTGCCTCCCAGCTCCGAGGAGAGGGCTCCTCTCACTGCCCCACACCCCTGCTGGAGGCTGGGCCCGACTGAGCTGACCTCCTTAGAGGAGGAGCCCTGATAAGAACAGGCCCCCCCCCCCTCACTGCAGTATCTTCAGTGATACCTTCAGTCTCTGAGCTCCGAGGAAGAGAGATGATGGAAAACAAAAAAAAAAACCTCTGACAGGAAAGCAGTCGTGGAAGCTTGACAACTTAGCGTGAAACAGGGATATGAGTGTTTAAGGATTCAAGTTGGGGGGCATCCTTGCTCACAGGTACTATTGGGTTGGCCAAAAATTTCAGTTGGGTATTTCATAACATGGAAAAACCCGAAAGAAATTTTTGGCCCCCTCAATACAAAGAGACTCACAGAAAACTGACCCCAGTCCTGCCTCGATTCCCCTTCATTTCCTGAACCCCTACCCTGTGCAGCTTCCACGGCTTGTGTGGCACTCAGCACCCTACCTGGGGCAGGATGAGCAAGAGGGGGCAATGACAGCTTTCTGGGGGAGGCGGCATTTCAGGCAGAATTCACAGGGGAGATATGAGGGCATCAGACAGAGCAAAGGCCCCAAGGTTGGAAGGAGAGTCGAGGTGAACTTTCTGCAGGGTTGGGTGTGGTTTAGGCAATGCTGATAAGCCGCTTGTGCCCACCTAGTGCTTCTTTAAAATGCGTTGAAAGAGCTTGTCGGGATTCCCTGAGCTGGGGACCAGGTCTTATTCGTGTGTCCCTCATTGCCACTGCCCAGCAGATGCTTGCTGAGTTCATGTGTGAATGAGGTGAGTGCTAAAATCACCTAAAGGCCAGAATAACCTTGTCTCAATGTATGTGGCTGAGTCTCAGGCCTTCTGGCCAGTCTGAGGTCGGGAGATGACGCAGACGGCTTCCTCCTTCTCAGCTCTCGCTGGGCTATTTCTGGGGTCACGGAAGCCCTTGGTCCTCCTCCCCCACCCCATTCAGTCTCTGCACCCTCAGGCCCCTCCACTCATCCACTCAGGGCTGAGAATGAGCATCCCATGGGAGATGGGGCTTGGCCACGAGGAGGCATGGGGCTCCCTGCCGAGTGGCAGATGGGCCCTGGAGGATGAGCTTCCAGCCCCCAGGTGGAATAGCCAAGCCAGCTTTGCCAGGTGCCAACCTCACACACAAGCTCACAAGTCTCCATGGCAACAAGGAAGCGACCCATGTTGCCATGGTTGCCACTCACCCTACGCACAGAGAGCCCCTCCAGGCTGGTGTAGAACAGGGCAACCTGGTTTAAGCCAAAAAGCTGACAAGCAAGCAAGGTCAGAGTGTCTGGGGGAGCTTCCTGGAGGACGTGGGGCATGAGAGGGCCCTGAAGGTAGGTTCTGATGCAAAAGACCGGGGACGAGAGTGAGGTCACCCCCAGTGGGCTAGACCCCAGATTCAGGACAGTGGGGCCCTTTATTTTAAAACCTTTGAATCTCCACACCCCCAACACAGCTTGGGGCATGGCACACACATAGATGGATGATGGATGCTTGACCCATAGTTAAAGAAAGCAATGACTTCATGGTCTCACCAACCTTAGGACACACCTCATGGACCAACTTATTAAGCACCCACGCTGCATCGTCAGGTGAGCCGGGAGCTGCAAGGGGCAGGGCCCAGAGGGAAGCAGTAGGTGGGCTGGGAGAGTTCAACCCCTGCCTCCTGCTTCTCTGGCTCCTAATGTGCCCTGAGCTCTCCAGCCTCCAGCCTTTGTCCACGGTCCTCTCCCAGGAGGTGCCCTCCTCTCTGCCCTGCCCCTCTGGCCGCTCCAGCTCACTGGGGAACTCGGGACGGGGCTGGTTCTCACATACACTGCTCCCAGCCTGCTCTGGAACCTCTGTGGCGGGGCAGTGAGGCCCCTGTGGGGTTTTTTCCTGCCTTTCCTGCTGCTGGGGAGGCTGAGCCCTGGGGCCTGGCCCTGCCAGCCCACGCTCCAGCTCCTAAGTGGTAGGCAGCAAAGTGGACCCTGACTCTGAGCTCCCTGCCCTGGCCTGGGGCTCCACTCTGGTGCTCCCACCTCAGAGGGAGGCTCTTCCTCCAGGGACCCCATCCTCCAGCTCTCTGGGCCAGAGAAGGGCTGGGCCTCAGAGTAAATGGTCTAGCCAGGCCAGGCAGTCTCCTCAGCCCTAAACTAAGCCAGGTGACCCCAATTTATCTGACTCATGGAGGGGCCCATGAGATCGTAATGACCCTCGATGCTTCTCAAGTATCACTGTGGCTTAGGACTCTCTGCTTGACATTGTGACTGCCCAGAGGAACTCATGAGTGACTTTTCACAGCTGGGGATGCAGGACTCAGAGAGGGGGACTGAGCACTCCAGGGTCACACAGCATATAGGGTAAGGCAGACCTTGTCCCCCTTGGCCTCCGACAACCACACGAGGAATCAGAGCCACCCAGAGCCTCGCCCTGGCCACTTCATGGTGCTAAAGATAGGGCCAGATACTGTTCACCTCTCCACCCTTCCCACTGCCCACCCAGCTCCATTTCCACTTTATTCTCTTCACTGGTGGCTTCTCCTTCCCTGTTTTAAGTCCCCTGTGACTCACAGCCCCCTGAGTGTGCCTCACACCTTCCGCCTCCAGCCTGACCTCCCACTGTGGCCTGCCTGGAGCACCCTTTCCACATCCCCCAGGAAGGCTTGTCTCTCATTGGGAAAGTTCTCCTTTTTCAGCAACCTGGGAGGTCAGGAGGTGGGTAGGGACTCCTGGATCATGCCCCCTTGATTCCACCCCTGCCTGGGAATACAAAGAACGTCCCTGTTCATTTTCCTTACTGTGTCCTGGTAAGGAATGCCCTCCTCTGTACCCAGCCTGTACTCAGCCTCAGTCCTGCCATTTTTATCTGCTCAACAGCCCACTGGAGCGGACAGATGAGAACCAAACTCAGAGAGGTTAAGTGACTTTCCCACAGTCACACAGCTCATAAAGGCCAAATGGGGAATAGAGCTCCTACATTCTTACTCCTGGAGCTACAGTCACGCTTTCTGGTCCAAAGCAGGACCCTTGGCATTGAGCATCCATATCTCCTGGCTCATACCACTTCCTCTAGCCCTCCCCGAGTCTTTTCTGGCTCCAAGTTGGAAGCAGGGTCGCCTGTGTCTTTAGGAGACCTGGAGAGTGTTGATTATTCATCTCAAATGAGGGGACCGAGTTCCAGGCTTTGCAGCTGACAGGCTCTGGGGCCATTTTCCTTGAGCAGAGCCAGACCCCCATGAGGGACAGGGGCAGGGGTGCGGGCAGGGGTTGCTATCGCAGGCTGGATCAGGGCTCTGGGCTCCTGGGTAGGAGGAGGAGGACTCAGTCGAGCCCTTCCAGGACTTGGAGTCCTATCTGCCCCTCGGCCTGACTCGGTCCTCACCCAGCAAGGAGAGTCCACACTTCCTCACCACTGCTAGAACATTCTCCTTAGCTGCCCTCAAATTGAAACACTCTCTGCACCTGCATCCCTCTCACAGTCTGCACGCAGAGGCACCAGCCTGGGGGCTTCCCAGCAGCAACTGCCCGCCCAGCCAGGCCCAGGCAGCCCTGGACGCACCTCACCCTCTGAGGAAAGCTGCATTGTCATCCCCTCACTGAGGAGGAAACGGAAACACCGAGTGTCAGTGACCAACCCCCCCTTCAAGGTCACATGGCCAACGGGCGAGGAGTGGGCACCCCCACCTCTGGCCACACGTCCCTCCTGGAAGCCGGAGCTGAGCCGATGCTGCAGGGGGTGCAGCAGCCAGGGGGGTCCTGCTGCCCCTCGCCAGGGCTCTCAGGACTTGGATGGAGACCCCCAGAGAGTGTGGGCTGTGCCCCTTGCCCAGGGAGCCTTCTGGGTGCTCAGACTGAGAGCTTTCCTCCCCAACAAAGAACCTGACCTTGCCCAGAGTGCCCGGCACCCAAGAAAGCTGCCCGCCAGCCACCCTGCCCTGCAAGCTGCTCAGACCCTTGCTGGCCCTCCCCATCCAGCCCACCCTGGGAAACCCTGAACCCAGTTGAAAAGCCCAGAAAGTGCCTGGGAAAGCAGGCGGGGCGCCCTTACTTGATCTCCGTCTGGCCGCCTGCCTTGCGGGCGATCTGCACCAGCTCCTTTCCGTACCGCTCCTCCGCCTGGGCCCTGCAATGACAACCCCCCGGGGAACCGGTCTTGTCCACAGCTGCCGCCTGAGGCTCACCCTCAGACGGGCACAGAGGGCGGCAGGGTCTGCCACACAAGACTCTGGCCCTGCAGATGCCTCCTTGAGACAGTTAAGCCTCTAGCCCTTCCTCTAAATAAACGGCTGAATTCAGGCACATCTGATGGGACATCAGATTATTTGCCCACTTAGGGGAAGGCCCAGGCTGGGAAAAACAGGGGACTCGCACTCCTGACTTCCTGGAGCAGGGGTGCCCCGCCAGCGGCCAGGCTGGCCTGGGCCCGGCCACCTCCCGCCCCACCCAGCGCTCACCTCTGTCTCAGCAGCTCCTCCACATCCTTGCACATCTTCCTGCCGTCCAGCAGCCGCTGCAGCAGCACCTCGTAGCCCGTGTGGGCGGTGAAGTCCCTGCACTGGGACACAGGACAGAGGGGCGCGTGAGGGCCGCTACTGGGGAACCCGGTATGCAGCCTGGCGAGGACCCCGCTGGCTGCCGGTGGGACCTGGCTTCACCACCAGCCTCCATCTCCCCTGTCTAAGGTCGAGCTCTTGGGGTTAAGCACGTGGCTTCACACGGGCACACAGAGGGTGCCCCCCATCTGTGGAGGCACCAGGTGGGGGTTAGCCCCGCAGGGCTCAGAGCTCACAGTCAGGACGCCCTAACCTAAGACAGCCTGGGGAAGGGCCCCCACCACAAGGCCCCGGGAAGACAGCCTTAGGGGGTGCCTTGCCCCGTTCACTCCGTCACCTTCTTAAGAACCCTCTTATCCCAGGTGCCCAAGTGAGAAAACAGGCACAGGGGGGTGAGGTGTACCCAGGCCTGAAAGTGGCAGGCCTGGCGTTGAACCCAGGCTGGCTACCTCAGCCCACACCCTTCAGTCCTACCCCCCACAGCTTCTGCAAAGAACAGCAGCTGCTGTCCCCTGACAACCCACTGTGTGCTGGACGCCACGCTGGGCTCACCCTGAGGGCTCAGGGGATCCTCCTGCACCCACTGGGTGGGGTGAATGTCGAGGGTCAGGATCCGGCTCTCACCGTGCTGAGAGCAGGGCTTCTCTGCCTCTCAGCCTGGCTCCCATCCATTTTTCCCCCCATCCATTCTTGAGGAAGGACCCCAACCCACCAGGGTGCTTGGCCAGGCAACCGGGGCCAGCCCTGAGAGGCAGCACCTAACCTGTTTTCTTTTCCATTTCCACAGACCATCCCCCCATCACAAGCCTCAGAGATGGGAGGAAGGGAGCCCCCGCTTCCCTGATGCACATTCCACAACCCCGTCTCAGAGCTTAGTGAATCAGTAGGTCTTTCCCAAACCCACACACACTTGAGTCAAGCACTGGTCGTGCTTCCCCATGCCTCCCCTCAAATGCTGTGTTGTGGATGTGTGGAGAGAAATCTAAATCAAGGAGAGCTTCCTACAGGAAGAGGTATTTGAGCCTGGTTCTGGGTTTCTCAGGTGATGCTACTGGTAAAGAACCTGCTTGCCAGTGCAGGATACATAAGAGACATGGATTCAATCCCTGGGTTGGGAAGATCCCCTGGAGGAAGAAATGGCAACTGACTCCAGTATTCTTGCCTGGAGGATCCCAGGGACAGAAGAGCCTGGCAGGCTAGAGCCCATGGGGTTGCAAAGAGTCGGACACGAAAGCAACTTGGCATGCACTGGGAAGAGAAGGTGTTGTTTTTCAAGGTCTAAGGAGAATCAGATGCAGAAAAGAAAGGCAGAGAGACCACAAATTGTACCAGCTGGCCCCATGCCGGGCCCAGCCCACCTTCAGTCAACTGAGACAGTGGAATCTGCCGGCCCAGAGGATGGCTAGGATCCCAAGCCCATGCCTCCTCCATAAGCAGCCCTAGTAGTTCCCAAGACCAGGTTCAGCTGCCCACAGGCTGACGAGCAGCAGGCCTGGGTCTTGGCTGGCTACTCAGGGCCCTAGGCAGAGTGGTCATCCCCTAACCCCCACAGGCCTGTCTGCCCCAGCGTCCAGGCTGGTGTGGCTGCCCCAGGCTCCATTTCTGTCGCTTTCGTGGGCCATTTGCTACTAACCAGGCAGCAGACCACAGCTTCCTGCCCCAGCCTCCCCCCCTGCCTCTCCGGACCCCCAGGACAAAAGCCAGTGGCGGCCAGGGAGGAAGATGGGTCCTTTCTGCTCCTTCCCTGCCCTCTCCCACTAAGGGGTCACTCTGAGCCGGACAACACAGACCGCCAGAACTAGGAAGCGTCTTGTCCAGTGCCCCTCAGTACTTGGGGAAACTGAGGCCTAGAGAAGGGGAAGATGCGTCTGCGGTCCCATAGGCAGAGCGGGACGAGGACCTGGACCTGAGGCCCTGTCGTTACCCCACTATGCCTCTCAAGGAGGGGAGGCTGACTGAGCCCAGCCTCAAAGCAGACTCTCTGCTCTTTCCTCCCAGCCCCCACTCCTCAGAGGAACCCGCTGTCATTACAGAGACCCCCAGAGTGGAAAGGGAAGCACAACCAAACCTACATTGGCCATTCTGGAGGAGGCGGCAGGCAGAGGGGCCCTGCAGGCAGGGTCCTTGGAGCTCAGGTCCCCAGAGTTCTGCAGGCTCTAGGATCTGGCCCAGCCCTGACTCGGAGCAGGTGGGGCTTCGGCCGGGTGAGCCACCGTCATCACTGAGTAGGTTGTTCCAAGGAAGTGCTGGACTCCCTGGGGGGCTGTTCCCGGCTGGCCTGCACCCCCTCGGCCAACCCACCTCAGCCGCTTCCTCCAGGGCTTCTGACTCGGGGCTCAGAGAGGGGCAGAGTGGGGCTCAGGAAGCTGCCCAGGAAAGGAACTAGCTAATCATTCAGTCAGTTAATCAATCATTCCTGCAGGCGCACCACCCTCCAGGGTCCCACCCTCGTCTTTCCTCCCAGCACCAAACTAGCCACAGCCTGTAGGTATCCTGGGCTCCCTTTCAGCCCGTTGATTACAGCCTCAGATGGGCATTTCCACAGTGTGGAAGCCACGAGAAGCCAGAGCCTCCCACCTCCTTGTGTCCCCCTGCAGCCTTTGTCACCTGAGACCTGCCTCTGGCCTTGCCCTCAGTAAAATAGCCGTTTATTGAGTCCACCGAGCACACGATATCAAGAATATCACAGCTGTTTTCTTATTGAAAGAAGGGAGTTGAGGACGGTGATGAGGAGGAAAAGAGGGTAAGTGATTGCCCAAGTTCCCTCAGCTGGTAAAGATCAGAATCTAGGGTATGAGCACAGGTCAGCCTGTCCCCGGGCTTCCCAGGTGGCACTAGTAAAGAACCGCCTGCCAATGCAGGAGACACGAGAGACGCAGATTCGATCCCTGGGTTGGGAAGATCCCCTGGAGGAGGGCATGGCTACCCCCTTCAGTGTTCTTGCCTGGAGAATCCCATGAGCAAAGGAGCCTTAGCGGGCTGACAGTCCACAGGGTCTCAAAGAGTTGGACACGACTGAAGTGACTGAGCACACATGCAGTTTGTCCCCCGGCCTACACCAGACATTCGGTTCAGTTCAGACATTGATAGACCAGCAACTCTGTTACATTTCGAAACATCAAAACAAAAAACAACAAAAAAAACTTTTGAAGATGATTTCTCAGACTCCTTCTGCTTCAAACCAAAGCTGTGTTTCTGTCTGTCATTCAGTTACCATGGATTCTCAGAGGCCAGCTCCATGCCCAGGCTGGGTCAGAGGAACACTGCCCTGGAGAAGGGCCGGCTGGCTCTGCAGACGTGAGCAGGAAGCCAGCAAACAGCCAGAGGCCCCACCCTCGCCACATGGCACCTAGGGCGGTCCACTCCAGGGCGGGGTGCCGGGTGGCAGGCATATGCAGCCCCCTCCTGGGGAGACCTCCCCCAAGCCGGAAGTGGGACCCCAGGCCTTGCCATCTACGCTGTGTGGCCATTCTTGGCCTCCCTTGCCCCACACTGGTCAGATCGGGGCTACAGGAGAAGGTGTTCTGGGCTGTTCTGGCCAGAGGAAGCGTATTCCTGCCCCACGTGCCTGGAGCTGTGGTCTCTGCTCAGGGAGGGCTCACCTGCCCCCTTGGCTGGATGGCCCTGGTTGTGAGCCACAGTCCAGGCTGGCGAGCCTGCCCCAGCCCTGCCGTGCCCCCACTGCGCAGGTACAGAGAGAGCCTTTGTACCCACTGTCACTTCCTCCTCATCACACCATACCATTCTTGGTGGCTGCATTGGCTGGGCCACAGAGACCAGAGCCCCAAACAAGCCACTTCCCTTCTCAGGACCAGGTTTCCTCACTGAGGAAGTGTGTGCAGAGGACAACCTCTCCTGGCCCCAGACAACCCACCCCACCGAGGGCACAGCTCCCTCAGGGCAGACTGGCTGCCGAATTTAGGGAGGGAGCCCAGGCCTGGCCTGAGAGACTGACAGAGTTTAGCAGATCATACATGGGTTCACATCCCACCCTATGGTCCTGGGCACTCTCAGCTTCTACTCCCCTCCCTGTAACAAGAGGCCTAATGGTTCCCTCCACCTACAGTTGATCTAAGAAGCCAATGAAACAATGTACACAGATGAGATCAGGAAACACAAGATCAGAGGCTGCCTTGAGCTGGAAATGGGGCTGAGGATTATTACCCCCATTTTACAGATGAGAAAAATGGAACCCAGAGAGGTTGCCTAACCTGCTCAGAAGTCCGTGGGAAACAGCCAGGTTTTAAGCCCTGCTCTCCCAGGCCAGATCTTAGTTCATCCTCTCACCTCTCTGCAAAGCCCTGAACTCAGTAGCTGTTCAGCAAGAGTAGCTCCCCATGCCTTTCCCTGGGCCCACCTGGCTCACACCAGCCCCTTCTGGCTGGTTCTCACCAGACAGAATCCAGCTGCTCAAGGCTGGAAAATACCAAGTTATCACCCTACTGAGTTATACAGCCTCTCCCACCAGAGGGTGCATTTAAAAGGCTGCAGAAGCTTTTTCAAATGTTCCCTTTCATGAAATTCCAGAATATAAAGTATCTCAGAGGACTGCTAAGCCTCTTACCTTAGAGGGAGAGGCCTGGGATTGGGCCACGAGTCTGATCTGCCAGGTAGAAGCTGGGTAGTCTTGGTGGAGCCCTTGTCCTTTCTGGGGCCATCTGACTGTATTATGGGTTTGTGGAGAGGAGGTGACCTTCCACTGTCCTTCCAGCCTGAAGACTGCTGTTTGTCTGTTGGAAACCATAGCAACCGTGACTGCATCTTACCTGGAAATGTCTGAAGTCAGGGGTGGGCTGGAGCTGCCCAAGGGGAGTCCAAGGGAGTGTGAGGCCTGGAAGGGAGTGGTTGTGGGGGACTGATACCCATATGTCTCTTGGGAACCAAGTGGAGCCCAGGAAGGTGGCTGGGAAGAGCTGCCTGTAAGTCTCGGCTGGTGAGAAATGCTTGGCAGCAAAGGAGGAGCCTCTGAAAAAAAGCTGTGTGGAGTAGATGGCGGGGTGCAGCTGGGAGGGATCAGGCGTGGACCGCTGCAGGGAAGAGAGTAGGATAGCCAGGGGACGAGGTCCCCAAAGTAGCCAGGAGAGGGAGGGCGGCCTGTGGGCATCAGTCAGCTGCTGCACCAGGGAGACAAGACCCTTCACCCGTCAGACCTTCCGACCCCACGCCCACGCCGCCTGTGGAGACAGCAGAAGCAGGAGGCTGTTGGGGTGGCGGAGACAGACGCCGTGCTCTGTGCCCATCATAGGCCTCCGATCACAGGCAAAGTTGGGGGAGACTGGGGAGCTCTCAAGTGAACAAGAGAGATTTTGATACAAGCTTGAACTGGAGGGAGTTAGACCTGAAAAGGACTGGACACGCTCTAACACACACGTGCCCAGAGGTGAGGAAGGGAGAGCTACCCGTGGCTTTGGAAGGCGGAAAGAAAAAATTTAAGTTTCCTGCTTGTGCCTTACCAAGTTCAGAGACCATTTCGTAAAATTCTAACCCTTCTTGTCAGAAACCTTTCTAATGACTGACATGCTCTTGGGTTGCTAGGCTCTTTATATACTTTATCTGACTTTTTTAAAATCACCTTTTACTGGTGGAAGAAGAGACAGAACAGGGAGACTGGACTCACTCCTTTTATCTCAGGAAGCCCCAGAAGCCAAGGACAGCAATTTTGAACATGGTTATAGGCTGCACGGTACTCAGGCGACTTCGCCCTCTAATTTCACTGCAGTTGAACAGAAGGGACTTCTGTGGCCATCGTGCCTACTGTAGCTGGTTTACTAGCAACTAGTTCACTGTTGCTTGCCTCCTGTGGGCTGAGAAACAAAACCATTGGGATTGTTAGGACACCTGAGGAAGGGAGCACTGAACTCTGGAGAAGGCAGAATGTGAGTCTGTTTGCCCCCTGGGTCCCAGTACCCAGGTCGATACAGCAATGCTCAGCAAATACACCGGACAAAGGCTGAGGAAATAGGGAGGCCCTCAAGTGGACATGGCTTGATGACAGCTGGCTCCTGAGCCGCCCTGAGAAGACCAGATCATTTGTTTGCAATTCAATGACTAGTTACCCAGCACCTCTAAATAAGCCAGACAGACCCGTCCCCTCTACTTTGTACAACTTGTTACTCTCCCCATTGTACAGATACAGAAACTGCGGTTCAGGGAAGATAGGTCAATGAATAGCAGCCAGGATCTTTCCACTGCCCCACAGCTAGTACCCCATGGTAGGGCTTGTCTCCACTGTTAGTGATTGCTAAACTGAGGGGAGGCAAAGAACGGATACTCAGGTATGGCCTGAATGAATGGGTGGATATACGGATGGATGGATGGATGAACCAGAGACTTCAGTGAGTAAGGTGGATGCTTACCCAGAGAACCCCAGGAGGAGGGCTGGGTACAGAGAGGTCTCAAGCCTCAGCCCTTGAGGAGCCAGTAGGGAATGTGATCATTTGCAGGCATTTGTGGGGCCTTCAGCGGAAGAGGGAGCATCTGTGTTTGATGTCCCCAGAGGCTCAGCCAGGACTCACAAGGAAGTAGACAGGGAGGCCAACTCTAGATCAGTACAAAGAAGGACTTTTCAAGAGCCCAAGTGGCTCCAAATATGGAGCACAGGTAAGTTGCTTAGCTAGGATCTGGTAAGCAGCTTAGGGGTTCTGCAGAGAGGATTCAAGCCTCAGATGATGTGTCCAACTAGGTGTTTTGAGTCTAGGCATCCCCTGACTCAGATTGAAGTTTTTAATTAAAGTGGGGCCAATTTTAATTTTAATTAAAGGGGCCAATTGACCCCTCCAATTAAAGATTGGAGGGACCCATCCATAAGCAGGCAGATGTGGGGGTGATTTATGGCTTTTCTAAGATGGCTCAGGATAGGTGTCCAAGGGAGAGAGCCAAGAAAGCATATAGACTCTTAAGGAACAAAAGCACATTGAACGTGGTTAAATGAGCTAATCTGGGGCTTGGGATTAGAAATGAGATTTCAGAGGGCTCTAGATCTCCAATGAGCCCTGGGCTGAGGCCTCCTCACCCAAGCAGCCCTGTTGCATGGTCCCTGAGATGTCCAGACCCTTGATCTGGGGCCTAGCTGGGCCGCAAGCTTTGGGGAACCTGGAGACCTGGGGCTGATTGTTTCCTGCAGCCTTGGGTTGCAGGGAGGGGGTGCTGATAGAGCCCTGTGAATATTCAGGGGCTCCTAGGAATCCCACATTGCAGAGTTTGGAGGCCAGGGAATAGCACAAGTACCAGAAAGGGACCTACTGTGCCAACCTGGGGCCTCTTATCTCAGTAATAGAGACCCCAGGAGGATTTGAGGATGAGAGAGGCTATATAACTTGTCCTGACTCCAACACCAATTGTGTGGGTGTGCTGGCTTCCGACTTCGTGACTTTGTTCTTTCAAGTAGGCCTCCTCCGCCATCAGGAAGGGAAGGCCTCCTCTGCCGCGCTCCCCTGCCCCATCCTGTGAAGTACCGCTCACTTCCCCTCCACTCTTAAAGGCCCAGCTCAATCCCCTACTTCTTCCTGTGTTAAGAAACCAAAACGTGCCGAAGTTAGCACAAGGGACGGAGCAGGGAGGGAACACAAGTCTGGGCAGAGGCCTGGAGGTGGCAGTGAGCCCCTCGGGTTCACGGGACTGGAAGCCTGATGCTCAGAGCTGTGAGCGGCGAGGGGCCTGAAGGGCCGGAGCAGGTGTCTGAAGAGGTGGCCTGAGACCAGCCTGGGGGGAGCCCCAAGTCAGGCAGAGCCAGTGGTAGGACCCTCCCAGGAGATAACGGGAACCAGGGCGAGGTTCCAAGGTCAGGAGAAGGGAGCAGGGCGGGTCGCATGCGGACCGATAGAAGCCCATGTCCTCTATGCCTCTAATTCTCAGAGAAGCCTGCAGTGTCGGGACTGTACCCTTATTGCCCATGTCACGGGTGACAACTGAGGCTCAGCATCCGCCTGCAATACAGGAGCTGTGGGTTTGATCCCTGGGTGGGGAAGATCCCCTGGAGGAGGGCATGGCAACCGACTCCTGCATTCTTGCCTGGAGGATCCCCATGGGCAAAGGAGCCTGATGGGTCACAGTCCATGGGGTCGCAAAGAGTCAGACACGACTGAAGCAACTGAGCACACAGGTACGCACGGAAGGTGAGTGACTGGCCCAGGTCACACAGCGCCTCTGCAGGGGAGCAGGAGGCAGATGTCAGGGGCCAGGGCTGAGGGCAGGTGGGGAAGGTGGATGGAGGTTACTGAGCCACCCCGACACTAAGCCCCAGAGGAGACTCTGACCCACAGGCAAGGACAGGTGGTGACCACACCCCGTGCATAGCCAGCCCCAGGGCTCCTTGCCGCGCGGGTTCCAGCCTGTGAGTGACCAGCCAGAGGGGCCGGCGCCTGGAGCCAAGGCTCTGTTTCTACTTGTCCCTTTCCCAAGCATCACCCCTTCCACACCACCTATACCTGCCAGGGGATGGCCCATGGGTACACCCCCTTATCAAGACGAAGTTCAGGCAGGGGGTGTGGAAAGAGTCCGGGCACTGGGTTCTGGTCCTGGCCAAGCCCGTGCACACAGACAATGTGAACTTGGGCAAGTTACTTAATCTCCCGTGCACAGATTCCTTCCACTATAAAATGACTGTGAACACACTGTCTACCTCCCAGGGGCCCTGAGGACTAAATGAAGTAATATATGTAGGAGCCCAACAAAGGTCATCCTGAGACTCAATGAGCCCCTGGAAAAGGGTGGCCATGGTGATTAGTATATATTAAGTGAAAGTAAACCAAGAAAGGAAATAAAAAAGGAGAGCTGGGTGTGACTCCTAGCTGTGACGCTTATCTCGATCAGTTGCTTCCAGTCTCTCAGCCTCAGGTTTTTCATCCCTAAAGCAGAATGAACACTTGGACTCTGACGCTCACTGGGCCAAGGTGAGGTGTCTTGCTTGGTGGTATAAACTGCTGCAGGGTGAGAACTGGTGGCTTCTTCTGGGCTCGAGACTTACTCCAGAGATGGGCCCACTCCTCACACCTCTCCCCAAAGGCAGAAATAGACCCCCGGCAGCCTCTGCAGAAGGCCCCTCAGCCTCCTCTGCTGCCCTTGGCAGGTTCTGGACCTCAGAGCTGACCCTCAGGCTCCAGTTGCAACAGCCTCCAAGCCCAGGGGCTTCCTGGACCCCTGTACCTGCCGGGGGTATGCATGCGGGGCTCTTGCCTTTGTTAGGCCATTAGCCTTCTTTTTACCACGTCTCTGTCTTTTAACCACAGTGATAGATTTAATACAGACAAGGAGTCAGAAACTGAGAGTGTGGAGGGACTCAACCCTGAGTGCCACAGAATCCAAGCAGGGCGCTGGATTCTAAAGGCAGTGTGAGAGACAAAGATGGCGCCCTCCACCATCTTTGGGTTCTGTGTTAGAGACTGGGAAATTGCTCTACCCTGTCCAAACACAGCCAGCATGTAGCAGGCATAGAGCAGCACTGAGGGGAAACACATCTTTAAGAGCAAGATGCCGCCTCTGGGGTCCTGGGGCCTGGGGCTGCCTGAGGGAAGCCTGTTCTCTCTGGGACCATCGCTGCTTAACTTTCCCTCTCAGCACTGACCTGCATGCACATGTTGCTGATGTGTGTGTAGTCCTTCAGTCGTGTCTGACTCTTTGTGACCCCATGGACTGGAGCGCACCAGGCTTCTCTGTCCATGAGACTCTCCAGGCAAGGATACCAGAGTGGGTTGCCATTTCCTCCTCCATGGGATCTTTCTGACCCAGGGATCCAACCTCTGTCTCCTGTGTCTCCTGCATTGCACCAAACATGTTGGTAGGACTCAAACCACGACCATTGGATCCTGGAGTGTAAACTCCTCCCCTCATCAAATCTGCAGTCCTTCTAGGCTTAGGGGTGATCTGCATACTAAAATAAAATTCCAGCAACCTCACGGCATCTCCTGCCCTGCACTGAGGCCTAGTTTTAGCTGCTGGTCTTCCCCTGGCCCTGGAATCAGCCACACTGTTCCTCTGGTTCCAGCATCAATTTCCACCCTCATCTGGGTCAGAGTGAGAATGGCTGCAGACACCAGCTCAGCACCTACTACTGTGCTGCCTTGCAGTGGTGTAGACCCTCATGCTGTGCAGGCCTTCATGCCCCTCAATTTCAGTATTCATGACAGCTCCATGATCCAGACTTTTCTGTGGATCCCCTGCCTACCTCCTCACCCTGTTTGCATGGACTGACCCCAGCGACCTTCTGGACCTTCCTACCACCTGCGGTCTGGGGTCCCCAGGCCTGGGAGAGCGGTCTCAGAGCTGGTCCAAATGAAGGGAAAACATTCAAGAGGTGACAAAGAAGGGGCCTTCTTTTGCTTCAGTGGCTGCCAGTTGGGAAGTTGAGGATCAGAAATCCTGATTTTCAAAGGCCTCTCAAGTCTAAGCAGGCCAAGGCCAAGGTCAACATCAGTTCCCTCAGGCCTTCTCATAGTCCATTGAAGAAGTAGGTGACTCCAGCCTATGGGACAATCGTCCTTAAAGAATGAAAGGTGGTGGGAAGCTCGGAAGTCATGGGCCTTCCCAGGGGGCCAGAGACGGGACAACTCTGAGGAGGAGCCCACCATCCCAAGGGGATTCTTTCAGAGGATGGTGTCTCTCCACGTATGTCCAGGCTTGGGAGAGTTAGAGGTGGGTTGTCATAGACTCACGTGTGCGTGCTAAGTCACTTCAGTCATGTCCGATTCTTTGCGACCCCATGGACCATAGTCTGCCAGGCTCTTCTGTCCATGGGGACTCTTCAGGCAAGAATACTAGACTGGGTTGCCAGGCCCTCCTCCAAGGGATTTTCCTGACCCAGGGATTGAACTCGAGTCTCTCAAGTCTCTTGTGTCTCATGCAACAGCAAGCAGATTCTTTACCACAAGCGCCACCTAAGGAATATTCAAACCTCAGTTTCCTCACCTATAAAAACACTGAGTGTAGAGAAAAAGGAACCCTCCAACACTGTTGGTGGGAATATAAACTGGTACAGCTACTATGGAGAACAGTATGGAGGTTCCTTAACAAACTAAAAACAGAGCTATAATATGATCCTGCAATCCTATTCCTAGGTATATATATGCAGAGAAAACCATAATTCAAAAATATACTTTCATCCCATTGTTCATTCCAATACTGTTGACAATAGCCAAGACGTGGAAGCAACCTAAATGTTCATCAACAGATGAATGGATAAAGAAGATATGGTACATATATTCAATGAAACACTACTCAGCCATAAAAATGAAATCATGCCATCTGTAGCAACATGGGTGGACCTAGAGATTATCATACTAAGTGAAATAAGCCAGATAGAGAAAGACAAATATCATACGACATCGTTGAAATATGGAATCTAAAAAAAAAAAAAGAACTTATTTATAAAACAGAACTAGATCCACAGGCAGAAAACAAACTATGGTTACCTAAGGGGAAAAGGAGGGAGGGGTACTTTAAGAGTTTGGGATTAGCAGATACCTGTGTGCTGTGCTCAGTCACTCAGTCATGTCTGACTCTTTGTGACCCCATGGACTGTAGCCCACCAGGCTTCTCTGTCCATGGGACTCTCCAGGCAAGAATACTGGAATGGGTTGCCATGCCCTCCTCCAGGGATCTTCCTGACCCAGGGATCAAACTTTGTGTCTCCTGCATTGGCAGAGGGGGTTCTTTACCAATGGGCTTTCCCAGGCCACCTGGGAAGGCCCAGTGGTGCTGATGAACCTATTTACAGGGCAGGGATAGAGATGCAGATTTATACTAGAATACTGGAGTGGGTAGCCTATCCCTTCTCCAGGGAATCTTTCTGACCCAGGAATCGAACCGGGGTCTCCTGCATTTCAGGAGGATTCTTTACCAGCTGAACTATCAGGGAAGCCACAAAAGTGAAACTGTTAGTGGCTCAGTCATGTCCAACTCTTCGCAACCCCATGGACTGTAGCCCACCAGGCTCCTCTGTCCATGGGATTCTCCAGGTAGAATAATGGAGTCAGTTGCCATGCCCTCCTCCAGGGGATCTGCCGGACCTAGGGATCGAACCTGGGTCTCCCACTTTGTAGGTAGATTCTTTACCGTCTGAGCCACCAGGGATACTACTATATATAAAATAGATAAACCAACAAGGGGCTACTGTATATTACAGGGAACCACACTCAATATTTTATATAATCTATAAGGGAAAAGAATCTATAAGGGAAAAGAATCTGAAAAGAATATATATATATACATACACACACACACACACACACACATATATAAAATATGTATAACTGAACCACTTTTCTGTATACTTAAAACTAATGCAACATTGTAAATCAACTGTATTTTATTTTTTTTATTAAAAATTAAAAAAACACCTCAACTCAGGACCTTAATAGCCACCAACTTTGAAAAAAAGAACAAAGTTGGAAGACTCACACTTCCTAATTCAAAACTCACTACAAAGCTATTGCAATTAAAATAGTGTGGTTTTGTCATAAGGACAGACTTATAAACCAATGGAATGAAATAGAAAGCTGGAGATAAGCACTCACATATATGGTCAACTGAGTTTCAACAAGGATAAGACCATTCAACGTGGAAAAGACCATCTTTTCAACAAAAACTGATGGGGAAACGGCTATTCACATGCAAAGGCATGAAGTTGGACTCTTAACACCATGTACAAAAACTAACTCAAAATGGATAAATGACCTAAATGTGAGAGCTAGAACTGTAAAACTCTGAACAGAAAACAGGGGAAAAGTTTCAAGACATTGGATTTAACAATGATTTTTTGCATATGATGCCAAAAGAACAGTCAGTAAAAGAAAACATAAATTAGTTAGACTTCATCAAAACAAAAAACTTTTTTTCATTTAAAGACAGTATCAAGAGAGTGAAAACACAATCCACAAATTGAGATAAAATATTTGCAAATCATACTTAAAATAATTACTATCCAGACTATATAAAGAACTTTTAAAACTGAACAACAAAAAAGATAACCCAATTCAAAAGTAGGCAAAGGACTTGAATAGACATTTCTCTAAGGAAGATAAACAAATGGTCAATAAATATATAAAAACATGCTCAGCATCACTAGTCACTGGGAAATAACAAATCAAAACACCAGTGAGGGACTTCCCTACCTGTCCCCTGTTAAGGGTCTACACTTCCACTGCAGCAGGCCCAGGTTTGATCCCTGGTCAGGGAACTAAGATCACACACGTCACATAGATAGACAAATGAATAAATAAAAAGAGCCAAAGTTAAAAAACAAAAAATGGAATACCACTTTATGCCTACTAGGATGCCTATGATTGGGGAAAGACACAGAAAAATAACAAGATGAGCAACTGGAACCTCTGTGCACTGTTGACGGAATGTAAATGGGGCAGCTTCTGGGGAAGATGTTGATAGTTTAGCAGTTACTCAGCATGTTAAACATAGGATTACTTGTTATCCAGCAACTTTATTCCTAGTTTTATACCCAAAAGAACCGAGATGACCCAGAGGGATGGAATCCAGAGGGAGGTGGGAGGGGGTTTCTGGAAGGGGAACACATGTATACCCATGGCGGATTCATGTCAATGTATGGCAAAACCAACACAATAATGTAAAGGAAAAATAAATAAATAAATAAATATAATTTAAAAAACAAAGAACTGAAAGCAGGAATTCAAACCAGTATTAGTACATCCATGTTCATAGCAACATTTTTCATAATATACAAAATGAGATAAAAACCCAAGTGCCCAATAACAGATGAATGGATAAACAAAATGAGGCATGCATATAGAATGGAATATTTTTCAGCCATTAAAAGGAATGAAGTTCTGATACATGCTAAAACATGGATGAACCTTAAAGACGCTATGCTAAATGAAACAGGACAAATACTGCCTGATTCTACTTCCATGTGGTCCCTAGCATGGCAAAGTCAAAGAGACAGAAAGTAGAGTAGGAGATGAGAGGAGTGAAATAAGGAGTTATTATTTAAGGAGTATAGAATTTCTGTTTGAAATGATGAAAGAGTTTTGGAATTAGTGGTGATGGTTGGTAGAACATTATGAGCATACAGATGCCACTTAATGGCACACTTAAAAATGATTAAAATGGTAAATTTTCTGTTATGTATATTGACATTGGCCACAAAAAAATAATTGTATAAGGTTAAAAAAAAGTCCCCTCTATCCTCTACTAATTCACAAGTGAGTCAAATGAGGTCATGTAAATGGTAAAAGGCAGATATATGCTCAATGTCAGCCATGGCCATGCAGCAGAAAAACCACAGTTCTCAACGCCAGTGGAGAACTTTGAAAACTGCTGTTCCTCCACCCTGAAATTTGTATGTAATTGACCTGGGGCTGCCCCTGGGCATTGGGATTCATGACCCCTATCACATTTCTGATCTTATCTCCAACCACTCTTCACCTTCATCACTTTGCCCCAGCTGCAAAGGCCTCCTTGTCCCCTGAATAGACCAAGCACCCTCCCGATTCAGCCCATCGCCCTTCTTTCTCTCTCCAGTATGGCTTAGCTTCTGCTTTTCTATTTCTGTAGTTGGGAACCCTGATCCCATCTGGCTGCCCCATCCCCACCCTGGCTGCTCGTCTCTGGAGCATCAGCAGATACTTCCTGTTGCCCAATAGTGGGTGGCCTGTTAACACCAGGGGAAGGGCCTGTCACTCACAGGCCTGCTCCTGTTATCCACTGCTCAGGGTTCCAGGTCTCAGCAAACCACCACACGCTCTTGCTCGTGTCAAGGGCACTCTGACCTGGCTGGGGAAGGTGGCAGCCAAGCCTAGCCCAGCAGCCCCAAAATCCATCAGGGTGGCACCCGCAGGCCCACATCCTCTCTATAAGCCATGGTTTTCTCTCTATAAAGCAGGAATAAGAATACCAGCTTCTTGGGGCTATTGCATCTTGTCATCTGAAGCCATAGGAATGACTGTCAAATGGTGGAATTTAGTATCCAATGGTGAACAGAGTTGGGGAGGCATCCTGAGATTAGGAAGACCTACGTATGAGGCTCACGCTGTAGGTGCCTATCCAATTATAAGTCAGGTTCCCTTGGGATCTCTTCCTGGTCTACTAGCTCCCAATGCTGAGCAGCTGCACGTGGTCCCCTGAGGACTGTCCTTAGCGTTTCCATCCTCAAAGCTTTTATCTCAGTTGAGAATCACTCTAAGGAAACTGACGTTCAGAAGGGAGAAAGGATTCTCCAAGTTCCCCCTCAGCAAGTGAAGGGGGAAGCTTCAAAGAGGCCTGTCCCCCTTTTGAGCCTGGAGCACAGAGAGTGACTAAGCCCATGAGGGAGGGGCCTTCCGGAGCTAGTACAGCAGGACGCCTTAGCTAGCTAGCATGGGCAGCCCCCAGGGCACCGGGTACCCGCTCTCTTGCTAGAAGTGAGGCAGTTTCAATTTCCGCAACTAGTTCCCTCCATCGTGTCATTTGCAGCATCAGACAGGCTCTAGCTGAGGCAGGCAGGCATCCTAACCACAGCCTGCAGCCTCCAAGCCTCATTTGGCCTGAGAGGAAACATCCGTCACTGGAGACGGTGAAGGAAGGAAGAAAGGCTCTCTGCCTCCACTCAAGGCTGGTCAAGACCTTTTAAAGCCCAGCCAGGGTCTTCCCTTCCTACAGTCACCCTACGCAGTCCTCTGGGCCAGAAAACCATCTTATAAATCACTGCACCTGCTCCCCCTTCCACACTTTTACCCATGCCAGTCCTTCCACCTGGAGCTTCCTTTGCCCTCCCACCACCTCCCACGTCCTCCCCGACCTTTCCAAGCCCAAAAAAGGCCCTCCCTCTCCATCCCAGGGACTAGCAACCCCGGTTGTGTGGAGGTGCCAGGAGAAGTCAGCCAAAGTCCCCGAGTTCCTGGGAACTGGACGACAAGGAGGATCTTGAGAAGCAAATCTTGTTTTCCACCAAGAATAAAATCAAAGGTGTGGATTACGTTCTTGACCCAGGACACAGCAGCCAGGAAACCCTACAGGGGAACACCTGCAGGCATCACAAAAGCTGAGCAAATGCAACCATGAACCTCTGCAGTCACCTACTGCCATCAGACAGTCAACCATGTCCTACGGAGGGGGTGTGGAGGAACCAAGTTCTTGGGGCTTTGGGGCACACACACCACAAAGTGTGCACAGAGTATGTGGAAGAGTTCACACTACTGAACCACAAATGTCACCTAAAAACACCATCTCAGCTGGAAAACAAGAATTGCTTAGTTTTGTTTTTTAAACATTTTCCTTTTAATGGTATGTGTAATCTGTGATCATTTGCAGAAAATTATGGCAAGAGAAGTCACCTTACTTCCAAAATCATGGAAACCAATGTTACCGAATAGGGAGCCACCGTTTCATTCTTTAGGAATTATAATTGAACCAAGAACTCTCCAGCCTCCTTGGATTCAGGGGCAGAATGCAATGGGGTCTGACAGAGCTAAGGGGTGTCCCTGCTCTGCCTTGGACATATGACCATGAACTAGGCCTTTGACCTCCCCGTGTCTCCGTTCTGGACATGGGAGGACATTGGCAAGTCCTTCCCTGCAAGGCGGATTTGGGGACACACATGTCACAGGGCCTGGTGCATAAGGGAGGCTGAACAACAACCAGGCACAGCCACCTCTCCTCTGAGAATGATGTAAGTATCTGGGACTCAGGGAATAAAGAATTTTCACAGATCAGGAAATAAACATCCTCCCTTTCATTTTTAATTGTGCAATTTAATTTTCTTTGGGTAATATATTTACATGCTTCAACAATCAAATGCTATAGAAAAGTACATACTGAGAATACTCAATGCCACCCAGCCCTGAAACCCATCAATCTTTCTTCTTTCACTTCCCCCAAAAGGCCATCACTCTAATTAGCTCCCTGTGTGTCTTTCCAGAGATTCTTGTTGTTAATATAAGCCCGTGCATGCGTGCTGAGTCACTTCAGTCATGTCTGACTCTTTGCAAGCCCCTGAACTGTAGCCTGCCAGGCTCCTCTGTCCATGGGATCCTCCAGGCAGGAATACTGGAGTGGGTAGCCATTCCCTTCTCCAGGGGATCTTCCCAACTCAGGGATCGAACCCAGGTCTCCTCCATTACAGGCGAATTCTTTACTGTCTGAGTCATCAGGGAAATACAAGGCTATACCAACACTAATGCTTGCTTTCCCCAACTTCTCACAATGGGTTGCACACAAGACTCACCGCTTGGCTCTGTGTTTTTCTACAGAACACCACGCCTTGAAGAGCTCTGCAACCAGCACAGGAAGAGTCCATTCTCAGCCTTTTCAACAGCCACAGCCAGGGAGGCACAGGGAGGGCAGCAGGTGGCGGCAAAGGAAGGCCAGCCAGGGCCCCGCCTCCCACCTCCTGCCTCTACCATCCCCTCCTGCTCAGGAGGACCCCCTCCTCAGCCACCGGCTTCCTTGGCCTTCAAGGCCACAGGGCTCCGCCCTGCTGCAAGTCCATCCACGAAGCCTGAGTGGGCTTTGATTCCCAGCAGAGTCCCTTCCAGGCCACTTTGATCCCTCTTTCCTGGATAAAAAGTTTCCTGCCCAGCCAGAGAACTAGGAGTGGTCCCAAAGTGGCTGTTACTGCCAAATGCTGGAGAACTGGCCACACCCTCACACCCAGGAATGTGTCCTCCTGTGGGAAGCTATGCAAGAAGTGGTCATCAAGTGCAAAATCTTGATACACAAAGATCGACCCAGAATGCTAAATAGTTGGCAGTAATCTCTGCTTTTTTTTAAGATGGCATATTAAAAAGCAGAGAAATTACTTTGCAGACAAAGGTCCGTCTAGTCAAAGCTACAGTTTTTCCAGTAGTCATGTATAGATGCGAAAGTTGGACCATAAAGAAAGCTGAGGGCCAAAGAATTGATGCTTTTGAACTGTGGTATTGGAGAAGACTCTTGAGAATCCCTTGGACTACAAAGAGATCAAACCAGTCAACCCTAAAGGAAATGAGTCCTGAATATTCATTAGAAGGACTGATGCTGAAGCTGAAACTCCAATACTTTGGCCACCTGATGTGAAGAACTGACTCACTGGAAAAGACCCTGATGCTGGGAAAGATTGAAAGCAGGAGGAGGAAACGACAGAGGATGAGATGGTTGGAGGCATCACTGACTCAATGGACGTGAGTTTGAGCAAGTTCCTGGAGTTGGTGAAGGACAGGGAAGCCTGGCATGCTGTAGTCCATGGGGTCGCAAAGAGTCAGACACCACTGAACAATTGAACTGAACTGAATCTAAATGCCCAACAACAGGGGACTGTATAAGTAAATCACATTTGTGTGTGCTAAGTCACTTAGTCATCTCTGACTCTTTGACCCTATGGACTGTAAGCTCCTCTGTCCATGGGATTCACAGCATGTCCACCAAATCTACAAGTTGGAGGACTGTGCAGTCACTAACAATGGTGTTTTGAAGATAAGGAAATCACATCCAGGCCCACCCATGTTCAAGATAAAATTATGTCGAGAAGAAGGGATGTCCTCCTCAGAAGGGAACTTCAGAGTCTCAGAACCAGAGAGGGGAAGAGGCCTCAGTAGCTGATCAGACACGTGGGGCCTCAGTCCTCTCCCCCTGCCCCCAGCCAGCACATCCTTGGTGAGTCATTCCCCCACCAAAGGAAGTGGTACCTCCTCTGTTCTCTGTTGTGGAGGTCAGTGCCTCCTCACTAAGCACAGAGGTTTCCAAATGAAGCTGGAGCCCAGCCTCAAAGGGGAGAAATGTAACCTCAAGTCAGAGGGAAAAGGTCAGGCCTGGTCTCTCGGTCCCCTTTGATGGTTTCCACCCAAAGCCATGATGGTGGGGAGGGAAGAGCAAGGCATGAGAGAGAGTGTATGTGGCCATTACTTTTTCTTTTAACAACCCCCAAAAAGACAGGATGTGGGTCTTAATAAAACTTGGTCCAGAACTAGATTTTCCTTCTTAAAACAACATCCCATGACTTCTTTGCAAGGCAGTTGGATGTATAGGTCTGGGAGGCAATGAGAGGGCAGGAGGGGAGAGCGCAGCTCAGAGCAGTCCTCTGGGTGCTCCCTGTGCCTGGTCTATTATCAGAGAACTCTAGACCCCAGAAGAAGTCGATCCTGACTGACTTCTTCTAGGGCAAGGCAGTCTGACAGTCTTCATTCAGCTGTTTGGATGGGGGGTGAGGATCGGAGGGCCCAGCTACCTGGTAGAGAACGCTTCTCAACAAATATCTGTTGAATGTAATGAAAGCAAACTGAAGAAGATGGGTTCAGGAAGGCAGGAGGACCATGGAGGCCCTTACTGTTCATCCTCTTATTCTATTAACGTTGACCAAGCACATACTCCACTCCCCAGCCCTGTGCTGAGGATGCAGACAGGTGTTTCTTGCTATATACTTTAGCTCCTGCAGGGAAAGCTATATACTGGGGAAGGGAGTGGTAATCCTGCAGTCTCTGGGATTCCATGGCCCTCTGACCCGGTGCTGAGTCAGGTTCCATGAGCTCTAAAGCCCTGTCAGCCCGGGCATCTGGTACTCTTAGCCGACAGCCCCCTGCTCTGAGGCTCAGTCACAAACTTCCTGCAAAGCTGTGATGTTTATCACAGGGTTTTTTTTTTTTTATCACTTTTTATCACTTTATCATTGTGTGTGTATTAACAGAAATCAGATGATCCCTTCCATCCCCTGTGGCTAGCCCACCCCAGCCTCCCTCCCACAGCAGCCTGCATCTGAAGGTTAGGCTGCAGATATAAGTAGGCTATAAATAAATACTGCGTGGTCACACTGACAAGACTGCAAATGGTCAACTCTACCACTTCTAACCACTGTGTCTGCTTTTTATAAGTTTTTGTCTCCTCTCTTACTATCAGACTACCAGTCTATGAAACTGTCTCTAACAGCTCAGTATCAGTTCAGTCCGATTCCTTGCAATCCCATGGACTGCAACACGCCAGGCTTCCCTGTCCATGACTAACTCCCAGAACTTACTCAAACTCATGTCCATCAGGATGGTGATGCCATCTAATCATCTCATCCTCTGTCGTCCCTAACAGGTCTAACAGGTCAGGCCCACCAATATTTAATCAATCAGATTCCATGTAGATCCCTACTATTTGCTATATCTATAGGTCAACAAAACCACATGACCAAGCTTGTTAAAACTGTGGGTAAAATCAGAGTTCATGGGCCCTAACTAAAAGCTATAGGGCATCTTGAATGAGTAAAGTATGCAAGCTTTAATGCAAACTCTTAGAACCTCAGAACCATTTTTGTTTCCCTGCTCACAATGAAGTGCTGTTGTGAACAAGGCTGGCTCTCACCTGTGTTTTGGATGGTTGAGGCTGCCAGGTAAGGGGAGGGCTGAGGTTTTAGACCTGATCCTTCTAGCTCAGAGGCTTCCTTCCACTACAGACCGGCCATCTGCAGGCAGTGTGCTCCCAAGCTGTGGTTAATGGCATTGCCTGGGCATGGAGTGGGGAAAGCCAGAGGGAAGGGCAGGCTGAGCCCTGTCCCTAACACCCACATGGCATTTGGATCACTGTCTCTTTTCCATTTTACTGCTTTGTCTGTAAATTGGGGTTCAGAAGACTTCTGTGGAGCCCCATCTGATTTGATTTCTCTGGGAAGAAGGAAGGACTGAGTTTTTTCCTCCTTCACCAACGTGGCCCAAAGATCCAGTGATGGGCGCTATGGCTAAAGGGGTAATGAAGCACCTGAGTGAAAGCAGACACTGAGGCCAACCTATCCAGGTTTCACCCAGCTGTGTGACTTTGGGCAAGTGACTGAGGCTCTCTGTGCCTCGGCCTCCTCTTGTGAACAACAGGTATCACAGTAGCATCCACTTCCTGGGTTTAAATGAGTCAATAGATGCATAGTCCTGAGGACAGTGCCCGGCACATCTTTAGTGCTAGCGTTAGTTGTCCTTGTGAGCTGGGCCAGGCTGAGCATCTGGGACACGTGTTAGGATTCAGAGCCCGGGGGCATCGGCCTTTCCCTCCCTGCTCTGGCCCTCCCTAAGGAAGTGGTATCCGTACCCCAGGCCCCCGGAGCCAGCAGCAGAGGAGAGGAGTACTTGGCAGGCGACTCAGAGGTGGGGTGAGCACAGAGTGTGGGCAGGATGCCGCACAGGAAGCTGGCGCAGGTAGAATGCTGCCACCGCACCCTGCTCCCTCCTGTCCCACCTCCCTCTCCTGCCCAGATCCTGCCTTGGGGCTGCTCTGTCCTAGGGAAGGTGGAACCAAAGGCTCCGGGCTGGACCAGATGTCCTGGAACTAAAATACAGCCAGGGTGTGCTTGGCCTGCCATGGGCTGCTAAACACCTGGATTTTCAAGTGAAAGTGTGGGTCTCTCAGTCACGTCCAACTCTTTGTGACCCTATGGGCTGTGGCCCACCAGGCTCCAATGTCCATGGGATTCTCCAGGCAAGAACACTGGAGTAGGTTGGCAAGTCCTTCTCCAGGGGATCTTCCCAACCCAGGGATCAAACCCGAGTCTCCTGTATTGCAAGCAGATTCTTTACCATCTGAGCCACCAGGGAAGCCCTGTGCTTTCCCCAGCTTTGCACTTCAAGTCAAAGCCATGATGTAATGACTCACTGTCTGGTCTGTGCATCCCCTGCTGCCTGCAGCCCCCCACCCTTCGCATGGGGCCCAGCTGCCAGCCTGGTGCTTGGAAGGGGCCAAAGCAGGTCTGCTTTCCTTGGCTTCTCTGGGCTGGTCCCAGCCCCTCTCTGTAGAGATGGGGAGATGGAGGCCCAGAGAGACAGCTCGCTGCCTACTGTGCAGTTAGAGCAGGTGGGAAGCGAGCCATTCAGACTCTGGCCACGGGCCCCAAGGAGAGCGTGGCCCAGAAGGGAAGGAAGACCTGGCTCGTTAGCTCTCGTCCTCCTGGCTGGAGGCCCCAGGAAAGGGCCCAAGGAGGCCAGACTGTCGGCTGAGGCCGGGCAGACTCAGCAAAGAGCCAGTGTCCTCTGCAGGGCTGGAGGGGGTGCCGTCAGGACAGCCACGTTCCCCAGCTCTAATCAGAGAGGTCTCAGCTTTTCCCTGGGAGCCACTGAAACAGCCAGGGCTTGAGAAGCAGAGGGGTAGGCTGAGAGACAGCGGGGAAAAAGGGCGATGGGGTCCAAATGGGGCTTGCAGGCTGTGTGGCCTGGGCCCAGCAATTTCACCCCCAGGAGCCAACTGGGCACTGGAATTTCACAAGGAAAAGACTTGATTTACACGTGCGCTGAATTTAAGAAAGCAAACAAGGAATTGCCCAGCCCTGTTGCCTCCCTGAAGGACCCCTAAGGTATGCAAGCAAGAGAGGTGAAGAGGGGTTGGGTAAAAGCAAGAGATTCCCATTCGGTGCTCCAGAGAGATGCGCGGGATTTTGTTACATTAGATCCCCTTATTTAGCCCTCTCATTCAGTTAGTGTGTTTGTTAATTATCTCTACCATATAGATGGGGTAGGGGAGGGGCAGAAATGAGGCTTAGAGAGGAAAATGACTTGTCAAGCCTCTAAATAGCAGAGCCAAGATCCAAATTCAAGTTTATCTGATTCCCAGACCTGTGACCCTCCCTCCTTCACCTTACAAGTCCTCATCAACTTCCCAGCAATATATCAGATGCTCCTAAAAGGTTCCTGCTGTGGAGAGAGGGTCTCCCAGAGGAAAGATCTGCCCTGTGATCGCAGAGAATATCCATCCCTTGCTTGTTGAAGTTTGCAGAGGAATCAGTACCTCAGACCGAGGACCCCCATTGTCCTCTCCCAACTCAGAAACAGCCCAGGTCACACCCCTCACCCCACGATGATAAATGATCAAAAATCAGCCATCATTTTTATGAGAACACCCCGCTCTGGGAGCCACATCCCCAACCCACTGCCCTGAGGAAATGTCAGCTGAGCTGGCCTCCCCAGGCACACTCCGCTTGCTCAAACCCACAGCCGTCTTCACTCACCCAAAAGGCATCTTTGAACTGAAGCTGAGGCATCATCCTCAGGCAACCGCCACAGCAAAGCTCGCTCTCCTGCCACGGTCAGGGCTGAACAAGGGCCAGGAGCCAGGCGCACCGTCCCAGTCCCGGCAGGGCTGGCCCAGGGCCCCCCTCCCTGGCCGTCGGCGCCGTCTGCAGCGCCTCCGAAGGCAGCCGTAAGCCAGAGACTGCTGGAGGGAGGAAAAGGGCTCAACCTGTTTTGTTTGGGGCTAGAATCAGCGGCAAAATGAGGAAGGGCTGGTGTCCAGTGATGGGAGGAAGGGCCCCACAGTCCAGCCCGGGCCCTCGCCAGCCCTACAGAGATGGAGGACTCAGTCCAGGCTGCAGGACTGAGAGCAAGGAGGGCAGCCCCGGGTCAGCAGAGGCAGTGGCCAGTGGGAGAGGCGGTCCCCAGGACCTCCGCAGGAAGGTTTGTGCAACCTCCCCGGGGCAGGCTCCAGGGCCGGCGCCCCACAGGAAGTGGAGCCGCCCGTGCTCCCCTGTGCCGCCCCGCCTGCCACCTGCCACCCTGCTACGCGCCTCCACTTGCCCCCTTCCGATGTTCTAGCGGAGAATGTTCTTTGAGCCACAAGCTCAGAGAGCCTGAGGCCCACTGCATTTGTGGGCAAGGAGGGCAGGAAAACAGGTGCTGTCAACCGTCACTCCAGCCCTACCCCGGACCAGGTCCAGAGAGGCCAGACTCTCCACCCTTCACCAGCAAACCACTTCAGGAAGGGAGGGGCTCACCCAACCCAGAACATCATCAAACCCTGGGTGTACGATGCTCCAGCCCACCTCTTGCCCTGGAGGAGATCACAGTCTGGGAGCAGACATAGCTGTGGGCTTGGAGAGGGGGCAGTGAGAGCACAGAGGTGGGGGAGCAGGTAACTAGGCCAAAGGAGAACAGCCTCATGGAGCCTGCCTCTTCCCCAGGTCTCCAGATTAGACTCTCTCTGGGGCAGGAAGTCCCCTCTGAAGATGGGGTCTTCAGGCTGGAAGAATGTGGTTGGACCGAGAGGAACAGGATTACAGAGGATAAATAGGGAAGTTTGAAAATTTAAGTGGAGTCCCCTGTTTTTGTTCTGTCTGGGCCTTACCCTTCAGAAGGACTTTAATCTACCCTCCAGCTCTCTGAGCCTCGGTTTCCCCATTGGCCATCCCTAATCTTTGGGAAAGGCACAGTGTTGAAAACATTACTGGAATTTCTGCTTTTGGTAGGGCAGGTGCTGCGGCTCTCTCTCCGTGTCTGGTATTACCTTGGGAAGATCCTTGGGCTGGAGCCCCAGACACCTGGGGAGCCAGGGCCTGCCCACTCAGCAGAAGATGCTGGCAGGGGGGCCGGAGCCCAGGGTGGGTTGGCAAGAAGGGATGAATCAGGATCGTCCACAAATCACCACCCTCAGCAACGCCTCCCTTACCACTGACTGTGATGATCAGACAGATGAGAGCTGCCGCAGGAGAGAGCTAAGCTCCCAAGTGCCATCTATGTGAGCCCGGGGTTAGAGATGGGGCTAATATTTCCACGCCTCTGAAATAACCACCCAAGAGAGAACTTGTTGTGGAGAGCTGCAGAGCAGTGGGGCTATGGTGGTAGCCCCCTATCTCCAGAATCCTTGTGTGTGTGTTAGTCTCACGGTCATGTCTCACTCTTTGCAACCCCATGGACCATAGCCACCAGGCTCCTCTATCCATGGGGATTCTCCAGGCAAGAATACTAGAGTAGGTTGCCAAGCTCTCCTGTAGGGGATCTTCCTAACCCAGGGGTTGAACCCAAATATCCTGTATTACAGGCGGATTCTTTACCAGCTGAGCCACAAGGGAAGCCCAGAATCCTTAGGATCTAGCTAATAAACATCTCCAGCATTGAAAGCACCCCAGTTGGATTTTCTGTTGCTTGCAGCTGAAGACAGCTAACGTTAATATCACCTTGAATGCTGAAGGCCAAAGGCTGAGGCTGAACCTCATCCCAATGGCATCACCACCTCTGATAGCCCCGACTCAGCCTCCCTGGCCTCAGGCTTTCCATCTACCAAATGGAGTGATGCTTCTAGTTCTGGAGAAAGACAAGAAACCCTCAGTTAATGACAGGCTCTTAATCCCCTGGAGGAGGAAATGGCAACCTGCTCCATTATCCTTGTCTGAAAAGACCAGTGGGCAGAGGAGCCTGGTGGGCTACGGTCCCTGGGGTCACAGAGTCAGACACGACTTAGCCACTGAGCACAGAAGCACCCTCTTATTAGCAGGAAACTTCAAGTCAGGCTCTCTCCCCTACCTCTCCAGGGGCTCCTCCCATCACCCCTCATAAATTTCTGCTCAAAGTAGCCCTCTTCCTTCCCCCAAAAGGTCCCCTCTCTACTCCTACCTCCACTTCTTTGCCTCTCTCTGCTCCCCAGCCTCCATCCTGACGTGCCTTCCTTCATCTTCCTTCCTGGCACAAATCCGCCCATCCCCCAAGGCCCACGGCAGAGCTACCACACATGAGGCCTTCCTTTCCCGGCTGCCCCAGGTGGATGGCCATGCTGGTTGTGGGCTGAAGCAATTGGGGAAGGAAGTAATAGGAGGATTCTAAAGAGACTCTAAAGTACTCTGCTGTAGAGAGGCCTTCCTCCTCCCTCCTCAACTACCCACTGAGGCTTGGCCACCTTGGTGGCCAACAGCCAACTCTGCTTTGGTTTACACTTGCTGGGTACTGGGGGCATCATTAAGCCTTTTATGTGGACCACCTCATTTAGTCCTCCCTTATCATCATCCTCCCCTCACAGAGGAGCAAACCAAAGATTAAAGAATTTCTGTGACTTGGAACTTGCTTGGTGGTCCAGTGGTTAAGCCTCCCCCTTCCAATGCAGGAGGCATGGGTTTGATCCCCGGTCAGGAAACTAAGATCAGTGGGGTACGGCCGAAAAATCAAAAAAGAGAAAGAGTTTATCTGATTCATTCAACACCTCACAGTCAATAAGTGGAGTGCTGGGCTTCAGGCTCAGGTTTTCTGATGCCAAAGCCCACGTCTTAATCTCCCCTCATGTCTGTTACCAACAACCTCTCTTAACAGTGAGTTTCATCCTTTCTTTCTCCAATTCTGCCTCCAGAACCTCTCACTTTGATCCAAAGCTGGAAAAGGTGAGTCCAGGGAGGCTGTTGGCGCTGATGGCGCTATTGGGTGAGAGTCCAGCCCTGGCACATGATCGTCGTCCAATTTCCCTTTGTTATTTGCACTGCCTAAGGATGCTTTGGCCCCAGAGAACATAAACCCAGGGGGTCTGATATGGAGGACATGTGTTATCATCCACACAATGGGTGAAATTCATTAGGGCCCCAGCTCAGTTTCTCTGTGATTCTTCTCATTTACTGTCTCCCTTTACTTACTGGGCCTCAAAGAGTCAGACGTGACTGAGCAACTGAACTGAACTGTCTCCCTTCTCTGATCTACAACTGCACACACAGCCACAGAGGAAGAAAAGGGCTTCCTCTCCTTGTGTCTCATATTTTCCAAAGGCCTCCCTGCCCAGGCTCCAGGGAGACCTCCCTTCATGTCTCGTTGGCCAGAATGAGACAGAACCCCGTGCTCAGGTATGGCCATTGCCGGCCTCAAGGAGGGGATGTCTTGACTGGGCTGATGGGGATGTTGAGAGCCAGTCACCATGACCGCCACAGCCTTCTGTCCACCAGGTCCATGAACCCTGCTGGGTGCCGATTCCTGGCAAGCCCTGCTGGCACTGGGGCTCAGAGAGGACACAGACCTGGTCTCTGCCCTGGAGGACCCATATATGGGTTCTAGAAAGATCTCTCCACATGGGAAGTTGTTGGGAGAGGGTGAGACCAGAAGAGGGTGTTATAATAACTCTGAGAGAGTGCTGAGCCCTAGATGGGCAGGCCAGGAGGAAGGAATGGGCTGGTGGGACATTAGGGAGACAGAGGAGAAGGATGGAGACATCTGAGCGCCTCTGAAAAGAAAAGGAACTGCTCTCAGGCCTCCCTTCATCACCAGTTTCCCTGGGGAAGGGAATCCAGTCCTAAAAATCATAATCACAGTTGCATTAAAGCACCATTCACCTTGAGGTCCAGGCAGCTGTGCTTGGAGTCAGACTTTGCTCCTATTTAAAGAGGGAGTCACCCCATGAAGGCTGAGCCCCATCCTGTCTTGCATGACATTTGGAAACATCTCCTTGAAGAACTCACACTCAAGAAGTAGTAGGTCTGTGGATTGAGAACAAAATCAGTTATTACAACATTGCCACAGCCAGCCCCTTGGAGGGGTTTGGCTCCTGAAGTCAGTTCATCCATCCTTGAGTCAAACAAACAATAAAAACAATAATACAAGCCGGCATCAATGGAGTATTACTCCTGCAGGGCCCACTTGTATTTTACATACTTGATCTCACTGATAGCTCTCTGCCAGGACCAGCTATGTCATTTGCAGCATCAATGCAAAATGAAAGTGTGGGACCTCTTATTAACAAGGCAAGGGAAAAATTTCCATTAAAGGTTCTAAAATATAGTCTTTCCCTTTCCCATATTCTGTCAACTTGCTTCATTTGCTATTTAACATTGCACCCCCTTGGGCATGGGAACACTTGAGGGACAAGCGCCCTCCGTCTCTTGACTCACTTTCAGAGGAAACCCACCAGCTGCTGGGTTTCCCCTCCTGCCAGTCACCAGACTGCATTCTCCAGCTGGGGGCAGGGAAGTCGAGCCAGGCATCTCCCTTTCTCACGGTGGAGGGTGATCCCCATGACTACTGTAAGCTCATACAAGGATGCCCTGGGTACGTGGGTCAGGAGTGAGCAGGAGACCTGAGTCTCCTGCTGAACGTGCCACGGTGCTGTCAGCCAGTGTGGGGACAACCACTGCCACGCCCCATCCTGAAATGCTGCCAGGCAACACCGAGCCTCCTCACACCTATGCCAGGGACCTGCTGGGGGCAGAGGATGGCAGTGGTGGCTAGGCAGGAGTGGGGCAGGGGAAGCTGAGAACCCATCAGGGGAGGTGGTAGGAGACAGGGCCATGCATGAGCCGAGGCTCCAAACCCTGAATCCACGCCTCATTGTCCCATCAGACTTCACTTAAAAACAGAAATCCAAAGAGGGTTTCAAGATGTACATCCTTGTGGCAAGCCCTGCTCACTACTGCCTACTCTCCATACATCAGAATGACATTTTCAGACCAAATTAGATCATGTACTTTCTACTGTCACCTTAGCTATGATTTCCCAATGCTCAGTGATTTTTCAATGCTCTTTGAATAGTCACTGGCCTTACACAGCCTGTAGGTCCTGCATGATCTGACCCCAGCCTACCCTTCAACCTCATCTCAAACAGGAAGAATCTTGAGCAATAGGTTGAAGCCTTCTAGAAAAGGGAAGGTGTTGTAAAAAGGAGCATCTCAAAGCTCCTTGGTGACATTAGCCCCTTACCATGAATTTAATTCGGAAATAGCATCACCGGTGGTCTGGGGGGCATTTGTCTTGCCCCTCTCTGCCTGCAATTCAGGAGACCTGGATTCTATCTCTAGGTCAGGAAAATCTCCTGAAGAAGGAAGTGGCTACCTGCTCCAGTACTCTTGTCTAGAGAAGCCCATGGACAGAGGAGCCTGGTGGTGTACAGCCCACGGGGTCGCAGAGTCGGACGTGACTGAGCGACTAACGCTTTCACACTCAGTGTTGTCTTGATAATATCTGCCATTGTCCAGGCAGGCCAGGTGACACACGTATTTTTCCTTCCTGGAGCAGCAGAGCGCACTGCCATGATGCTGGCATGGCTGTGGGGTGCCCGCTCACCTCATCTACCCCGTGGTTGAGTTGGAATGTTCCTGTACCCAAGCACTGTGGCCCCTGTCCCTGGGGGAAATGGGTCAGGCTCCTCCAGTTGGCCAGAGGCACATGTCCATCAGGCTGGGACCCCCACACTCAAATGCAGCTACTCTGCCCCCAGAATGGAACAAGCCTGGCTGCAGAGCACCCACCGGCATTTCCTGAGCCTTTTTATCTGGGGACGTGGAAGTAAACAAGGCAGCACCCTGCCTGTCTGATGAGGGAGGCAGCCCAGGTAGGGAAATGTGCTGACCGCCGGACAGTGGGGGGTGCAGGAGAGAGGGGAGTCCTCCCGCAGGAGGGGAGCAGGGGCCTGAGTAGCCAGAAGGAGCTCACTGGTGCCACCAGTCAGCAAGGAGTTTCCAGAATGACAGCGAAGGCCTGCTGGGGTCTCAGCACACACGCCTGAGGTCTCATGTCTTCCAGCAGATACGGGAGCTGAGGTTCGGACAGCTCAGCTAACTTGTCAGTGTGTGCACGCTCAGTCGTGTCCGACTCTGCAACCCCATGGACTGCAGCCCACCGGGCTCCTCTGTCCATGGGGTTTTCCAGGCAAGAATACTGGAGTGGGGTGCCAGTTCCTGCTCGAGGGGATTTTCCCGACCCAGGGATCGAATCCTCATCTCTTGTGTTTCCTGTATGGCAGGAGGATTCTCTACCACTTGAGCTAGAGTCCCACCCTAAGTGGAGTCTTTCCTTCCTAGTCAGTGGGGTTGGAGGTGAGGGGCCAGAGCAGAGTCTGGGGCCGAAGCCTGGTGAAGAGGGAGGGGAGAGAGGGGAAGTCAGCAGCTGAGGAGGAAGTTAGGGACCAGGGGCCCTGCGGGGTGGGGGCGGGGCTCCCAGATGGCCTGTTTGACACCTGGGGACGTCCTGGCCCCAGATCTTCGGGGAGGGGCCCGTGGATGTGGCCTGTGGCCCTTAGGATGTGCTACAGATTCTACTTTTCAGCTTGCCCCGGAAAAGCAGTTGCAAAAAAAATAAAGCTTCTTCCCACTCATGCTGCTCTTCCGAGTTGACAAGGAGCTTTCAGATTTACTAATTTGCAGCCACCAGCGTGTGACTCTGAGTTTCCAGTCCTCGTCACTCTTCAGAAGCTGAGTGTTGCTGGCCGGAAGGCTTAGAAGACATCACAGATGTGCTAAGTGGCCAGCGGATGGCCAGCAGGGTCACCAGGACCCCCCACCCAGCCCCGCAGACGTGGGGGAAGGGCTCCCTCGGTGAAGGCTGAGAACCACCACCACCGGCTCACCAGTCAGAGGGTGGAGGACTGCAGAGGCGGAAGGGCCCGAAGAGACCCTTTCGAGGGTCTCAAACGGCAGGAAAGGGGCCTATCAGAAGACCTGCGGGACTCGGTTAAAAAACACAGGGCCAGATCTCAGCTTAGACCTACTGATGGGGTAGGGGCAGGAAATCTGTCACAGTTTGTAGTCACAGTCTGTGAGTCAGACGCACGTGCTTGGAAGGGAACGCCTCTCCTTCCCTTACTGCTCTATTTTACAGGTGGGGAAACTGAGGCCCAGCAGGACAGACCCACTGATCGGATTCTTTTTAATAACAGAGAAGGCAGGGGAAAACCACCTCTCACCCCCCGTTCCTGCTCCGGTCCTTTCTAGCCTGTTTTGGTTTGCCTTTTCCATAATGGCAGCTGTCTCAAAAAAGAGCATCAACAGGTTTTCAAAGTCCTCTCTCCAGTTGGGCTGGTCTTCATTTGGTCAGAAAGTATCTTTGCTCACAGGAAGGCAAAGCTTGATTTTGGCCCAGCTGGTGTTTAATTATTCCTGAGATCCTGGCATTCAAAGGCAGGAGACCTTGACTTCCGTCTTGTCTGGGCCAGAGAATCACTAAGCTGGGAAATGGGGAAGGGAGCACGGATGCAGCAAAGGAGACAGCATACACCACGGCGCGGAAGCAGGAGGAGACTGGGCACGACCAGCTGGGGGGTGGGAGACAGGGAGACACAGGCTCGGAGACCGAAGGGCAGGACTTGAATCCTGGCTCCAGCCTCACCTCACCGAGAAGGCTCCTCGTCTGGAACAAGGGGATGATGAGCCTATGTATTTCACAGGGTTGCTCTAAAATTTATGTAAGAGGTGATGCCTAGCCCAGCACTTAAGAACATAGCAAGTCACCCAGCTCGGCTCCCGCGCACAGGGGCCTGTCAGCCCACCGTGACGACAGCACTTCAGACCTGGCAGTGCTGCTGCTGAGGTGCTGTCCTCTCAGGGAGTGACTGGAGAAGACCTACTGCCAGGACTTCAAACAGCAGGACAAAGCCCAGGAGTGGCTGTGGCCTGAGCAGTGTGGAGGGCATGACGGTAGACTCTCATCAGACGGTGAGACCCCACGTTCATGGGGAGCCGGCGCCCAGCTCTCTAGTTTCTTCCCAAGCCCTCTCCTCAGCAGCACCCCTTTCCGGATATCTCTGAAAGACATGTGTTCTCATATTTGTTTTTAATTTTTACATTTTATTTTGATATAGTTTAAAGAGTACAAGGAACTCTCATCCTCTTTCCCTGGATTCAGCAGGTTATTTAAATTTTTACCACAGTTACTTTATTATTATATCTCTCTATGTACTTACATAGGCCTACTAATTACATATGCTTAGTAATGAAGTAGATATTATCTGAGTAAGCTAGAGACATGGAACCCTTTACTCCCAAATTCTTCAGTACTTCCTGCGAACAAGGACATTCTCTTAGATAACCACAGCACGAGTTTCAAAACCAAGAAACTGGACATCGATACAATGTTCTTGTCTAGTCCCACTCCTCAGTCACCTTTAATTCTGTCAGTTGTAATGTCCCTTAAGTCTATTTTTCCCTCCTGGTCTCCTTCCATCTCTAACAGTTCCTCTATCTTCCCTTGACATTCATGACACCGATACTTTGGAAAATGGCAGGCTGCTCATTTTGTAGAATGTCTCTCCACTTGGGTTTGCATCTGGTTCTTCCCTCATGATTACATTCAGATCACACACTTCCACATAAGTACTTTTGTGCTCTTCTCAGTACATCATATCAGGAGGCCATGAGGTCAACTTGTCCCATTGTTGGTGATGTTAACTTTGGTCACTTGATTTAGGTGGTGACCACCAGTTTTCCCTTTCATGTTTAAAAAGTATCTTATAGGAAAAATGTTGAGGATGTGTAAATATATGTATCTGTTCCTCATCATACCTTCGCCCGCTTGTTTTGACATCCATTGATGATTTTCTGACTCCACCCTTCCATCTATATTTATTAGTTGGCATCCTACTGAACAGGTGTGTTCCCTTGTCCTCATTTATCTATTCATTCATTTATATTAGTGAAGACTCAGGAATTTCTATTTCAATAGGTTATAATCTGTTATTACTGTTATTTATGTTGATGCTCAGACTGTCCCAGATTAGAGCAGTTTCTGTTTCCTTTTCATGTGACACTATTTGATTTTGAGTACTTCTTACTTACCTGCCCCTAGCTCTAGAATCAAGGTTTCTCCAAGGATCCCTGGTTGCTTTCAGTGGTGAACCCAACGTTTTGCTCTTTTTATTTTTTAAGACTTTATTGAATTTATTACAATAATGTCTGTGTTTTATGTTCTGGTTTTTGGCATCAAGGCATGTGGGATCTTAGCTTCCTCACTAGTAATGGAACCTGCACCCTCTGTGCTGGAAGGCGAAGTTTTAACTACTGGACAGCCAGGGAAATCCTTGAAGTTTTGCTCTTAACTCACTGTTCTTTACCTTTGTCTCCCAAAAATGGTTGGAGTAGATTTTTAAGGAGTCGTGATTTTGTATGAATAGGTGAGCTGAGAAGTTTTAGGTCATTGCTATCTGAGCCCCAAATGATGGATGGCTGTGGTTTGGGGGAGCCTAGAGAAACATGGATTCTCTAATTATTATTATCATCATCATCACTATTAATGACAATAAACACTTCCGTTCATTCAGTGGTGCTGTGTGCCAGGCTGGGAAGAGACAAGGCAGCTCATGCAGGTGTTGCATGCCAGGTTGAGGGTTTGGACTTCAAGCTATGAGCACTGAGGGACCACTGAAGATCTTAGAGCTGGAGGGTTCCATCTCCCTTCTTCCCATGAAGATCATGCCTCTTTCTAGGGCTGCCTTCTCAATATCAAAAGTCAAGAACTTGTGACCAAGTCACACCGAAAGCGGAAAAGGAGACAAACAGAACAATAATCTGACACCCTTTCCCAGCAGAAAGCATATTACAAAGCCCAGGAGCCAGTGCAAGGGAAGGGGAGGAAGTGGTGAGATAACAACAATCCGGACATTTCGAAACCGCCAGGCCAGAAAATCAGGAACCATCGTGCTCAGAGGATATGACTCTCCTGACGGGACTCCCTTAGTACAAAGACAATGATCTGTCACTTGTTTTTATTTTTCCTCATCTACACTTTTCAAAGCATCTAGAGGAGGCACAGGTTTGTGACCTCTAAAATTTCTCTCCCACAGGGTTGCCATGTACAGTTGAGTAGGTGGTTCACTGCTTAAGACGTGAAAGACACGAAGCCCACGTCCCCTTCCAAAGGACCTGCTGCACCGCTGCAGGGAGAGTACCTAGCACAGAGTCTCCAGCTGTCAATTCCTTCCTTCTCAGTTGCAGGGGGCCACCTTACCTGAGGTCACACCTTTCCTGGCGTGACTACTGGAGGCAAAAGGATAAAGGCCCCTCCACTGAGATCTGATGCTTGGACGACTCTGATTACCTGGTGCTGGGTTTGCTGAGCTTGACTGAGCCTGAAACACAGGTTGACTTTCCTCTGCCCAGTCCTGCTTTCTCCCCCTTCCTTTCACCAGGTGTGGATCTCTAACAAACATCATGTGCTCCAAACTCTGCCTCAGGGTCTGCTTGTGCAGAAGGCAAACTGCCACACAAGGAGGTCCAGCCAAGGGGATGAGTAAGGGCTGAAAACCAGAGCTTGCTTCTCTAGCCAAGCAGTATGACATGGGACTTCATCCACCAAAGTAGGCACCATTTTCTAATTCTCCTCCAGCCTGCCTCAGGGCTTCCCTGTCCACTCTGCTTTGTGGTCACTCTCTCTGAGCAAGCCCTTTTCCTCTGATCTCTGCACTTCCCCTTTCCAATCATCCTCCAGAAAAGTCTTCCCATTGGTGCAAGAGACCCGGAGCAGTTCTGTCTCCTGTTTGCAGCAGAGAAATTGTCTGGGAGATATTTAAACTTAGAGGACCAGATGGGGAGCCCTTCATCTCTCCAGGGAGTTGCCTGCCCAGAGGATGTCAGAGATAGAAGGACCCCAGAGACTTCTGCAGGTGGGCCGTCAGTGCCCGCAAAGGGCCAAGTTCTTGTCCAGTGAGCTTGTCCAGGTGTGGGCAGCCTGTCAGAGCCCCTAGTGCCCACCCCTGGCCTTGGGACAGCTTCAGGAGACCTGGTTAGTACCTGGATTCACCTTCCTTTCCGGTATAGAACCAGCCCTTCCCTTTGGCTCTCATCCCATTGGTCCTGCCTTTTCCTGTGGCCCCTAGCCCCCTAATCCCTTCCCGCTTCCTCTCCTTCCCACTCTCCTCCTCAGTCCATCTGGAAATCGCTTCCTCCCTCTGTTTGCCCCCAGAGCCTTTTGTTCACATTCTCTGGCCCCTTCCTTCTGCCCCATTGCCTGCAGGGTTGCTGGGCCTCTGGGTTGGCCAGTGTGGGAGGACCTGTGCCTGGGCTGGCGGAAGCTGGAGCCGAGGCTCCACCCTGCAGCCTCTGCTTCCAGAGGGCACGAATTCCTCCCAGTCCCGACCAGGACGCTATCATCTGTGGCAGTCACCATTACTGTGCTCCTACCGTGTGTCAGACGCCAAGCTGTGCACTTCAGGTCTACCAGCTCTCGTCCTCAGAAAACAACTCAAGGAGAGTGTCATCGCCCCTGTCACGGGAGAACTGTACAGGATGAGGAAGTTAAGGGTCTGGGACTGGAATCCCAAGTCTGTATATTCAAACCTCCATCCCCAACCTGTCTTTCTACTATAACCTCCTACCTCTACACAGACTTAAGTCCGGCCAGTGCTCCAGCACCCACTCTAGGGTGCCCCCGAAAAACCAATTCAGAAAGACACTTGACAGTAGATATCAAGGAATTACTGAGGAATTTTTAAAATCTGATACACTGTGTCCAGGAATTCCATGACTAGAAATCTACCCTGAGGAAATAACAAGAAACATGGGAAACAATTTATGTACAAAGATGTTTGTAAAAGTATTATGTATCATAGGGAGAAAAAATCCCCCAATCTACATATCTAAGCCTAATTAAATTATGGTGTTGCTCTGCTGAAAATATGCTGCAGCCATTGAAAATATTTATAAAGAGCTTAATAATCACATGGAGAAAACATTTATGACTAATGCCAAATGAAAATAGCAGGTTATAAAATTATACAGCTTGATTTCAACCATGCAAACTTGCTCTGCAATTAAAATGAGAATAAAGCAAATGCTAGCTTTCTGCAGCTCCACTTCTTCTGTGTCCCCTACCCCGAGCGGACTCTCACAGCAATTCCCACTTTTGTGGTGTCTCCTTGCTTTGGCTCTCTCCCCACTGGACCATGAGGGTTTCAGATGGGGAGCAGTTGGTCTTTTTCCTCCCTGATGGAGCAGCAGCCGGACAGAATCCATTGCTGAGCAGACACTCAATCCACCTCTGAAGAATGAATGAGCAAATGAAGAAAAGGAGGGGGCAGGAAGGCTAGCCCAGGCCCCAAGCTGCTCACTTCCTCAGAATCAGTCTCCTGACTGGCACAATCTTAGACCTGCCTCCTCCTGCCCTGGTTCCAAAAGCCTTCGATAGCTTTGTCACCTGAGAAACGGCGGAATTTTCCCTGAGCAACTCAGGATGTCCAGGAGTGAGCATCCCTATGACCCTGGGCCAGGGGGTTGGAGACATGCCTGAGCTGCCTCTGGCACCTTATATACACCACTCCCTCCAACCCTCACAGGTGTACCATACTAGAATTGAAAATTCCCATTAACATTTACGAGTTTCCCGGGTAGCTGAGACCGTAAAGAATCTGCCTATAATGCAGGAGACCTGGGTTATATCCCTGAGTGGGAAAGATTTCCTGGAGAAGGGAATGGCAGTCCACTCTAGAATCCTTGCCTGGAGAATCCCATGGACAGAAGAGCCTGGTGGGCTGCAGTCCATGGGGTCACAAGGAGTTGGACACAACTGAGCAGCTAACACACACACACATGAACATTTACAGAAACTGAGACTTAGGGTCTTAATTTGCTCTAGCTCTTACAGGAGTAAGTGACAGAGCTGGGTTTCAATCTCCAAAATCCACCCTGGACTATAAAAGTGACCTCGGCCTGTCCCTTCTCCAGTGTGAGCCTCTGGACAGTGAGGCTGCCGACTCTGAGGGCTCAGCTGTTCCTTTCCACTCAGATAGCCTGTGATGATACAATGCCCCGACTTAAACTCCACTTTCCTTTACACACCACCCCCCTGAAAGTTACTGGAGGCAGTCTGGAGCCTTGAGGACCATGGGACTGCAAATGAGCCAAGGGACGCCATGCCCACAGACCCTTCACAGATAGCCTGGGGCTGGAGAACAGCTCCAGCCAGGCCTCACCTCCCTGGACACTGGCAGAATGCCCTGGAGCATTGGAGCACCACATCCAGCCTCAGAAAGACACGTGTATCAGGTTGCTGGCCATTTCCCCTGCTGAAACCCCTGGGCTGGCAGCTGAGGGTCCTGAGAGTGTCCTCCTGCTGTCTGCACAACTCAGCTCTCATGGCCAAAGGGCTCCAAGAAACAGTCATCTCCCTCCACTGTCAACACACACCCTGCCTATAGCAGAGACCATCGTTGTAACAGCCCACACCTGTACAGTCTCCCACCCACCCCAGCCCAGCAAGGTGCCCAGGACAGGATGGTAGTCCCATTTTACAGGTGGGCACACTAGTAAATGGCAGAGCTGAGACTAATCTCTAGCCTCTCAAGCTGGTAGTTTTAGTGCTTTCCCACCAGAGACTGTATTTGTCTCATTCAAATGGTACAAATTTATTAACCCCTGCCACAGGCAGGACATTGTGGGACTGCAAAATAGGCAAGACACAGCTCCTGCCCTTGAAAGGTTTGCAGTTGAGTGCAGCAGGGGAAGAAACAGGGGTGAGGTGTCAGAGATGTGTTCTGCGAACCTGCCTGGAATGGTGGGTGCAGAGCAAGAAGCCTGGAATACCTGTTGAACAAAAGGTGGATGGACTGAACGAATGAACTGCCTTATTAATAATGGAGACGAGAGGCAGGGATGGAAGAAATTGCCTGAGCCAACGTGTGGCACACACAGTTTGACACACAGGCAGGATACACAGGCAGGAAAGAAAGGAGAAACAAAGCTAAAAACAGTTCAGGAAGGCCACATTTTGAACCACTGTAAATGCCAGGCCCAGAAATTTCAGAGATCCTCTGTAGATAAGGGTTGCTGTTACAAAACATGTTTTTGGACCTTCGTTTGGCAGCAAGACATGAATGATCAGGCAAACAATGGCAGCTCTGGGGGGATAGGGATGAGGGGTGAGGCTGGAGGCAGAGGGGCAGGGGAGGACTCCAGAGAGACATGAGGAGGCTGGCCCTGGTCCGGGATGGGATGATGCAGGAGAAAGGTGTATGGTCTGGCTCCTGACACTGCCTTTTTCTGCTCCTAACAGCTAGGGTTCCCTGCTGGCCAGCCTCAGCCTCACCCCATCGCAGGGGTCAGTCCTGTCTCAGGAAAGGAGGACAAGAAGGCATCCAGCTGCAGTTATCATCAGCTCTGGCTGGTCGTCAGTTTCGTATCTGGATGAAGCACAATAACACACAGTGGGCATTCAATCCATGACTGCAAGCCTAGACCCTGAGCTGCACTTTCCACATAAATATCACTCTGGATGTGGGACTGCCCTGCCCACAGCCTGCCAGAGCTGGAGTCATGGCCCTGAATCCCAGCTCAAGCTGCCTATAGCCCCAACGCTAGGGGCCATCTGCCTGCCCAGCCATAACACCCCTTAGATTGGGATAGTAGAAAGAGAGAGGAAGATTTGAAGCCAGACAAATTGGGGTGTGAGTTTAGCTCTGTGTTCTTGGAAAGTTACTTAACCTCTCTGAGCTTCGTTTCCTTATTTACAGGAATTAGCCAACAATACTCATGTAACAAGATGTTAAGGACGGGGCTTTTCTGCTCCCACAGTTTTGTCTGATGTCCAAAGGTGAAGACAAGACTTCAGGGAACTACTTGTGCTTGCAGGACCTGCCAAAAGGGGGCTCCAAACAGACCCTGCACGGCTGCCCAACACCCGCCTTCAGCTCCATATAGAGGTGAGGGCAGAGAGGAGACTGACGGAGATGATTCTGAAGAGAGTTTAGGGGAACGCTGATGTTACTTTTCCTCTTCCCTCCTGCAGATGCCAAAAATGGCTTAGGGCTTGATCGAAAGAGCTCTCTCTCTGGAGAAATTCTCATATCTGCTTTCCTTAAGGTTGGCTGTGTTCTCAGGCACACTCTTTCCATGTGGCCACTCATGGCTGTTCAAGGCTTACATCCTTGTTTTAATATCCTCAAACCAAAAAGAGACAGTTTCTTATCCAATAGTCCAGTCCAAGTTCCAGCTTGACTTCCCTTTGCCTGCTTGGGGTCATGTGCCCATCTATGAACCAATCACTGTGGCCAGTGTGGGATGAGCTGCCCTGATTGGCTGGATCTGGGTCACATGTCCTCTCCCAGAGCCTTGTGGATCAAGAGTAGAGGAGGGAAAGGAGAGGGCTGTAGGAGAAGAAGGAAAGGGATGCTGGGCAGGGGGCGTGAAGTCACTCAGTCGTGTCCGACTCTTTGCGACCCCATGGACGGTAGCCTACCAGGTTCCGCCCTCCATGGGATTTTCCAGGCAAGAATACTGGAGTGGGCTGCGATTTCCTTCTCCAGGGAATCTTCCCAACCCAGGGATCGAACCCATGTCTCCTGCATCATAGACAGAAGCTTTACCGTCTGAGCCACAAGGGAAGGGAAGCCCCTCATGGCTCATGGGCAAGGGGAGATCTCCATAATCCCTGCTTCAGCCTGTGTGCCTCCTTTCCTGATCAGCGTGTCTCCCTCCTCCCCATTATTCTCCGTCTCAGCACCCTCCCAATTTCCCTCATTGTTCATATTGCTATTTAGAATTATATACGTGCTTACCCATGGGACAAAGGTCCAGAGGACAAAGAAAAGTCCTCCCCCACACTGGCCTTCCACTGGTCACTGTGTGCCTGTCATTCACAGAAGTTGTGGCTGTGTCCTTCTGGAGAAGGCCATCCTCAGGTCCTACCAGGGAAGGTCCCTGCTCTCCGGCTAGGAGGTGAGGAGGCAGGAAACAGAAGTGCAGGACCAAGCAGTGTGGAGGGAGGGCTCAGCCTCTCTTGGTCTGCATTTTGCAGAGTCTCCTAGAGCAAGGAGGTAATGGTATCAGAGCAAAGCAGGAGGGAGCCCAGGCACACGCCCAAAGGAGTTGCCATGTTTCTGCCTGATCGTTTCCCTTCATTCTCCCCAAGCCTTTGTCTGCAGGGTCTTTACCATCCATGTGAGGCACCACTGAGCTGTCACTTGGGAGCTGCCCTTGCTTCTTGCTCAGAATCTCCGATGTTGGAGGAACAGCGCCCCCTGAAGGCCGGCAGTGTGGGGCAGTGGAAATCAGCAAGAGCCCCCGAGGCCCCATCTTATGGCTGGAAGAGCTTTGTGGCAGAGTCAATCCGAGTGTTTCTGAATTTTTTTAGCGTGAGAAGCCTGAGCCTCTGGACTTCAGTCTAACAGTTAGTGAAGCTGCCCCCCAAAGAATCGCCTGGGGACAGGGGCAGGTGCGAGGGAGCCGCCTGACCCCAGGGTGTCCCTGCTCAAGTCTTCTGCCTGTGGAGACCTGGCCCCCGTCACTTCCCAGCCTTGGGGTGAGGGCTGGCTGTCCCCCTAAACTGAGCTGTGCAGGCGGGGCCAACTCAGCATTCAGGACTTGCCAGCAAATTCTTTGCTGATGCTGGGCCTCTCAAAGGGACCCCGCAGTGTCGTCTCCGAGAGCAGAGAGGGGGAGAGTGGCTGCTCCTCAGCTCTGACATTCCTACCCCAAATCCTGTAGTTTTAGGGGTTCAGCCTCGTGCTGCAGGGAGGATGGGAGGTGTCGTGACTCTTCAGACTTCCAAAACGTCTCCTCCAGGCGCAGAGAAGGGGTTTTGGCACTTGTGTGCTTGTAGGTTTCCAGACTAAAACCTCCATCTCAGTCCTATGACCCAGAAATTCTGTTCCTGTGCCCATGGTGGAGGAAGGAGGGGCCGTCTGAGAATCCTCCCGCAGGACGTGAATGAGTAACACGTGGCCGATGCACTGCAGGCAGACTCAGCAACGTGGATCTTAAATTCAAAGCGTTCAGTGAAAAAAGTAGGAAAGCAGATGAGATTTTATAACAGAATACCACTTCCGTACATTCTTGACACAAGAATAGGTGCATGCTTATTTTTAGCTTTGTACTATTGCCTCTGGTATTAGTAAAATGAACACGACTATCTGATATCAATGTGTAAAAGATTTCAAAGACTCTGCTTATTTTTAGGATATGAGGGGAACATTTCTCAACCAAAATTTGGACTCTCACTTTGTAGACCAGCATGATCATATAATAGTTCTCGTATGTTAAATTATTTTTATTTTGCAATTTTCCATACTTCTTACAGTTGAAAGGTATTACAGTGGTTACTCTCAATAATTCTATGAATTGATTTTGGAATAGTACACCTAAGTGGAAATGTAAATTTTCTGTTATTCACAATATATTTTTATCCCTCAAAGTATTTTTCATTTTCACATTGCCCAGGCCCTGAATTTGGAATGATATGCTTATTCAACATTTAGATTAAAGTCCTGATAAGGTACTAATGCTTCTAAGTTTCCCCTTACACTTAAGAAAAATAAATTATTTTCTGAGTTTAAAAAATATATTCACACAAAACACATGCAAGAACACATACAAATAAAAAGATATGCATTAAGTGTATTAGAGTGCTTACCTGTAGTGGATAAGAGAACAGGAGGGAACTACAGGATAAGTACCTTAGACAGCAAGGAGATCAAGGAGTCCTTAAGGAAATCAACTCTGAATATTCACTGAAGGACTGATGCTGAAGCTGAAGCCCAAAATTTTGGCCACCTGATGTAAAGAGCCAACTCACTGGGAAAGACCCTGAGGCTGGGAAAGATTGAGGAGAGAAGAAGAGGGTGACAGAGGATGAGATGGTTGGATGGCATCACTGACTCAATGGACATGAGTTTGAGCAAGCTCTGGGAGACAGTGAAAGACAAGGAAGTCTGGTATGCTGCAACCCATGGGGTCTCGAGGAGTTGGACACAACAACTGAACAACAACAATGGGATAAGAGGAAATTCATTAATTCAAAATGAAGGAAGAGGACTTACTCATAGATGATAATGGATCATGAGGCTAAATAACTCAATCTCCCTGCCCACAGCTAAGAGAGATGAAAAACACTGCAAGCTCCAGTCTTCAAGCTCAAAGTCAAGTCCATCTGCTCTGGCTCTGGGGCCAAGGTCTTCCAAGTGCTTCAGCCAACAGCACAGTGGCATTTGATTTATCACCCACCCATCCAGAAAATTCCTAGGAACTTGCAGTCAAGGCTCAAGAAATTGTACCCTAAAAAGACTATGAGACTGAGAAATATGTGCCCTAGAGGCCGGAAGGGTGGTCAGAGCTCTAGTTGAGCTGAACCAAAACTTCTAGAGAATAGAGGCTGGGCAATCTGTCCTGGCCTACCTCTAAGGCCTTGACTGCGTAACAGCTCAGTGCTCAGGCTGCTGTGGCTATGAGGGCGGGGTCCTGGCAGTGCACTGGCCAACTGGAAGCTTTCTGGGCTTTTTATCCTTACAAAAAGCTCCAAAATCAGCCAGGGTTCCAAGGACGCAAGCCTCAAAAGTACTGCGTTTCTTACAGAGCCCTGAAAAACTGCTGACCTTTGATGTCTGTGATCTATTCTGTATCACATATAGGAGCCCTCAGCACAATTATAAAGAAGACAAACTTGGGTGGAAGTCAGTACCATTCCTAAAGTCCTGTGCTCATTCTTCACCCTTCCATACAGGGCCAGGGACTCTCTGGCTGCACTGGTCTGTCCTGTGAAAAGAGCTGATGCACTTGTCACTAAGCTGTAAGGGTTTGAAAAGTTTCCCTTCCTAGAACAAGTTGTATGATGCTTTAAGAGCCTGGTGTGCACTGTGAAAGGAGAATTATAATGGAGTCGGTATTGCTAAGAGAGCTCTCTAAAATGGAGCCAGGAGGCAATGAGTGAGTGTGATTTATGCTCACCTCAGCCCAGATGGAATCTGAACTTTGACCAATTATTGACTCAACTCGGACATGCAGAATATCTGCCCAGTGTTCCAGACAGTCAAGATACCATTTGGACCCTTACCCTAAATAACTCGTGACAGCCTTTTCCTCAAGGAGAAATATTTCCTTTCCTGTGTCAGAGTCCATCATAATTCCTGCCAGACCATTTTAACAACCCGTGGTCTTTGCCTTTATAAAACCCTGACTCTTTTTCTTCCCTGGAACCCTTTTTCCATTCTACTCAAATCTGTGTCTCTCAAACTGCAATTCTTTTATTTAACAAACAAACAAACATTATTTATTGATTTGTCTATGCCAGGTCTTATCTGCAGCACACAGGATCTTAGATCTTTATTGTAGCTGCAAGATCTTTTTTTTTTTTTTAAGTTGCAAATGTGAAATCTAGTACCCTGACCAGGCATCAAACCCGGGCCCCCTGCCTTGAGAACACAGAGTCTTAGGGACCACCAAGGAAGTCCCTCAAATTGCAGTTCTTCAGACCCACACAAATTTCTTTGTTCTTTGAATGCTGGATACTGATTATTGTTTGACAGCAGTGCCACTAATGCCAAAGGAACAAGTACTGAGGGTCTGGAGTTTTAGGCAGCTGCGAAGCAAAGGTTGCTCAAATGAGGCCGAGGGAGCTTGGCCAGTTATAACAGTAAGTCTTAGGGGACAACATCCCCTGATGGTTGGTCTTGGAAAGCATGCCAGTTTCATTTTGGAGGCACAATATGAATTCAATTTCAATAAGGGCTGTGACTTTTTTTAGAAGGTAAGATATGTATAATTGATCTTATACTTTCCTCTCAAACTGAACCAAAATGATTGTGTTATTTATAATGTTACTCCAAACAGTCCGATTTTAAATCCTTAAAGGATAAATCAGGCCCTTTAAGATGGGAAATTCCTTGGTGGTTCAGTGGTTAGGACTCAGTGCTTTCATTGCTAGGGCCTGGGTTTGATCCCTGGTCAGGGAACTAAGATCCCACAAGTCATCTTGCTGTGGGGTTAAGGCTGGGGGCCAAGAATGTTATCCTCTTTCCGTCATCTCTTAGATTAAAGTCACGCATTTAATTTTGGATTTTGGAAACACTAGGGACCTCTCAATCTTGCTTCATCTGAGATAAAATTCCCATCCTCCCACCAGCAGTTGCTGGCATCACCCTGAGGACCCACTGAACCTGAGCCCCCAATGGCCCTCCCGCGACCACATGGCTCTCCAAAGCCTAAGGAGTCAAAGGGATCAAGGACGCATAATCACACAGAGCTGTGCATATCTTCTAGAACAAAGTTCAGGTTCCCAAGACTCTGGAATAGCATGTCCACATGGCCCCTACCCTTGCAAGGGCCTCTTCCTCACAACTCTGCCCCCCTAAGGGTAAACTGAACTGTTAGTGTGTGCAGCCACAGGCCCAGAGAATGACCAAGGGGCAGCTTTGGCAGAGGGTATGGATGGAGCTTGGATATGTGAGCTGGGATGTCCACACGCATGTGCACAAGGCTCCTTGCAATGTGGGACAAAGCTGGAAGTGGGGGGTAAGAAAAAGGGAGCCCTTTTTAAGGTTCCGTGTTCCAGCACAGAGTTCAAGGATTTTTTTCCTTTGGCTGCTCTGGGTCTTAGTTGTGGCAGGCAGATCTAGTTCCGTGACTCTGTATCGAACCTAGATCTCCTGCATTGGGAGTGGGAAGTCTTAACCATTGGACCACCAGAGAAGTCCCAGAGTTCAAGAGTTTTCAACTCAAACCTGGTTTTCCAGGCCTGTAAGAAAACACATTTGTATAGAATAGACTCGTGGACTTTGTGGATGAGGGTAAGGGTGGGATGATATGGGAGAAGGGCATTGAAGCATGTTAATTATCATGTGTCTAATCAATCGCCAGCCCAGGATTGATGCTCGGGGCTGGTGCAGCGAGATTTCCCGGGGGGGAGGGAGGAGGGAGGGGGGTTCTGGAGGGGGAGCATATGTAAACCCATGGTGATATCATGACAATGTATGGCAAAAACAATAAAATAAAAAAAGAAAACACATTTGTCAGGGTAACAGGATAAAATATGTTTTACTTACCAATTTGTTAGCTTGATTTATAACTCTTAATATTTAGATGCCCCACTGCCCGTGGTCTCCATTTGCACTCTTACCCTCGGGCCATGCACATACTGGGGGCCGTCCTGCCCAGGACTTCTTTTGTGAGGCTGGTGTACGATCACCCACTTTCTTGTTCTACAAGGCGGGGAAGTAGAGAGGCAAAGGGGACTTACAGGGTAGAGAAGAACTACTGCCCCCAAATGTCCCTCCAGCCCCTCTTCCACAGGCTGCTGCAGGGATCCTTGTGTTTCTTCAGTGCTTTATAGTTTTAAGTATTTGGTTGTGAAAAATCTCAAGCATTTCCAAAAGTAAACTAGAAGGGTGAATTTGCATGTCCCCACCACTCACCTGCAAGGATTATCAACTCACAGCTAAATGTATTCCGTCTCTACTCCCACCCACATCCTGCCCCTCCTCTACTATTTTGAAGCAAGTCTCAGATATATCATTTCATAATAACTATTTCTGTATATATTTTAAAAGATAAGGATTCAGGAAAAAAAAAACACCACCACAATATTACACTTAAAAACAATAATAATTTTAATATCAAATATCCAGCCAGTGTTCATATGTGCTTTAATGTTGTTTTAAATGTCACAAAATTTTTATCTCATTTTTTTCAGTTTGAATCTTGGTATAAATAAGCCCTGCATGAAATTGGTAATATGTCTGTTAAATATTACCTCACTTTTCTCTGCAATTTGTTGGTTTAAGAAACTGGATCATTTATCCTATAGAGATTTCCACAACATAGATTTTACTGATTGTATCTCCATGGCGTCTTTGAATATTTTCTTAGATCCTATTTGTTTCTTATAGTTGCTACTTAAATCTAGATTTAAGTTGAATTTTTTGGTGAGAATACTTCACAGAAGCCATGCAATTTCTGATTGTCTTTATTTGTGATGCTGGCAGGTGTTGCTAACCCAGTGTCACTATCCATTAATTAATTGGGAGTTTCCAAATGGTGACATTCCAATTCTATCATATCATTCCTTTTTCTTATGAACTGAATTACTTCTATAAAGAGAAACTTCCTAGACTTCCCTGGTATTACATTGGGTAAGAATCTGCCTGCCAATGCAGGGAACATGGGTTTGATCCATGGCCTGGGAAGATTCCACATGCCATGGAGCAATTAAGCCCATACACCGCAATTACTGAGTCCTCCTACTGCAACTACTGACGCCCACCCACCTAGAGACCATGCTCTGCAACAGGAGAAACCACAGCAACGAGAAGCCCGCACACCGCCATGAACAGTAGCTCCAGCCAGAAAAAGCTTGCACACTGCAATGAAGACTCAGCGCAACCAAAAATATATAAATAAATAATATAAAAAAAGGGAAACTTCCTCTCATCTATTATTTCATTATGCAATAGTGCAATTTGTGTAGGAAGGACAAATGCTCAAAGATAAATGCTCAAAGTTAATTTTACATCTTTGTTGATTTTCAAAATAATGAATTTGCTTGTAAGCATACTCCAAAGGTGACCAATTCAATTTGTTTCTATATCATTATGAACTCTTGGAATTGAACCTATTTGATGTACTCAATCCATTGAGGTTCTACGTTTATCGATGCTAAAAGTGTCCATTTTGGTCAAAAGGAGCTTCTTCAAGTTGACTTCTGAGTCCTGAGGATAACGCTTACACTCTCCTAGGAGTCTCTGAGGGCTTCCTTCCCATCTGCTATGACCAACTTCTCATGACTATCTCCTGTCCCAGCCCTGGAATCAACCATTTCTTCACAGATACCTAATCTTTCACTGGGAAATGAAATTTTAAGACTACATTCTGGGCACACTGGGGGTGCTTACTGATACTGGATTATTATTCCTAGGCCTTTTCAGAGGTCAGAGCTAGAGAACATGTTTTCTGTTAGTCTTAAAGATCAAACATGTCAGTTCATACTGATACCTTCAAATCAAATTCAGCACTATGGGGTTTTTGCCTAACTTCTTATTTCTTCCAACTGTATCTCCCTTCTTCCATGCCAAGAGTCTCATTTCTCAAAGACACAGACAATATAGAATTTCACATAATCTCTCATTGGCTTCATCCCACATTGCACACACGGCAGTCTCAGAACGCCAGTACCAATTCTCCCACCTGACACCAAAAGCTCAGCTTCTCTGTACATTATTGCCAAATCAAATCGCAGAGAAAGAGTCTTGAGTGAAGTAGAAAAGGATAGCTCTATTGCTTTGCCAGGCAAAGGGGGCCATAGCAGACTCAGTTCCAGTTCAGTTCCGTCGCTCAGTCATGTCTGACTCTTTGTGACCCCATGGACTGCAGCACACCAGGCTTCTCTGTCCATAACCAACTCCCAGAGCTTACTCAAACTCATGTCCATTGGGTCGATGATGTCATCCAAGCATCTCATCCTCTGTCATCCCCTTCTCCTCCCTCCTTCAATCTTTCCCAGAATCAGGGTCTTTTCTAATGAGTCATTTCTTCGCATCAGGTGGCCACAGTATTGGAGTTTCAGCTTCACCATCAGTCCTTCCAGTGAATATTCAGGACTCATTTCCTTTGACTGGTTAGATATCCTTGCAGTCCAGAGGACTCTCATGAGTCTTCTCCAACAACAGAGTTCAAAAGCATCAATTTTTTGGCACTCAGATTTCTTTATAGTCCAACTCTCACATCCATACATGACCACTGGAAAAACCATAGCTTTGACTAGACCAATCTTTGTTGGCAAAGTAATATCTCTGCTTTTTAATATGTTGTCTAGGTTGGTCATAGCTTTTTTTCCAAGGAGCAAGAGTCTTTTAATTTCATGGCTGCACTCAACATCTGCAGTGATTCTGGAGTGCAAAATAATAAAATCTGTCACTGTTTCCATTGTTTCCCCGTCTATTTGTCATGAAGTGATGGAACCAGATGCCATGATCTTAGTTTTCTGAATGTTGAGTTTTAAGCCAACTTTTTTACTCTCCTCTTTCACGTTCATCAAGAGGCTCTTTAGTTCTTCACTTTCTCCCATAAGGGTGGTGTCATCTGTTTATCTGAGGTTATTGATATTTCTCCCGGCAATCTTGATTCCACTTTGTGCTTCATCCAGCCCAGTGTTTCTCATGATGTACCCTGCATATAAGTTAGATAAGCAGGGTGACAATATACAGCCTTGACATATTCCTTTCCTGATTTGGAACCAGCCTGTTGTTCTATGTCCAGTTCTAACTGTTGCTTTTTGACTTGCATACAGATTTCTCAGGAGGCAGGTCAGGTGGTCTGGTATTCCCATCTCTTTCAGAATTTTCCAGTTTATTGTGATCCACACAGTCAAAGGCTTTGGTGTAGTCAAAAAAGCAGAAGTAGATGTTTTTCTGGAACTCTCTTGCTTCTCTGATGATCCAGTGGATGTTGGCAATTTGAGCTCTGGTTCCTCTGCCTTTTCTAAATCCAGTTTGAACATCTGGAAGTTCACAGTTCATGTACTGTTGAAGCCTGGCTTGGAGAGTTTTAAGCATTACTTTGCTAGCATTGAGATGAGTGCATTTGTGCGGTAGTTTGAGCATTCTTTGGCATTGCCTTTCTTTGGGACTGGAATGAAAACTGACCTTTTCCAGTCCTGTGGCCACTGCTGAGTTTTCCAATTTGCTGGCATATTGAGTGCATCACTTTCACAGCATAATCTTTTAGGATTTGAAATAGCTCAACTGGAATTCCATCACCTCCTCTAGCTTTGTTTGTAGTGATGCTTCCTAAGGCCCACTTGACTTCGCATTCCAGGATGTCTGGCTCTAGGTGAGTGATTATACCTTCATGGTTATCTGGGTCATTAAGGTATTTTTTGTATTGTTCTTCTGTGTATTGTCGCCACTTCTTCTTAATATCTTCTGCTTCTGTTAGCTCCATACCATTTCTGTCCTTTATTAAGCCCATCTTTGCATGAAATGTTCCCTTGATATAAATGATTTCCCTTGGTATCTCTAATTTTCTTGAAAGTATCTCGTCTTTCCCATTCTACTGTTTTCCTCTATTTCTTTGCACTGATCATTGAGAAAGCCTTTCTTATCTTTCCTTGCTGTTCTTTGGAACCCTGCATTTCTCTCTACAGATATACAGTCAAATCACTGTGCTTGAATGGCTCCCCTGCCTGCTTACCTCACTGACTGTATGCACACATACGCTCATTTGTTCCATTTTATTTCTTTACTCTTAGAAATTCCTTTTTTAATTTTAATTTTGTGTTTTATATGAAATATTTACTTGGTTCCAAAGTTACATATACAAAACAACCTTTACTCAAATAAATTTAGCTTTTATCTCCATCCCTCCCCTCTGTATGGTCCCTCACCCCATCAGTAACCACTTCTCATTGGTTTGTCATTCCATTGTTTACTTTAAATACAAGTAGATACATCTGTATGCTTATATATTTGATCCCTGCCTTTCTTAAATAACTATTATATACACATTCCCTTTTTACTCAGAATATAAGTGGAGAAATTTCTCATCCCCAGCTACAGCTGCCTGATACTTTTTTATTCAACCAAACTTTTGATAGATATATGAGCTGTTTCCAATACAAAGTCCACCAACTAATTGTTTTTTGTCTTTTGGTCTAAGGTTGCATGCGTCCTAAGTTGCTTCAGTCATGTCCAACTCTTTGTGACCCTCTGGAGTGTAGCCCACCAGGCTTCTCTGTCTATGGAATTCTCCAGGCAAGAGTACTGGAGTGGGTTGCCATTTCCTATTCAGAGGATCTTTCCAACGCAGGGACTGAACTGGTGTCTCTTATGTCTCCTGCATTGGCAGGCAGGTTCTTTACCATTAGCACTACCTGGGAAGCCTCAGTGTAAGGTTATCTGGATGCAAATCCTAGATGTTGTATCATTTCACAGAGGAGTCTTTCTAAAGTACAGATGTGGTCAGGACCTTCTCCTGCTTGGAACCCATCAACAGCTACTCCTGGTTCTAAAAGTCTCCACTCCCTAGTTGAGCAGACCGTGCCCATCAGATCTGACCTTGCCCAGCTCACCAGGCCATCTGCTGCTCCCTTCTCCCCAGCACCTCTCCTGCTCATCTCCACCCAGGAGAACAGGTCCATACTTCTGTAACCAAGCAAAAAGGGCTCGCCTGTGTCCACAGCGCAGAAAGTCCAACTCTGACAGCGGCTGTTGGCAGCAAAGTGAGGCTTTATTGCAGGGTGCGAAGCGAGGGAGTTGGGAAACAAGCTTCAGACCCACTCACACTTGGTCTTTGAATTAGAGGCTTTTTAAAGCAGAAGAACCAAGAAGCTGGGATTACTCATGGTCTTGTGACATTTCTGTGACATTTCTTAATCGTGGTTTCAGGAGTCAGGATGTCTCTGGTGTACGATTCTCTGGCCAGGTGGTGCAAGGCTCCGGGGTCTATTAGCTCATCTTGCCCTGGAGAAACAACCTAGGTTTGTAGGTTATCAAGGTTACCTACAACAGCAGTTTTAGTCATCTGACTCTGGCTGACTAGTGTTCAGTGAGCACAAGACTGACGTCAGAGAGGACAAAAAAGGAAATAAAGTTTTAGATAGAGAGGTCAATCAGCTTCTCGGTTTCAATACCCTGACTTCATGCTGCTTACACATTCTCTATTCTCTGCTTACCAGGCTTTTAGAAAGGCTTTTTGTCCTTTTTTTATTCAGCCTGTGTAAACCAATTGCCATCAATGCATGGATCCTGGACTGTGATTTTCCCATGTTTACCCCCCGATCTCATGTCTCTTTCAGAACTGAAGCTGCAAATAACCCCAGTGTCCAGCAGAAACCCAGCAGCTCCATGGCTTTAGGAAATGTTTGTTGCATGAATAAATAATTGTCTATCCTTTTAAATGAACAAAATCAGCTCCAGGTCACAGCCCTGCCTCTTGCTAACCAGAGAAGTTGCCCCTTAATGAAATCTCCTTGATGTTTTCTTTCTGTTGCTTTTCTGAAGGAAAAAGTTTCCATTAGGTGTTTATAAGAGAGACTAAAGCTATTATCACTGTGGGGGTGTGGGGGACGGGGAAGATGTTATAATCCAGAAAGTCAAGCGGTCCAAGAATTTTATGACAAAAACTGTTTCTGTTGGGAAAAAAAACAGACTCAGAGAGCCAGAAATGTTGGACAGAGAAGGGAGGGCCTGGCTCCCAGCCCCCTCACAGCAGGTCCCAGGGTCATCTCACATTTGGCCCCTTCAGAGTTAAGGAAACCCCCCTCTTCACTTCTGAGACCCCCCACCAAGGCAGGCTCAGAGAGCATTCTGAGCCAGCTTCAAGATGGGCCCCTCACAGCTTGGAAAACCCATTCTGTTCAGGTCTACCTGTTGGTTCAGGCTTTAGGCTGCCTGCCTTTTATCCCTGTCTACACTGAAGGTGGCTAAAGACAGGCACGTCCTTCTCAGGTGAACTCAAATCGAGGCCTCTGCCCTCACCTGCCTCAGGATGAGAAGCCCTCACCGTCTGCATCCCTGGGGAGGGCATGGGAGGCGTGTGACTGCACGCACTCTTAGGGTTTCTCATCTTCTGAAACTATTGATGTTTTAGTAGCACATATCCAAGGAAGCTTGTGGGCGACTCAAGAGAAGCCTGGGGAAAAGAGAGAGATATTCTGGTTTGAAAGAGGTCAAAGAAACATAGACTCAGAGGAGATTTTGGTACTCACCTGTGCTATGCTATGCTAAGTCACTTCAGTTGTGTCCAACTCTGGGTGACCCTATGGACAGTAGTCCCCCCAGGCTCTTCTGTCCATGGGAGTCTCCAGGCAAGAATACTGGAGTAGATTGCCGTTCCCTTCTCCAGGGGATCTTCCTGACCCAGGGATCCAATCCGCGTCTCTTATGTCTCTCGCAGACAGGTTTTTACCACTAGCGCCACCTGGGAAGCCCTTGGTACTCACCTAGGATATTCCAAAGAGGACGTGTCCCCAGGATCACCAAAGAGGCCCCTCTTTGATCTGTTTTATAAGTATCGTGATGGACTATCTCGCTTAAAGAAAGACTTCTGATTTTTTTAAAAAATCTGCAGAACATTGACCCTAGAGCAGCTTCTTAAATGATACAAGAATACCCTTTATTATGGTGTTTCTGTCACAGTGCCACCCAGACTTACATGGTCCCAGAGTCAGGGGGCTCCCTTTTATCCCTAAGATGCTGCACCATTGTTGGGCAGCTCTAATGATCCAAAGGAGCCCACCCCGCCACACACACAAATGCCTCTCTGTGGTTCTCTGCATTGGTCCTGATCCTGGTCTTCTTCCCCACAGTCTGGGCTGTGGTCTGTTGAAGGCAGAGCCCACATCCTCCCCACCACGCCCACCTCACCTCTTCTCCCTATTAAATGTTCTTGGTCCTTGGTCTGCTCCTTTGATATTTAACAGATCGTTACCTGCCCTAAAGGGATTCTCTGGTCAGAAGTAAAAATGTTTTATGGCTATCACTTCAATTGGCTCTGCTACTGATTCAAAATAGCAGTTGTTTTTCTCTTTAATGGAAATTTTCCCCCTTCCCAGTTGTGGAGTGCTCTCTCTTTTTAAAGGTGTGAAGATTCCAAGCAGACCAGAGCATGTCTGAGATTTCCTCCCCCGGCAATTCACAACACTCACTGCCCTCCCTCCCTCCCTCCTGCCTTGGAGGCTGTTGCTGCCAGCGTCCATGAGGTGACTTCAGATGCACAGAAATACACAGCAGACTTTCTAAACTATAAGCAAAGCAATCTGAGCACCCACACCCATAGAACAGCAGGCCCGATAGATGGTTCTGCCACTTGACCTCTAGAATTACCTGGAGGGCTGGGTAAAACACAGACTGCTGAATTTCTGAATCAGAAGATCGGGGTGGGGCCTGAGAATCTGCATGTCTAACCTATTCCCAGGGGATGCTGATGCTACTGGTTTCAGAACTACTCTCTGAGAATCGCTGGATGAAATGAAGAAAGACAGCAAGGTTTTAAGGAATGGAAGTGTTTCTAAGTGCCCAGTAGAAAAGGGTGCAGTGAGACCCACGCACTCCACAGGTGCCCGAGTTCACCCCGGCTCCTTCCTCAGGCACCGCCTCTCCCGCCCACGGCCTCGCCCCCCCAGGGAGTCTCTCAGGGCTAGGAGCAGACACATTAGCCATGTTTTGCAGACCACTTTATCTCAGAGACCAAAGGAAACTGCTCCTCTGGATCCAGATTTGGCCCTTGAGGAAAAATTGGCAAGAAAACAGTCATTTCATCTTGGAGGTGGCAGTCATCAAGAGAACAGCATTCAACGAGCATTTGAACAACACTCCTGGGTAGGCCTAAAGGCCCTGCAGATTGTCCTAGGGATCCGAACAAGGGCAATTTCAAAATTCTGAGAAGACTTCTGGGCCTATTCCGGCAATGATCTATGGGAACAAAGGAATACTGGAGCTTAGGGAATGAGGAGTCAGTACATAGATGACAGGTTGCAGTTCCACGCCAGGAGATGTGGCTCCTAAGAGATGAGGAACACTTAAATAACAATGGCGACCTGACTTTGCAATCCTAGAGGATTCGAGGAAGGAAGAGAAGCTGGTGGGGGGGTGAGGTGGAGTTGGGGTGGGGGGAGCAAAGTAGGAGGCTGGGGTGTCATTTGGGCAAAGAGGTGTTAGAGTCTGGGGGATGGGGGTTGTTGTTGGTTTCTAAAATATTTAACACCATCTGAGCATCAAAGACTGACAATGGACTGTGAAACCTCCTGGTCCCAGGGAGAGCCCTGGCAATTAAATTTAAAGGGCAGGAGCTGTCAATTGGCGGTCAATATAGGTATAAAAGGAGCCTTCATCTCTAGCATCTTAACTTCAGCTGTGGAATTCATCTCACTTCGCAGCCTTATCAAAGGTTTGCCCTTCTGTTGCTTCAAAAAAAAAAAAAAAAAAACACTTTTTTTGAGATTTTGAAATGCCAAAGTTCTCAAACCAGCAGCAGCTATCAAAAATTAAAGGAGCTTTAATCACAAGGTATTTCCTGTTTTAACTTCTAAGAGAAACTGCTACAGTACTCACTGAGGCTTGACAAGAACTGTTTCATGACAGCGGGTTCCAGAGCTTTCCTTCACATTGTGTTTTGGCCATGCCTGCTTCATCTCTCTATTATTACTTAGCAAGGAAAGAATTTCCTTTTTTTCTAGTCTAAACATTCCCCATGAGAAAAACAGTCTGCTTCTCTGTTGAATAATAGGCCCCAGAGCCTTTTAATAAAAAATCAACGTCCATTTAGGAATTAATGGTAGGTAAGAATCTCACCATTCATGTTCATTGTATTTCTGCTACCTGACAGAGTGTAAAAAGTAGATTGCCTTTCCAAACTGGCTTTGAAGGAGTCGATTCTGTCTCCAAAACGTCTCCACCATCTGTTCCAACCACAGTTGTCTTACCCAAGGGCTCATTACTCCTTCTGAGATGAGTCAACCCCCTCCTACCTGATCTCCCCACTTCTGCACTCCTTCCTTTCCCATCTTACTTATGATCATTCTCTACACACTTCCCTAACAGAGATCTTTCCCTGGGACCACACATCAGGTCCACACATCTCTTAGGGGAGAGGGTACTAGGGCAGCACCCTGGGCTATCTTCAAGGCGGGTTTCCCGCACCTGACCTGCTTTCCAGCTCCACCTTGCCCAGGCTCCCAGTCCAGCTCCTGTCTCAGATGCATTGCTTTTTAGTCATGCAGCCAGGAGCACATTCATTCACTCAGCAGACGCTGCACCCCATTTTCGGTCCTGGGAAACAGTGTAATAATAACAATAAAAACAGCTAACTGAGAGCTTTCTGTATGCCAGGCACTGTGCTAAGTCTCTTCAGGTAAGAACTCATTTGATTCACGCAATGACTCTATTAGGTAATATAGCAACTCATCACCTCCATATAAAAGTAAGGAGACAGAGACTCAGAGAAGCTAAGCAGCTTGCCCAAGTTCAGGCTTCATAGTTCATCACTCATTTATTCATTCAAATGGTTTCTGGAGTAACTATTATGTTCATGCGTTATCCTAGGTACTTCAAAAACATGAGAGAAGGAAACAAAGAACTCTGCCCTTGTGGAGTTTACATTCTGGTGGAGGGAAATAGACAAGAGAATAGATGGTATAAGTGAATTATCAAGTGTGTTTGAAGGTGATGAGCAGTACTATGGGAACAAAAGAAGAGCAGAGCTTAAGGAATGAGGAGTCGGTACCTAGGTGGCAGGTTGCAGTATTAAATAAGGTGGTCATGATGGGTGCATTACCCAGGTGACCTTTTACCAAGACCTGAAGGAAGTAAAGGAGGCACCCTATGGCTCTCTGGGGGAAGAGCATCCTTGGGAGAAGGAAGAGCAAATGCAGGAATCCTGAGGCAGGAACATGTCAAGTGCCCGCTCTATTTAGGAAATATAATGGTGTCCAATGTGGAGGGAGAGGAGTGAATAAGGGAAAAGAGCAGGGGCAGAATCCTGTAGCTATTGGGTTTTCATTCTGAGTAAAATGGCAAAGCAGGGACTTCCCTGGTGGTCCAGTGGCTAAGACTCCGCATTCCCAACACAGGGGGCCTGGGTTCCATCCCTGATCAGAGGACTAGATCCCACATGCTGCAGTTAAAGATCCCACAGGCTACAACAAAGATCGAAGACCCTGCATGCGGCAACTAAGACCACTGGTAGACAAACACATTTTTGCAAGTGGCAGTGCACAGTGGGGGCAATTGTATTATATGGTCACCTTGTAGGGAAGAGGATGATGGAGAAGGGGGCGGTGGGTAGGGGAAGGGGAAGTCAAAAGATGGGTGCAAAGAACAAGAGGCAATTACACTAATTCAGGCAGTAGTAATGAAGGGGTGAGAAGCGGCTGGATTGGACTCTAAAGGTTTTGACTTTAGAGCATGGGGAAGGCTCCTTGGAGCCTGCTTTACTCCACCTTCCTCCAGTCTACTCTGCCTGCTTTACAGGTAGTTGTACAGGGGTCTCCTTAAATTATCACAGATTCACTTGAAATTACACATCCCAAACTGGAAATACTTCATTTAAATTCATTTAATACAAGCATTACATTTAAAGAAAAAATAACATTCACCTTTCAAATTTCCTACAGACATTTTTTGTCTTTGAAAGTTAAATTGTTAAATCCATCATCTCCACTTTTAAATTCCTCTCGTAAAAAGGCAGTGTTTCTTCCTGTCTGTTTAAATCATATTCCACTCTGAAATTGGTTATGTAACTTAGGAATGAAAACAATGTCATGCCTTACTTTTCATCTGTCTCCTGGGAGGTGGCTACAGAAACTGGAGTGAGAAATCAGTAGAGTCATATCCATAAGGCAATTTCATCTACTTTTTCTTAATTAAATGGGAAATATAAAATTATTTTCAATGAATATATTAAATAGAAAACACACTCCAGTTCCAACCGGTTGCTAGGTAAAGTAGGCAAGGACAAAGACTCAGAGCTGGAAGGAAATATAAAGACCCACTCCTTTGAACTCTTCAGTAATCCTCTGATGAGGAACCAGACCGGGAACAAAGAGAGCTGCCCAGATTGCACTGAGATTAAGTGGCTGAAACTCAGGTCCTCCTTCGGACACCAGCCTAGTGGTTTTCCCAGACGCAGTGAGACAGCTTCCTGTTAGAACAGACCAGAGAAAACAAAATTATGGGCTTTCAAAACTAGACTCTTAAAATGATATCCAGAGCAACTAGACCAGTACTTCTACATGGGGTGGGTTTGCCCTCGGGGGGACTTTTGGCAATGTCTGGAGACGCTGTTTTTCATCTGTTACAACTGAAGGGAGGGTGCTACTGGCATCTGATGAGTAGAAGCTGATGATGCTATTAAATTCTGCTATGCACAGCATCCTGCTATGTCAACAGTGCCAACGTGCAGAAACCCTGAACGAGACCCAGCTACATATTAAGAGTCACCTGGGTGTCTGCAGACCAGTTGGGTCAGAATCTCTAGGCGGGGGGGCAGAACAACAGTGTTTCTGAAAAACTCTCTGGGTGAAAGTTTGAAAATTACTGATTCAACCCCTACCAATTGGAAAATGAATCAAACCACCAACGGGAAACTGAAACTGTCCACCAGAAACTGAAGGACATATAAAGAGCTCGCAGTTTGGATGAGGAACAGACCAGGAAACACTATCATTTGTTGTGGGTTATTTAGGTGATGAATGCAGAGCAAGCGGAGGAAGGGCTTTAGCAAACAGAAGGAGACATTGATCATTGAGAGGTCAGAGGGCTGGCTCCTGGGTTGTAACCAGAGGCGAGTTTATTGGTAGGACTACTTCATCCATTTTGCATCTTTGTGTTTACTTCCATGATCAGAAAAAGTCTCATTTTTTCAGTCTGCTAAAATTGGGTTAGATAAGATACACTATCTTACCCTCCAAACTATAATTATACATGATTTAATGATATTAAATATAATGTTACTGAGTCCAGAGAGACTGTTTTATTGCTTTTTTAAAAATTATACAAGCAATTTGATATAGTTTATATATTAAGAAAATAATTATCCCTCAACTGCGTTTGGGTTAATTATACCCATCTTTCCCATTGGGAATTGGATTCCTTAAAGATAACTTGGGGCTTCCCTTGCAGGGAATAAAGAATCCACCTGCAATGTAGGAGACACAGGAGATGTGGGTTTCATCCCTGGGTCAGGAAGATCCCCTGGAGGAGGGCATGGCAACCCACTCCAGTGTTCTTCCTTGGAGAAACCCATGGACAGAGGAGCCTGGTAGGCTACAGTCCATAGTGTTGTAAAGAGCTGGAAACGACTGAAGTGACTTGAGCATGCACTCAAAGATATCTTGGTCAGATTCCTAAACTTGCCTGTGATTTTCATGGTTACAACTCCCCCACTTCACAGCATAGGACACAGTATTTAATACACAGTCTTTTTCATTTTTAAACTAGTGTCTAGTCAAAGCCTGTTTCCCTGCCTCCCTAGAGGCACTGGTGGCTGTTGGCAGTGGTTTTGAATCCTAAACAGACCCCATGCTCCCTGTAATAATAATAATGTTGTTAACAGCTGCTTTACTATCTTGAAATAAAACTCATATGTAATATAACTTACATATAAAATTTTTAAACTATAAGCAAGGTGAAAAGACAGCCTTCAGAATGGGAGAAAATAATAGCCAATGAAGCAACGGACAAACAATTAATCTCAAAAATATACAAGCAACTCCTGCAGCTCCATTCTAGGAAAATAAACAACCCAATCAAAAAGTGGGCCAAAGAACTTAACAGACATTTCTCCAAAGAAGACATAAAAATGGCTAACAAACACATGAAAAGATGCTCAACATCACTCATTATCAGAGAAATGCAAATCAAAACCACAATGAGGTACCACTTTACACCACTCAGAATGGCTGCAATCCAAAAATCCACAAGTAATAAATGCTGGAGACGATGTGGAGAAAAGGGAACTCTCTTACACTGTTGGTGGGAATGCAAACTAGTACAGCCACTATGGAAAACAGTGTGGAGGTTCCTTAAAAAACTGCAAATAGTCCTGCCATATGACCCACCAATCCCACTGTTGGGCATATACACCAAGGAAACCAGAATTGAAAGAGACACGTGTACCCCAATGTTCATCGCTGCATTGTTTACAATAGCTAAGACATGGAAACAACCTAGATGCCCATCAACTGACGAATGGATAAGAAAGCTGTGGTACATATACACAATGGAATATTACTCAGCATTAAAAAAAAATTCATTTGAAGCAATTCTACTCAGATGGACGAAACTGGAGCCCATTATCCAGAGTGAAGTAAGCCAGAAGCAAAAACAACAACACAGTATATTAACGCATATATATGGAATTTAGAAAGACGGTAACGAGAACCCAGCATGCGAGACAGCAAAAGGAATGCAGATGTATAGAATAGACTCGTGGCCTCTGTGGATGAGGGAAAGGGTGGGATGATATGGGAGAATGGCATTAAAACATGTTAATTATCATATGTCTAATCAATCGCCAGCCCAGGATTGATGCTTGGGACTGGTGCGGCGAGATTTCCTGGGGGGAGGAAGAAGGGAGGGGGGTTCTGGAGGGGGAGCATGTGTAAACCCATGGTGATATCATGTCATTGTTTGGCAAAACTAATAAAATAAATAAATAAAATAAAAAAAATTTAAAAAAATAAATAAAATTTTAAAAAATCATTATATACTGATTGTCCCCTGCTCCATATATTCTCCATGCCCCTACGGCCTGCTCTGGGCCCAGGGAGGCAGCCTCCCCAGGCTGCATCACCCGGGCTTCCTGGGGCGTTAAGCCCATGGGAGGCACGGATACAAAAGGCCGCAGCAAGAGGAGAGAGGTGAGTGTACTTATTCCCTGCCTCACCGAGTTGCCAACAGTGTTGACACGGCTCTGTACATGCAGTCACAGCTCATGTGTGTGTGGGTGAGGGGTATGTGAGTGCGTGTGTCCTAAGTCGCTTCAGTCGTGTCTGACTCTTAGTGACCCTAGGGACTGCAGTCCGCCAGTGTCCTCTGTCTGCGGGATTCTCCAGGCAAGAATCCTCAACTGGATGGCCACGTCCTCCTCCAGGGGATCTTCCCAACCCTGGGATCAAACCCACATCTCTTATATCTCCTGCATTGTCAGATAGGTTCTGTACCACTAGGGCCATCTGGGAAGCTCAGGAGACTGCATACTAGCCGGCTAAGGATGCCATAACCAGACTGTGTGGCTTCAACAACAGACATTTACTTTTTCACACTTCTGGAGGCTGGAAGTCCAAGGTCAAGGTGTATACCCGGTTTATATCTCTGGTAAGGCCTCGCTCCTTGGCTTTGTCCTCACATGGCCTTCACTCTGTGCACTTGCACCCCTGGGGTCTCTTCTTTGCATATGGATGCCAATCCTATTGGATTAACACCCCACCCTTATGACCTCATTTAATGATAATGAACTTTTTAAAGGTGCTATCTTAAAAACAGTCACATCCTGAGGTTCTGGGGGGTTAGGACTTCAGAGTATGATTTTGAGAAGGCTATTATCTTAACCTGTAAATACTTGTGAGGGACTATCCCAGAAGACATCTGGAAGTACTGCTGTCAGATGTTTGCACCATGAATGAGCTTAGATACAAAAGCAGGATACCAAGGTTTTTATCAGGGACTCAGGTGGCGCAAGTAGTAAAGAACTCGCCTGCCAATGCAGGAGACAGAAGAGATGTGGGTTCGATCCCTGGGTAGGGAAGAGTCACTGGAGGAAAGTATGGCAACCCACTCCAGTATTCCTGCCTGGAGAACCCCATAGACAGAGGAGCCTGGCAGGCTACATACAGTCCATGGGGTTGCAGAGTCGGACATGACGAAGGTGACCATGTATGCACGCATGCACGTACTACTAGAGGCAATGTCATTTGGGACCTGTTTTTCTGCAATGGTGAACAACTCTTGGAAAAGTTCTAAATAAAAGGAAGCCTAGCCTCCTTTGATTTACATAGTATTGAATTTCTGGAAATGCAGTGTACATTAAAACTATGTGAAAAATAGTTTGTTTAAAGTGGAGTTTGATTCTAGGCTCAGATGATCATAAGCAGGAGTTTCACCTACATGAATGTCCACTGGGACAGTCTGAAACCAGGTGGGACAAAGTACAACGATTTCTTGTGCAGGATTGCCCCACAAATGCTCCCAAAGTGCCCCCAGGGTGTCCCGCCTCCAGTACTGAGTTTAGAGGATTTCAGTGGGGTGGAGTAACTGTGATCTCTGCTGTCTTCTGCTCCTTTCTGGAGTCTGGGAGGGCGTGGGGCAGTGGGGGTGGGGGGGAGCGGCATTCAGTGGGGAAAGATCATGGTCTGTAGTGAGGAGTCTCTCCTCTCTCAGGTGGTTATCGTAATTCTGTGGCTCACAGTGACCCATCAGGGAAGTCTTCTGTGGGACTTCTGGTGTGAACCCATGTATGAGTTTGAGTTTTTCTTTCTAATTTTTTTTTCTTTTTAACATTTTAATTTAATTTATTTATTTGGCTGCATTGGGTCTTAGGTATGGCACTCAGGATCTTTAGTTGTGGCATGAGAACTCTTAGTTCCAGCATGTGGGACCTAGTTCCCTGACCAGGAATTGAACCCAGGCCCCCTGCATTGGGAGCGTGGGGTCCTAGCCACTGGACCACCAGGGACTCAATAGCAGTCACTATTCATAGCCTACATCCAGACCTAGGTGACTGCTAATCTACTTTCAAGTCTCTCAAGATTTTGGAGTCATACAGATCATGTGGTTTTTGTGACTGACTTCTCTCATTTAGCAGATGATATAGAGGGTCATCCATGTGGTAGTTTGTATCAGTACTTCATCCCTTCCATAGCCAGATAACATTCCTTTATATGAATATACCACCTTTGATTTATCTATGTGTCAATTGGTGCACATGTGGATTGATTTCATGCTTTTGACTATTATGGATAGTGCTGCTATGAACATTTTTGTACAGTTTTTGTGTGTGTATGTTTTCATCTCCTCTGGGTATATAGTGGGTTGACCAAAAAGCATGGTCCAGTTTTTCTGTAAGATGTTCAGAAAGCCAAACACACTTCTTGGCCCACCCAATACTTAGGAGTGGAATTGCTGGGTCGTGTGGTAATTCTCTGTTTAACTTTTTAAGGAACTGCCAGGATGTTTTTCAAAACAGCTCCACAATTTTACATTCCCAGTGGCAACATATAAAGGTTATAATTTCTCCACTTCTGCATGAATGCTTGTTATTATCTGCCTTTTTGATTATATACATACCAAGTAGGTATGATGTGTTATTTCATTGTGGTTGTGATTTGCATTTCCCTAGTGATTAGTGAGGGCTTCCCTGGTGGCTCAGATGATAAAGAATCTGCCTGCAATGCAGGAGACCTGGGTTCAATCCCTGGGTTGGAAAGATCCCTTGAAGGAGGCGTGGCAACCCATTCCAGTGATCTTGCCTGGAGAATCCCAAGGCCAGAAGAGCCTGGCGGGCTACAGTCCATGGGGTCACAAAGAGTCAGACTGAGTGACTAAGCACACAATGATGAGTGATGTTGAGCATCTTTTCATGTGCTTATTGGTCATTTGTAGATAAACCTGGAATAAATGTTTATTCATATAATTTGTCCATATTTTAATTGGATAATTTGTTGAGTTATTTTTAAAATTGAGTGGTAAGAGTCCTTTATATATCCTAGATATACGTTGTTTATCAGGTATGATTTGCAAATATTTTCTCTTATTCTGTGGATTATCTTTTCACTTTCTTAATGTTATCTTTAAAGCACAAAAGTTTTAAATTTTGATGAAATTCAGTTTATTTTTTTTCTTTTGACCATGGTCACAAAGATTTACTTATACAATCTCTTCAAGTGTTTTATAGTTTCAGCTCATACTTAGGCCTATGCTCCATTTTGAGTTGATTTTCGTATACGGTTTGAGGAAGGGGTCCAATTTCATTCTTTTGCATTTGGCTATCCAGTTGCCCCTGCACCATTTGTTGAAGAGACTATTCTTTCCCCACTAAACTGTCTTGGCACCCTTGTCTATCACCACAGTTTTATTTCTGGATTTTTAGTTCTTTTCTCTTATATCAGTGCTACACTACTTGACTGCTATACCCATTTGGGGTCTTAAATGGACATTCCAAGGGCTGCCCCCATTTCATACTTCCCTTCATACAAGAGACCAGCTCCTGTTCAACTTCTTTCATTCTCTCCATTGCAAACACCACAGGCTTTAACCCATGGCCTCTGACTACTGGCCCACAAAGCAAACAGTTCTCTTGGATGAGGAAATGTACCCATTTTCAGGGACTTCTTGTGAAAAGCTCAACTTTTGGTATATACCAAAAGTTGATGTGCAGGCTCCTTCAACACTGAGCTGTGGACTTTGGAGTCTCAGCTTAGAGAAATTCTCCAAGCTATGGGGGTGGTGGAAATAATTTAGGTAAAGTGTGGAAAGAGAAAAAGCCATGGATAAAACCCCAAATGGTGGAAGAAAAGCCTATAAAAGAGTCTGAGAAGCAGTGATCAAATGGGAAGGAGAAAAATTAGAAGAGCATGGCCTCATGAAAACCAAAAGAAAAAAAAGCATTTTTCAGGAAGCTGAAGTCAGGAGACATGGACTCAAGAAACTTCATGTGATTCCATAGTTGGGCTTCCGTTTGGACTGTGCTGCCATAGGAATGCCAGCCCAGGTGAACAAGCAGTGGTGGGTACCCAGTTTCTCTGGTAGGAGCCAGCAGTGGTTTGGATTCAAGGTTTCTGTCATCAGAAATAGATGTTTCCTCTCCTATATCCTATTTGCCTGGGATACTGTCTTGTCCCCATCACTGTGCTGTCCTTAGTTGCTCAGTCATGTCCGACTCTTTGAGACCCCATGGACTGTAGCTCACCAGGCTCACCAGCTCCATGGTATCCTCCAGGCAAGAATACTGGAGTGGGTTGCCATGCCATCCTCCAGGGGATCTTCCTCAATTCAGGGATCAAACCTAGGTTTCCTGCATTGCAGGCAGATTCTTTACCATCTGAACCACCAGGGAAATCCCTTCCCTGTCATTGGTAAACTCTACTCTCCCGTGTGGTTTTGAATAGAGTCACCCTATGCCAGAGTTTTCCTGGATCCCTTCTCTTTTGCCAGCCTATTCAGTTATAATGTAACTTCATGGGATACAAATACAATTAAAAAAGAAAATGGTTTTTTTTGTTTGTTTGTTTTCTGTTTTAAAAGATGGTAGGGACAGAAACCAACAGGTACGATAGTATTGTTGGGTATGGAAATTTATAAAGAAGGTAAGTAGTAGGAAACAAGAGACTGAGAGCGTGAGAGGTCATCAGAATACTGAACATCTGGAGGAGGATTGGATGGGGGTTAGGACTTCAGAAAGGTAGAGACAAACTTTGGTGACTACACACGCTTATTCCAGATCATCTTATCCCTGGAACCAAAATGATTGTCTCAAAGTCAACCTGACAAGCTTATACACTTCAAGGCATTACCCAGTAAACTCTGAAATAACCTACGTATTTCCTGCTATTACCTCCTAATTAAATCCTTCTGCAGAAACAACTTTGCTGAATGGTGTATAATCAATCCTACTGTTAGAATGTATTTTAGGGGGAAGGCTAATTCTTCAAGTTTCATGTATTTTTGAAACTTAAATTTGAAACTATAACTTAGACTTAATCAACTGCTTATATTTTGCCCCATTTGCACATCAGTCTGTCTTTCCTCTCCCTCCTTCTCCAGTGCACAAACACAGACCTTTTTGTTTTTCCTGAACTATTGGAAAGTAAGTTGCAGCTACTGTACTCCTTTCTCTTCTAAAAATACTTCAGCATGTAAGAACAAGGGCATTCTCATAACCACTGTTCAGTTGTCAAAAGTAACAACAGTTATCATTGATACAATAATATTAACTACAGTGCATTTTCAAATGTCAGGATTATTCCATTAACATCCTTTATACCTATTTTTCCTTTCTCTAGGACCCAATCCAGGTTCACACGCTATATCTAAATGTCATAGTTTCTTCATCTCTTTTAAACTAGAAGAGCTCCTTGGCCTTTTTTTGCTCTTCTTGACACTGCCACTTTTGAAGAATTTAGGTCAAATGTTTTGTAGGATGTCCCTCACTTTGTGTCTGTGAGGTTTCTTGTGGTTAAATTCAGACTATGTGGTGTTGACCCTTGAACAACACTGGGAAGTAAGGGTGCCAACTCTCTGCACAGTGGAAAATCTGAGAATAATTTTCACATGACCCTCTCGACCCACTATTTCTCTGCATCTACAGATTCAACCAACAAGTGGATCACGTAATGCTGTAGAGTTTACTACTGAAAAAAACTCCATGTATAAGTGGACCCCATAATTCAAGCCCATGTTATTCAAGGATCAGCTGGAGTTTTTCGGAATACCACAGAACTGATGGTGTGTCCTTCTCAATGACCATATTAGAAACACACAATGTTGGTTAGTTCCTGTATTGGTGATATTAACTTGGACTCCTTGATTATGATTTGTCTGTCAGGTTTCTCAGCTATAAAGCTACTATTTTTCTCTTTATAATGAGAAAAGTAATTTATGGGAAGATACTTTGAAATTGTATGTTTCTCATCAAATTTTCACCGATTAGTTCTGGCATCCCTTGATGATTTTTTTAACTCCAGCATTTATTCTACACTTATAAGTTGGCATTCTACTATACGGAAGAGCATTCTTTTCTCACTCATCTATTTTTTAATTCTTTACTTTATTTCACCATGGACTTGGATTTTTATTTTATTCAAAGCTTATAATCTATTATCATGATTTATTCTGATGCTTAAATGATACCATATTTGGCCAGTGGGAACCCCTACAAACTGATTCCAGCATCCCTTTGATGTCCTCATCCTTCTTCTTTCAAGCAATTTTAAGAATTCCGGTTTAGTCATTTAGTTGACCCAGCTGGCCCCTGATTTCCTCTAACCTCATGGCTAAGTCTAAGAAACAAGGCAAAAGAGATCTACCTAGCAGTAGAACTTTTCTCACAATCTGCGCGTTGCATTAATTTTTAAAGCACTTAAGACTGCATTATATATTTTGCACAATTTTATGCTACTAGCTTGTGGTCACATAAAAAAATCTAGCTCTCTATCAATGTAAATTAACAGTAAGGCTTCTTAGTCATCATAGCTGACTGAAATCCTGCTCCAAACGCACTGAAATGCTAGACAAAATACAATCCAAAACATTTAAGATTAGAGATCAAGTAAAAGAGCAAGAAAGAAACCTCCAGGTGCTAGAAATAAAAGGAATAAAAACAAAGAGGGAATGAACACGGGCATGATGGCTCAGAGGGGATCAGATAGGGCCCCTGAATGTGAACCTTAATCACTGGGGCTGAGGTATTAATGCCAAAGAAAAAGAAAGGAGATGATGCTTCTACAGTGGGGAGCTGGCCAGGACCAGTAGGAGGCTCTCTCTGAGAGGAAGACTAGAAAAATTCCACTCACTGATCTAAAAAGGAACAAGTAAGTACAATATGTGCCAACTGTCATTGATGAGGAAGTGTTAGTTGCTCAGTCATGTCCGACTCTCTGGGACCCCATGGACTATAGCCCGCCAGATTCCTGTCTATGGGATTCTCCAGGCAAGAATACTGGAGTGGGTAGCCATCCCTTCTCCAAGGGATCTTCCTGACCTAGAGATCAAACCCAGGTCTCCGGCACTGTAGGCAGATTCTTCATCACATGAGCCACAAGGGATGAGAAACTAGTCACCAAAATGTCCTCATGCAGATACACAGGGAGTCCAAATTCATACTACTGTGAAGTATAGGAACTTTTAGGCTAAGAAATTTAACACAGAAACCTGTCTAGAACTGATAAAACTCATAAGGCCTAACAAAGACTTCTACAACCTCAGATATGTAAGTCTTTCCATGTAAACAGCTCTCACTAAATGTGAATTCAGTCAAAATTTGCAAACCATAATGAAGGCGAGTCAGTGGACTGACAAATGGGACAACACCTAGAACCAATAAAATAATCTCAAAGATGCTTAAACATAAATATATTTAAACATCCGAAGGGGGAAAAAATCTTTTTTAAATGAGACTGCAAGACAAGAACAGGCTAAGAGACATTAAAAAAAATTAGTCATTGAAACAAACTGATATTATGTCAGCTTTCTCTCATCTTGTGCCTTTGGCAAATAATTCAGTAAATATCTACTATGTGCTAATCACATACTGGGCAATGGAAACACAAGGATAAGGATACAGCCGTAGTCCTCAAGAAACTTATATTTCATTCCTTTAACTTTATACAAGGGTTTTTAAATAAAGTGATTTATCTAAATCACATTGATTTATAGATAAACTGCTACACTTTTTATCATACTGGAAATTTTATAAATGTTTATCATGTTTTTAAATTGAGCAGGAGAGTGGCATTAATACAAATCACCCTCATCTTCCCTTCTCTAGGCTCTCAGTTTCTGTTGCTTTGCTTTGGTGGGGGTTGTTTCCGAGTTAGTTTTGCTGAGGTGTTGGGGTATAAAAAGTGGAAGGGCAGAAGGACAGCTGGAGGACTAATTAGCTCAGCCTTAGCTTAGCCCAACTTCCCTTTCCTTATCACCACAAACGCAAGATCACAATTAAAGGTAATCAAGTTTTTTTTTTTTTTATTACAGAGTACACTAACAAAATCAGTCACTTGCATGAGGTCATTGTTGTTAGATGGAACAACAAAGCATCAATTCACAGAGGCCAGCAGCTGGCACAAAGAAAACCAACCTTTGTTCATGCTTTTAGTGTGTTCTTGTAATGGGATGGTCTCTTTACCTGTGTTACCAACCATTATTAATGGGACCACAGAGCAGAAGAGCGATGTCTTCTGTTCTTTGGAAACTGGCCTCAGAAGAGAAGAAAAATAACTTTGTAGAACAGAAAACAAAACTAGGGTGTTTTTTCTTGTTTAATCTTGTTTCTTCACAAAAACCAAGATTAAAGGCTATGTGAATTTTTTAAATCCCTTTAACCATTTTTAAAATTTCAAGGACTTAAATGATTTACTTTCTATAGCTCATGAACTGTCTTTGGTTAATTTGCAATAAAGATATGGTGAACTCCAGGTTGCAATAAGTTTGCGATTAAGATATAGTGAACATGCACTGTGAAAGAGCATTTTCCTTTGTGCTTGAATTGAATCTTTTTTCCAAATAAAACTGAGACATTTTAGTAACTATTCTGGATGCCCTTAAGTAGCTGAGCTACTCACTGATATCAGTTGTAAAAAATTTCATAGCAGCCAGAAAATCTGGCCAAACATTTATTTGACAAAAACTCATTTCAGAAGCACATTGGTTGTTACACTTGTTTCAAAAACTTGACTCTAATTTGCTTTCCCAAATCATTTTTTAAACTTGAAAAGATCTTACATAAGTGTTTTTAAGAAGAAATTTCTCACTTAAAAGGAAATACAGTAACACAAAAACCGAGATAAATGCATAATTCAGTGCATAAATTTAAAACTGTAAAGGAGCCTAAAAAGGATATATACTGCAATAATTCCAACTACGTGATGTTCTGGAAAAGGCAAAACTAAGGAGATAGTTAAGTTTAGTGTTTGCCAGGGGTTGGGGTGGAGGAGGAATGAATAAAGGCAGAGCAGAGAGGACTTTAGGGCAGGGAAACTACTCTGTAGAACGGTAGATATGTCATTATACATTTGTCCAAACCCACAGAATGTACAATGTCAAGGGCAAATCCTAAACTATGGTCTCTGGGTGATAACAATGTGTCAATGTAGGTTCATCAGTTGTAACAAATATACCACTCTGGTAAGGGATTTTGATAGTAGAGGTGGCTATGTATGTGTGAAGAGCAGAGTTTATGGGAATCACTACCTTTCACTCAATTTTGCTGTGAATCTAAGACTGCTAAGACTTTCAAATAAAGTTGATTTTTAAAATACAAAACTTTAAAGGAAAGAACTAAGTAAGGCTAACATGAATGTCCTGGCTTTGTTTAAGTTCACATCACAAACTATAAAGCCATTTTCTGTCCTGTATATTTGCCCAATCAGAAACATGTATCAACTGATTTGCGTATATACTGTCAGCTTTTCCATTTTGAAGTAGTATCTGAAGTCAAACAAAGGAAGTTATTAAGTCCTTTAGCCAGAACCAGCTAATAATTCAAAAAGTTTCACTTTGTAAGAATAAATTCAAATTATCCTAATTCTATGAAAATCAAAATAAAAGCTTTATTTTTAAAGAGGCTTGTTTAAAATTTCAATCCAAATGAAAGCATTAAAAATAAACTTTTCTATTTTGAATTAGCAAAAGAAATAAACTTTTCTATTCTGAATTATAGAAACTCTGTTCAAAGCAGATTCTTTTTCTCTGTATGCTTATAAAAGCCAATTATTTAATACTAAATCTTTACTTAGTAAGGAGGGGCTGTGCTCTTACCCAAATCTTAGCAGCTTAACATAATAAAAGTCTTATTTTTTGATCATGCAAAGTCTACTGAGGGTCCACCTGACCTTCCTGGGGTCACTCAGTCATCAAGACTACTTCGAGACTTTCCATGATGAATCCACCTGCTAGTGCAGGGGACATGGGTTCAATCCCTAGTCCGGGAAGATTTCACATGCAACTAAGCAGTGCGACCCAACTACTGAGCCTGCCCTCCAGAGCCCATGCTCTGCAACGAGAGGCCACTCCAAGAGAAGCCCACACACGGCAAGGATGAGCAGCGCCCAGTTTGCCGCAACTAGAGAAAGCCCGTGCACAGCAATGCAGACCCAGCACGGCCAAAAACCAAGAAACCTTTAAAAAGACTACTTTGATCTTGCGGCTTCACCATTTCAAGTGAGGCGTCCTCTACAATACCAGGGCAGAGAAATGGCAAAGGTTTGTTACTGGTCTGCTTTGTGAGTGACGTATACTACTTCCACTCCCATTTAACAGATTAGAACCAGCCCTTGTTCACCCACATGGGGGCTAGAAAGTATAATTTCTTTATCCCAGGGATTAAAGAAGTACAGATATGGATGCCCACTAATAATGTCACCAAAATTCTTATATCCATGTGAAATCAAGGCTAAATGTAGAATGCTAACTCTTAACTCATCAGATTAAAATAAAAGCTGTATCTGATCCTCCAACAATTCTGGTACAGATTTTGGAGAATCTAGTAAGAAAAACAAATGATTAGTGTGCTGATCAAACTAGTTATTCCAAATATCCCAATTTCAGTAAGGTTGACAAATGGCAGGTGAGTGGTAATTGTGCATCTTTTAATTCTTAAAGAACCAGGGAAGTATTGTAAGCTAAAATGAAAATCATGTACTTTAGCCACCAGGGTAAGCAAGCTATCATTAAAGGGTGAGAGTCTATAATCTGCCTTCACAACTCACATCAGCAAAAACGGGAGCAATAGAGAGGTAAGCAGACACAGTTAATTCTATCAGAAAAGAGTTTCAGGTTTTCTCTAACACTCATAAAGACTAGCTGAGCCTCCCAGTGCTGTGTGTGTTACAAAAGAGACAACTTCAGACTGGAAAAAGATTAACAGAACGCATAGCTGACCTCTTCACCCACAAATACCGGTAATTTAAGAAAACAGAAAGAGAAAATATCTGTGAGTTAAAGCTAGGAAAAAATAAATTTCTCACCTTCTCACTTTTCTTACTCCCCACAAAGGTAACAAGCTAACTTCCTGAATAATGTTAAAACTGACCACATAGGTGTGGACAAATGCTTATCCAGTGTGATTTTAATTTCAGTATGACTGATCTCAGGCTCTACTGGTAATTTCAACCCGTGCAATCCTTAGGATTGTTTCCAGCCCGAAAGAGCAAGACCACATTTACTACACTAGCAACTGAAATGTGTCGGTGTACATTCAATTACAATATGATTCTTTTATCCAAAAAATCCCAAATAAGAATATGCAGCAAGAATATAATTGAACAAAGTTTTGAGGACATTTACTTCTCAAATACAGGAATGAATGAGGTGAGGTAATGAATAATACAACAAAACTTTTGCTGAATTCAAGGTTGACCTGAAAGATCAAAGAAAATCAAACAAACATATAAAAAGATAGGACATTTCATTTTTAATCAATCAAAAAAAAAAAGAAAAAAAAAAGAGTTCTGGAGAAAGTCAAATTCCACACACCGTAATGCTATAGTTACACATTAAATATAATTACTATCTATACATATGCAAAAATATAAAGTTCTATTTCATACAATAAAACCCTTTATAGAAACCATCTTAAAATTAAGCAGAACTTCTCAACATTAATATGTGAGGTATAAGTCCTTCTAAGGTTCCTTTAAAGGTTTTAAAACAAAATGCTAAATCTAAAAACAATGTCCTTCTGTCAGTTCCCAAGCTAAACCTACTTAAAACAAAAACCAATAGCTCAGTCTCATACTACTTAAATAATATTGCTCAGGCATCTCTGAAATCCTCCATTATTTTTTTTTTCAAGTATGGAAACAGAACTCAAATATTTCACAATACAGTACTAAACAGATGGAATATGTAGGAAAGACTTTTTGTCATATGGCACAACATTGTTTCATTTCTTCAACGCATTTAGAAATAAATATCAGGCTTTTGTTTAACCTTTCTCCTAAAAGGCCGAAACTATAATGTACATTAAGATAATTTTGACTCTGGTAAGACTTAAGAGTGTAAAATATAACATCAACATTTTATCACAAAAGTAAAGCTGGTAACAAACTATAAAAGGAGCCAGGGCTCTCCTCAGATACACCCGATCAAAGCTCGTCATGATAAAAATATTCATCATGAAGCTGTCTGCCGTAATCTGTGGCTTCACTTGTAAGAAACAAGTCCTGGTTCTCCAGAATCTCTTCTTCAGAGAGCTTTCGGTCACTATTCAAATCCATTTCATCAATTAGATGAAGAGCCTTTAAAATAAAACAAAAAGGTGTCCAGCATAGTAAGTATTTTCCAGCAAAATGTTCACATTTTAATGGGATCTGATTTGTCAAAATCATTCAGGTATACCAAGCACTCATTACTGTCTAAGTATCTAAAAATATTAACTATCATGACTGGGTCTGTCTACAGCATTTCTCATTACCTCCTTTCTTAATTTCTGCTGGGTTCTGTCTCCTCCCAACTCAAATCCGATTCAGGATATCTCAAAGTCAAGGAAAATTAATATAACCCATTTTGAGCCCGAGGTAAATACAAACTTTTATTATTCTACTGTACTACTGAATTCATACACAATACCATCTTAACTTCCTTGTCTCTTTGACAGTCTAAAACAGATCATAGATTTAAATCAAGAAATAGCAATGTACTGATCCTAAATAACTCCACTACTCTCTTCTTTGGCTTAAGATTGTGAATTTCCTTTACTACCAATAGCACAAATTTGGGGATGAGAGAATCATTCTGTAATACTTACCTCTTCTTGTGCAATGCCCTGGTTATTGGGTACAACCCAGGACAACAGCTCTTGCGGATCAAGTCTGCCATCACCATCTCTGTCATAATCATTCATGAATCTATCTTTCTCAACAAGTATCCACTCCGGATCTTCATTTGCGGCTATTAATATATTAATATTAAAAAAAAACCATAAACATGCATACACAAGAATATCACATGTACCCAAAAGAAGTCTGATAGAGCCCCAGCTAGAGGAAATGAATTTAAAGCTTACCATAAAGGAGGCCCAAAGAAACAAAGCACTTAACTGAAAAGGGCTGAGATAAGTGCAAACTCTGCAGTAATTTTCAAAAGTGATACCCAAGAGTTTTACAATTGTTGCATAGAGGGCTGGGGTAGGGAGGGAGATGAGAGGGAGGTTCAAAAGGGAGGGGACATATGTAAAACTGTTGCATAAGGACCTCCCTGGCAGTTCAGGGGTCAGGCCTCATCCTTCCACTGCAGGCACCATGGATTCAATACCCTGGTTGGGGAACTAGGATCCCAAATGCTGTGTGGTGTGGCCAGAAAGAAGAAAAAAAAAAATCAGCTTTTTTATAAAACTGTTCTGGGATAAAACTCAACTGAAAAAGTGAAAAACAAACAAACAAACATGAAAGTCTATGTAAAAATCTTATGGAGAAAAAACAATTAAAAACGTGTTGCATATTATCACAAACGAGTGATTTTGCTAACTGCTCCTACTTGTTCTGATAGTTTACCCAAGTTTGAACTGGGTAATGGTTTTATGAACATCATGTGACTAAATCTTCCTATGTGTTCTTATAAACAGTAAGCCACTTTCCACAGTCTTACTCCAGTATTTGTAGGATTTTATATATTTTTTTCTTCTAAGATCTACATGCAAAGATACAGGAGTATGTTTAAAAATATCAACTTTTACTTCCTTACCCATCTGAATTGATAATTACATTGTATTTGTTTGAAAAGGAAGAAAAATGCTTGGCTCTACATGTGGAACTAAAAGTGAGCAAAACAGCATTCTCAGATAAGCTTTAAGTCCCTTTGTTACCCTAGTATTTTATTGAACTTGGCAGAACAAGCAGGTATCAGGGCCAGTTCTTCTTCCATTTTCATTTGGCAAACAGAGCTCTCAATGAGCAAGACTATCTTTCAATTTCTTCCTTTTCTCCCCCTTCCTTCCACACATCCCCAGTCTACTTACTTGGGTCCCGCCTGTAGTCACCAAGAAATTCTTCCAAACTAACAAATCCATCACCATTTTTGTCATGTTCTTCTAAAGCTTCTTGAATGACAAATTCCTATTGCATGTATGTTCACCAAAAAAAAAAAAAACTGTCACAAATGTTTCAATCCCATCACCATCTGGATCAATCCTACTATAGAATTAATTATTGAATTATTTCTACTATTATTAATTAATCCTACTATAGAAATAATTAACCTAATTATTCTTTAGGAATAATTATTTTGTCTTTACTTGCCACACAATCTTTCTAAACACTGGAATTTAGAAGCAGGAATAAAACCCCAAATATTAATAGCTTAGAATTTAACATCCTTAAGCTTCTATTATCGAGCACTCTACCTCACCCTCCTGAATAACCTTGGCAACAAACTCACACTTCTATTTTCTGCACATTACCTCCTTCTGAAGAATGATATATCTTATATTACCTTTGTCTTCTTTAACTTCACTTTCCTGCCAATCCATTAACAAACCAAAAGAACCTTCATCTCAGATGTCTCTGCATGTAACTGTTGCCTGAAATGCAGTCAGTCCCCTATAAAACTTCAACTTCCTTGCTTCCTCTTCCACCCATCTACCTTCATCCACCCTAGACTGCCCCCAAATTAAGGCTCCTTACCAACTAATCCCTCCTGACCCAAAGATCACACCCTTTCTAGTTATACTCTCCCTAGATGACCTGCTTCAGTGCTTCCCCTATTACATTCCCGTGTCCCTCAAAGCCTTTTCTTATTATGCCAGTCCTCATGCTATACATCAGACCCACATCACTTTCTCCTTTATTCCAGAATCAGAGGAAGATACAAACATAGAAACCTAATCCTTATAAATTTATTTTTTGCCACTTCTGTGGGCTCTCACTGCAGCTTGGAAGTCTGTCTCTGCCTCAGCTTCCCTAACACACTATGGCTGTGTTTTGACATCTCTGTTTTTCTCTAAGCCTTACCCCGACTCTCTCCAACATGCTCTTGGCAAAGACTTCCTGTTTTTCTAAGCATGGTAGAGGTCTTCTGAAATCCTTCCTTTCCCAGCACTGCATCCTCACCTTTAACCACCTCTATTTTGATGCCTGTTCCTCTGTCCTTCCCTTTGATCTCAGCAGTTAAAGCTCTGCCCCACTTCTCTAGGATGAAGCCCTCAATTGTCTTCCTAGATCCTATCCTCCCCCACTTCCTGAGTGCTTTCTTTTACTCTTAACTCCAGCCTCTCCAACCCTTTCTACTAGCTCCTTCTATGCCTTTAAAAACACTCAAGTTCCCATGACTCTGCTGCACTCTAACCACCATGCCCGTCTTTCTTTTCTTCTCAAGAGGTTACATCTACTATCCTCATTTCCTCATTACCTGCTGCTGCCTGAATACTTTCCAGCCTGGATTCTAGCACCACAACTCCAGTGAAATATATTCTCAAAACTCTCTTATTGTAGTCAAATCCAGGGGCTTTATCTACATCTGTATGAAACAACATTTAAGTAGAAGTTGTTGGGTTTTTTAATCAAATATAACAGATTTTCGATACAGAATCCAGGGGATGTTAACCTGGAGATCCAAAGATTAGTTTTGGAGAGAGGATCTGAGAATCTCTTGACATTATAACCCAGTATTTTATGTGTATGAACATGTTCAGGACTTTTCTGGGGCAGAGGATACAGCTTGCATCATATTTTTTTTAAAGGAGTCTGTGATCCAATAAAAGAATCACTGATCAAAATGATTATTTCTCCATTCAAGTAATCCTCTTGGGAAACAACAAACTTACTCCAAGAATGCTGCCTTGGTTAAACGGAGAAGGCAGTGGCACCCCACGCCAGTCCTCTCGCCTGGAAACTCCCATGGACGGAGGAGCCTGGTGGGCTGCGGTCCATGGGGTCGCAAAGAGTCGGACACGACTGAGCGACTTCACTTTCACTTTTTATTCTCATGCACTGGAGAAGGAAATGGCAACCCACTCCAGTGTTCTTGCCTGGAGAATCCCAGGGATGGAAGAGCCTGGCTGCCGTCTATGGGGTCGCACAGAGTCGGACACGACTGAAGCGACTTAGCAGCAGCAGCAGCCTTGGTTAAAATAATTTTTAAAATTACGCGAATGAAAATATTTTTAAATTCCAACTTTTAATTCCAAGTAGAATCAGTTAGTTGATCTTACATCCTGCCCTTTCCTATCCTATATACCCTTAAAGGGGAAAAAAGGAAAAAGGGATTCACAAAGGCAATTAAGGTAAACAGAAATTAATGAAGCTGCTCTGAATGAGACACCACCTTAGGATCACCCAAGTTGTGTGCTGCCATCAACTCCAATTCAGCACAAAGACCATCCTTTCCCATTCTGACATATCCCATTCTGCAATGGTACTGCTTGTTACTCAAGCTTCCAACCTCAGTCATTTCTGATTCTTGCCCTCTTCCCCTACCATGGTGTGTCAGTCAACATTCCTGTCTAGGCTTTCTTCAAAATGTTGGTCATTCATCAATTCATTCCATTTCCACCTTATATTCCAGGGCCATACACACAATGCCTAAATTATTTCATTGCTCTCACTGGTCGTTTCCCTCCTCAGTCTTCAGTTGTTCCTTATTCCCCAGATAATCAGGATCCAACATCCTCTGCCTACCATGCTGGGGCTCAATTAGCTTATCTCCACTTAATTCAGGCACTTAAACAAATTGTGCCCATCAATGGTCTCAAACCAGGTCATGTACTTTGCAGAACGTAAGAAATCCAAAGCCTCACAATGGCAACAGAAATGGCACTGATGGTGGTATCTTGCCACTGAGCTAGAGAGAAAAATGTTATCTGCAGTCCTGCTATCAAGTCAGCAGCATTCAACCATGACCCACTAAGCAAAAAGCTACATTCTCCCTGCCTGAAATGTCCAAGGAACCAAGCCACACAGCTAGGGGCTGATGCCAGGCAACAGACCTCAATGTAAGTGTTTAGTCTAGTTTTTAAAAGCCATTTCTTATCTTAATGTTTACTCTCCAATATGACAGTTTCTGCTCTCAAGAAGTTTACCAAGTCATAGCAGGGACTTAATCTGTGTTGAATTATACCTAGAGTTCAACACAATTTTGACGAGCTGGTACTTCTTTTAAGTACTAAAGGGATGAGAGGACTCATTATGCCTAAAGTTGCAAAAACATTATTAGCCATTAGCAGTTGCATCCCCCCACCCATCCCACCCCCATACCCTATGAAAAGGGATCTAAATGTGATAGTGTTTCCAGACCATAAGTTTTCACAGGTAACCATGTAAACTAAACAGGAAGTTCTAGTGTTACTGATATTGAAACACCTGATTAAAGTCTGAAAGCTATGAAAGGACAAGGGAGGCACTGAAGGTAACCCAGTTATGAAAGAGCCAGGGACAGACGGATACACGTACATATTTCAGAGGTTAAAGAAAACCTCATTCCTTACCTTCTCCCGCCCTGTACACACCCCCACTCCACCAGAAAACCTTCCCACTCCTTTTCTGAAGCAAGGAAAAGTTTAGATCGTCTCCTAAAATTCTGTTCTCTATATATTCACTTTCATTACTGTGTAAAAGTAAGCTTTAAAGTTTTGGCTATTCAACAGTTGTCTTGAAATTTTTTTCTTCCTTACCGTCATATAATCAACTTCTTCAGGATGCTCAAAAGCAATAAACTCTTCAAGGTTCAAACCAGGGCCTGAATCCTGGTTAGCTTTTTCAAATCTCTTCTTGTCCTTTAAATGAAGCTTTGAAAATTAAATATTGAACATTTAAAGGTTTTCTCATTCATCCCATAACGTCATTAAAAATACTTTGAAAAATACAAGCTATGTGAACTCTAAAGTATATTTACATCCATTATCACATTTTATCTTCACATCATCCCTTTGATGGTAAGTTGGGAAAACAACAAGCATTTACTAGAGGCAGTACAGCGACACAGTACAGCGACACAGATCTGAATTCCAGCAATGCCACTTATTAACTTGTTACTTAGGGTGAACTGCTTAACCTCTTTGGGCTCCTCAACTATACAATTGGGATAATTTGACATCAAAAACAACAGAAGCAAAAATAAACAAGTGGGACTACATCAAACTAAAAGGCTTCTGCACAGCCAAAGAAATCAACAAAATGAAAGCTACTGAATGGGAGAAAATATCTGCAAATCATCTATCTGATAAGGGACTAATATCCAAAATATATAGAGAACTCGTACAACTCAATAGAAAAATAAACAGTTCAACTAAAAAAATGGGCAGGTCTGAATAGATGTTTTCCGAATACATACAGATGGCCAACAGGCAAATGAAAAGATGCTCAGCATCATAAATCATCAGGGAAATGCAAATCAAAACCACAGAGGTACACCTGACACCTGGATGCTATACAACAAGACAATCCAGCAATTCCACTTCTGGGTATTTATCTAAAGAAAATGAAAATACTAACTCAAAAAGATATACAAGCGTCTATGTTTACTGCAGCATTATTTACAATAGCCAACATGTGGAAACAACCTATATCCACTGATGGATAAATGGATAAATTATATATAGAAATTATATATTTCACTATATACATATATATACATAGTAGAATATTACTCAGTCATAAAGAATAAAATCTTGCCATTTGAGACAACATGGATATACCTCAAGGGCATTAAGCTATGTGAAATAAGTCAGAGAAAAAAAAAATACTGCATGACCTCTCATATGTAGAATCTAAAAACAAAAAATCCCTCTAAAACCAAGTTCACAGAACAGACTGGTGGCTGCCAGAAGTGGCTGGTAGGGAAGTGAGAGCAATCAGTGAACTGTTTTTTTTCTAGTTTAAATAAACTGAACAATTCATAATAAATAAGAAAAAATCTCTATTAAGCAACTGGGATGAGAATTCCTATCAGATAATTGGAAAACATATTAGGTATTCAATCAATGTTACATGTTACTATTATTGATAGAAAAACGGAGATTAAAATGATTTATTGAAAGGGATGTCAGGAAAACAGCTAAGATATATTAAAATTGGATCCTTCCTGTTCTTTCTACAATACTACACACTATCTTCTTTAACAATGGCAGTAATTTTTTGAATGCCCCAAAAGCAATGAATTTTGACTATGTATTAGTTCTTGGTATGCCTATTTCTGTTTCTGGCCTTCAAAATGACTTTTCAAAATCACTGTTAACAGGTTTCAAAAAATAGTCCTCTTATGAGAATACTTTTGGTAAATAATATTTGAAGTCTACTCTTTGTAGGCTCTTTATAGTGCCAATTCTGTAGGTCCAGATAAATTCATCAAAAGCTGAAAAGCCCCCATCTTGGGGTTGAGTTAAATAATCATACCATTTTCTACTTTGTCATGCCCATCTTCCTTTCCTTTACCCTCAAGTACACTCTGGTAGGAAACCAAGCAGCAGCGACTATTAGGGGAAAAGCTGCTTTTAATCAATTTTCTCAAAGGTAATTCTGTAATTAAGAGCCTTGGAAGCCAACAGTGGCATAATGCTAATCCTGCATACATTTTGAGAAATTTCTAGGAATAATTTTCCTTTTTATAAACTGATGTGTATTAAACCACACATTTTCTAAAAATGCACAATTTCAAATATTTTAGAAGCTTTTATGTGTTTCACTGTTGAAAAGAAATGCTCTTTTCAACTAGAATACTAGAGATTAGGTAGCAGTCATTTACTGAAACACTAGTTCTTTTATGATGACTGATTTACAGTGGAGAGGCTCACTTCTTTCCCCGAGGAATTTGTCTTTTAAATACCCAGATTCCACTAGCCAGTTATATTCACCCAATAATGACAGAGAAAAAGTTTCCAAATAGCTGTTTTTAACTTAATGTTTAATAATTTTAAATAACTAGACTAAATAATTTACATGCTATGTTCAGGTTTAACGTGGGGAAAAGTAGAAAAACAAGAACTTGAGGTACTTAGATGAGTCAATCAAGTTTTCTGAATAAATCACTCACTATTCAAAATACTAAAGTGCTTAGATTTCCTTATGAAAGAACCCTTCAAATCTGGAGCAAAAAGGTCCATGTTTCAGCAGAGGGAGCTGAATTTGGCCAAATTTGCCTACGGAAAGAAAGGATCTCTTTCAACAGCTGAGATTTCTTAAAAAAAAAAAAAAAAAGTACTTTTCTCGTTTACATTTCTCAGGTTTTAAAAAAATAATGTGATTTTTAAGTTTTATTCATGGCCATTTAAAGAACACAATTTATTAGAGACTCATATTAAAGAACCTAATGCACCAAAAGACTTTTGCCAAAGGGGCAAATTTCTAACAGATGACCACAAAGGACTGTCAGTTTCATAAAACCTCAACACTTTTTTTTCTGTATAAAATCCTTGTGTTCTAGTGTGTACAAAGTACTATGCACACTAGTAAAAAGATAGAAACTACCACAGTCATTCATTTTTACATTGTAACAGAAACTTGTGAAGAACAAAACTGCCATCTTTTGGTAGACTAAAGATTTTACATGAGGAAATATATAACCTGTGATAATAGAACAGAAGTTGAGGTCTTAAAATTCTGATTAGCCACATGCATGATTATATTTTACACAAATAAATCCTGCTTACACACGCACATTCAGCAGCTGGCTTTAGAAGTTAAAGGAACTGAGCTTTTGCCAGGAAGGTCCTCAAACTTTAATTATCCTGCTTATAAGTGCTGACTATACTTGTTCATCAGGTCATAAAGAAATACTTTCTTCCAGCATCTCACAGCCTGAGAGGGTCATTATTCCAGGTTATCTCTATTCTCTATATGAAAACATTAAAAGTAGCATACAATTCAGCTATCAAATTGATTTTTGTTTTTTAATAGGCTTCCATGCAGAAACATTTTATTTGGATATCCAATTACTTTTTATGGTTATTTTATGGTACAATGTTTAGGTTGTAACTTTGATCAAGATTGATGCATTCTTCATCTTTTTACTTTTTATTTTGCAGAATCACGTCGTTGTGTCTGGGTTTATTTTTACATCCCACATCCACTTTTAGTGGGTTATATATGTAAATATATATATTTATAATTCTAACAAAGTATTATAAATAGAATTTCATGTAGAGACATATTCCTATGTTGTTGAAAAATAAGCAATAGGACCAATAGGACTCCCACTGAAAAGTGTTCATTTCGGGGACCCATTAATTCCAAGGTCCATCTAATTAATTCTTTAAAAGTACAGTCTTTTAATCAACATGTCCTGATTACCTGGGTGGGAAACAGAGCACTAAAATCAGACATTTTTTTTTTTAAAAAAAAACAAACATTGCTCATAAACAGTTTATGTAACAAGTCACGTATTTCTTCAAAGTGAAGATTTTCTTCTCAATACCATCATGTGTTATTACATTCCACCCTCCACCCTCCAAAGAATATAGATTTTAAAAACTACACAATTTTCCTACTTTTTGATGGTATAATTAAATCTTTTGAGTGAAAAAAAAACCCAAACACAGAATCTACTTCTGGTAAGATTTTAAAATACTGTATTTAACGTTTGTATTATTCCCTGGCAAAAAGTCATCATGGTTTGGTTTTAGAAAAAATCTTGGAATATGAACGATGCTTTTAAGATGAGTTAATTCCTACAGTAAAGGAGAATAACTAGCAGACAGACAAATTCTAGATCTCATTACCATCATTTTTCTCTTTAGCACTAAGTAGTGAAAAGACTGATTTACACTCTTTTCAGTCTGCTGTAAGATGAAGACCCAAATTAGGAGAAAAAGAGGATATTTTCCCCCTATATATTAAATCTTATCTAGTCTAAAGCTGATACAGTTAACAAATGCTTAAACAACTTCCGAAAGCTGATTGTATATAAGTATTAAAAATAAACGTGAATCACATATTTTCTTCAACAATTTTCTTTCAAATTAACATAGAAGGCTTTACCAGTTCAACTGCTACTATTTATTACTACTTCTCCATACTATTATCATCTCCATTTTTAGATATGAGGAAACTGAAGCATAGGAGGTTTAATTTAACCTAAAGGTACACCACTGGCAGGCGGTATTGCATGCGTGCTCAGTCCTGTTTGATGCTTTGCGACCCTTTGGACTGTGGCCCGCCAGTCCATAGGGCAGCAAGAATACCGGAGTGGGTTTCCATTTTCTCCTCCAGGGGATCTTCCCAACCCAGGGATTGAACTCGCATCTCCTCCAGCTCCTGAATTGCAAGTGGATTCTTTAGCTGATGAGCCACTGGGGAAGCCCTTGCTGAATGTAAAGCCAAGTTGACTGACCCCAAAGCTGGAGCCCTTCATCTCCACACTGGTGGCATAGGCATAGCATATGCATAACCATGTCAACCACAAATTGGCACTTGCCATGGGTGCTTGCCATCTACAAGAATTAAGTCATGTGCTGTCACAGCTGCTGGCTTCCAGCGCCCTCTGAAGGAGCTCAGGATGCACAGCAGAAACCAGGCACTCTGAGTTCTGGGAAAACTGGTAGGACAGGTCTTCAGATAGTTAGATATTCTCAGGAGATACTTTTAGGAGCCCAATTCTTGTATCTCCTCATCTCTAGAAAAGCACTAAAATCCCTCATGTTTGACAACTGTTTCTCATGACTAGCACAAGCCTCAGAAGACCACCAGAAACTTTCTTAAAAATAAATGTGCTTGACTGTATGTACTCCCCCTTTACCAAAATCACATATACACGGTCCTTTCCTTCCCTCTACATCTTTAGAGTGGTTTCTCAGCGCTATCTGAGGTTTGTCTCCTGGGCTGCACTCCTCATATTGCCTCAAATAAACCTTAACACACAACTCTCAAGTTGTGTATTTTTTTAGTCAACAATCCTTAGCAGAGAAACAACCGATTTTGAGTTAGTGATGACTTACAGAGTTCAAGTGGCCAATATGGTTCTAGAATAAATAGCATAAACAATGCTACAATATAGCCACAGTAAAAACTAAATTATAGATATCAACAGAGGAAGCTCAAAAGTTTTCAAAGCACCCTTGACTAATATTTTGGGACACAACCTTTGCAAAAAGTTGTTTATTTTTTACACATACAAAAACCTCTTTTTAAAAAAGTCTTTAAAATTACCTCTGAAATACAAAGTATTCACAATATCAATTTCTAAGGCTTACAGTAATTTGTCTTAAAGAGTTCCTACTAATTACTAAGTAAAGTCTTTAAAAGTTCCTATTAATTCCTAAATATGTCTTCCTCAACTCTGCTTGAGAAGTATATTTCAACAAATTAAACCATGAGACACAACACAACTCACAGTGATACTGAATCTTTAAGAATAAGTTATTTTAAATGGTGCAGCCACTATGGAAGACAGTGCTGCAGTTCCTCAGAAATTTAAAAATAGAATTACTAAATATGAACCATCAATTCCACTTCTGGATGTATGCCCAAAAGAATTAAAGGCAGGACCTCAAAGAGATATTTGTACACCCATGTTCATAGCAACATTACTCACAATAGCCAAAAAGATGAAGCAACTCAATTCACCATTGATTGATGGATAACAAAATGTGATACATACATATAATAGAATATTATTGTCTTTAAAAGGAAATTTTGACAGATATTATGACCTGCACAAATCTTGAGACTGCTAAGTGAAATAAGCTAATCACAAAAAAATATACTGTATGATTCCACTTCTATGAGGTACCTAGAATATAGTAAGTCTCATTCATATGAACCTTCAAGTTGCAAATTTTCAAAGATGTGAACGAGCATTTTCACATCCAATCACTTTAGTTCACATGTCTGGCGTCCACTGTCACACGCATGCATCCTCTTCAAGTGCTTATGCTTTTGTGTACCTTACTGTACAGAGTACGAGCTTTGATGGTGGCATTAGTGGTAAAGAACCAGTGTGCCAATGCAGAAGACATAAGAGACGCAGGTTTGATCCCTGGGTTGGAAGATGTCCTAGAGAAGGAAATGGCAACCCACTGCAGTATTCTTGCCTGGAGAATCCCATGGACAGAGGAGCCTGGCATTGCAAAGTCAGACATGACTGAAGCAACTCAGCATGCATGCACGCACTGTGTAAAATACAGTAGTACAGTCTCCTTATTTCAAGCCAAAGATGTCCAGAGGCAGGCATAAAAGCAGCAGTGATGTAGCTGGTACTACTGTACTTTTCAAGATACTATACTGTAAGATTAAAGCTGTTTTATTTTTTTGTTTTTTGAGTGTATTATTTGTGCAAAAAGTATTATAAACCTATTACAATCTTGTATAGCTGATTGTGTTTGTTGGGTACAGGCTAACTTTGTTGGGACTTATGAATGCACTTTTGGATCGGAACTCATTCATATGTTGGGGAATTACTGTAGTTGAATTCAGAGACACAAAGCAAAGCGGTGATTGCCAGGGGCTGGGAGAAGTGGAAACGGGGAGTTATTTGAGGTTTCCCTGGTGGCTCAGATGGTGGAGAATGTGCCTGCAATGCAGGGGACCTGGGTTTGATCCCTGGGTGGAAAAGATTCCCCTGGAGAAGGGAATGGCAACCCACTCCAGTATTCTTGCCTGGAGAATTCCATGGACAGAGGAGCCTGGCAGCCTATAGTCCATGGGGTTGCAAAGAGTCAGACACGACTAAGTGACTAACACTTTAATGGGTTTAGAGTTTCAGTTTTGCAAGATGAAATAAATTTTGGAGACTGGTTGCCTAACAGTACAAATATAATACAAAAATATGGAACTGCACACTTAAAAATAATAAAATGGTAAATTTTATGTGTATCTTACCACAGTTTTAAAAATGTTTAGTTATTTTATATAAACCTAGGTACTTAAAAATGGAAATAGGCCTCTATAATCTTCCTAATAAGTATGATACAAAACCAACCGTTCAATAACACAATAAAATAAAATATTGTGAAACATATTCAAAATACACTAAAAAAGCAACCCAGGAAATGAGAACAAATGATGCAGCTAAGAAAAAGATGCAGGGATAATTGAGGTAGTCCAGAATAAGAGTTCTAAATCTGGCTAGAAAGGAAACATCAAAATGACCACTGAGGTGGAACTGGTGATTGCCTAGAGAACAAGGAAATCCAGTCTATGACTTCAGGTTTCTTGTGCTCACTCATGCAGCAAACTGAACTGCTATGATCAAAGGAAAAAGCTTGTGCACACATACTCACCTGCCTAAAAGACTCCTCTTCTGCATCATCCAGAGCAGTGTTTTCATCAAAGTCGATCACCCGATCATACATCTGAATGTTGTATTCATCCCATGACACACTACCATCACTGTTTTTATCATACTCAATAAACTGTTGTTTTGCTTCTTGCATAGCATAATGTTTAAAAGACATTTGAATCCATGAACTGAGTTCACCTATGAGAATTTCCCAGAACACAATGAATGTGACAGTAATTCTGATACTTATGTGAGGATTTCTAAACATTCTTTAAAAGAAAAAAAAACCTTTAATGTTTATAAACATTTAAGTGAGATCTGGTTTGGCTGCATTCATAGAAACAGGAGGAGGAGGCGAGGAGAGCTGTTTGGAATCTAAGAATGTTATGTGTCATCTACCCAGACTGTAAGCCCTTTGAGTACGGCGAGTTTTGGTATATTTTGTTCACTGAGGTACTCCAAATAACTAGAAAGCACCGGGCTCAACAAGTATTTATTAAATAAACTACCAATTGGTCAAGAAAGCACTTGACTTTTAAAACATATTATCCAAAAAACTGCGGATAACTTTTGCTAATTGGGCTTTCCTGATAGCTCAGTTGGTAAAGACTCTGTCTGCAATGTGGGAGACCCTGGTTTGATTCCTGGGTTGGGAAGATCTATTAGAGAAGGGATAGGCTACCCACTCCAGTATTCTTGGGCTTCCCTTGTGGTTCAGCTGGTAAAGAATCCGCCTGCAATGCAGGAGAGCTGGGTTTGATCCCTGGGTTGGGAAGATCCCCTGGAGAGGGAAAAGGCTACCCACTCCAGTATTCTGGCCTGGAGAGTTCCATGGATTGTATAGTCCACAGGGTCACAAAGAGTTGGACACACTGGGCAACTTTTACTTTGCTAATTATCACAGATCTCTCTGGAAGAACAAATATTTGAATAGCTACCCACTTATCTTAATACATATTAGAAAAAAGTGTTCTTCATTTACAAAAGTAATATAAAGTTTAAAATACATTTTACATTGAGTTGAATCAAGACTATATTAAGGAAATAATAGATAAGTAAATATGATCTAAATTCTGAAAAATGCACTCAAATGACTGAAATTTGAGAAACACTGTTAGAGTATATTACCATTAACTATGTCATAAATCATCTGGAGGAAATTTTAACAAAGTTATGGGTAGCAATTATGATTTGTGCCTCTCTTGTAATAGCTATCTGTCTTAACTGGGTATCTGAAAATAGAGGAAAAGTTTCTAAATCTCAAATGTCCACTTTCAAATCAACTTTTAAAAATCTATCTAAAAATACTTCTAAGTATCTATAGAGATATTTAGAATATGCATTATAGAAAAAAGAGTATGAGGGGAGGAAAAACATGCATATTTGTAAGGATAGCAAGAGTACCCATTTGGTTTAAAGATAATACACCATTTAGTTTAAAGAATGGCACTCCTCTGTTGGTTTGGGGGAGGTCAGGTGAATAGAGAAAGGGAAAGATACTTTGTCTCTCCTGAAACTTTAAATTGGAATAGAATAATTATGGTAACCATGGAACAATTACTTTATACCAAGTTCTCTACAGATGCTGTCTCTAATCCTCAAAACAAGGCAATTATAATCATTGCTTTACAGCTCAGGAAACTGACATTGGAAATTGAGGACTCATAACTGATAAGTAGCAGAGTCCAGACTCAAACCCCATGTTTGACTTCAAAGCCCAAACTCCTTCCGTTGAACTTTGCTGTCTCTCAAGAACCTGGGTCAGTCTTGGCCCTTAATGTGCAAATAAGCAAAACTTCCTGAAGAGGCCTCAAGTGGAATGATCATCCAGGTATAACAGGATACAGAATGGAACAGAGGCTAGAAATAGGGCTTCACACTTCAGCTCTGCTGTTAGAGGTAAGTTTACCCTCTCAAGGTTTTGTTTTCTCATCTATTAAATGAAGATCTGGACTAAGTTCCTTTTAATTTTTTAAAAGCTTACTATTAAATATTTGAACATATATAGGCCCTTATAGATAAATGCCACCAAGTCTTCCAAATCATTTTGTGCACTCTCTAATGTATCCAAAGATGGACCTATTCTTATTCAATAGTCTAGAGGGTCTGTTGTTCACGTAGAAGGAACAAAACCTTACTATTGGTGACTACACCTGAGGGCACTTCATTGACAACACATCTTGAATTTAACAATCAGCTTGTAATTCTCTCGCATAACTTCATTCTTCAGATGTTGAGCAGCATTTAAATGGGAGTTAGAGCAAAAGAGCTCCTGAATTTTTGTTGAGGATCAATTTGGAAAAGTTGATAGGGTTCTTCAAATGAATTAAGCAATGGGGAGAGGCAGGTGCACGGCAATTTATTTAGAATATTCTTTTAATAATCTGTGCATTTCATTCCTGACTCTAGAACCTATCTAAGAGCACTCAGATTTCTTTTTTTTTAAGTAAAGGATAGTAAAGACTGAATTAAGGGCAGGAGATATGGATTCTAATCCTGGCTCTGCCACTCATTTGAGCAAGGTACTTATGCCTCTGGGTTTCAGTTTCTTCACCCCTACAAAAAGAGGTGGATATAATGATTCTATGGTTCCCACCGAGTTATAATAAGCTGTCCTAAACACAATTCACACACAACAGGTCCTTTTCTACTTGCTTTCAAAAAGAAGCAAGTTCTTAAGATTCTAATGAAGCATTTATCAAAAGAGCAATAAACTTAATGCCTTAAGGTTTTAGTATGTTTCTCCAAAATGAATCACATTGTTGACACTGATAAAAAGTCATGTGAGGAGCCGGGCAATTGCTCTAGGTATGACCTGCACACACTGAGTAGGGTCAATGATGCTTATGTATTACTGGAGAAAGCACTGAGCTTTACTTTGTATCCTATGTCTAAAGATTTCGAGGTATAAAACCTACTCACCATGTCCTTTTTCCCCTCTCACATAGCATTTCTAATTGATTGCAACGCTAGCCATCTACACTCAACAGACACCCTGCTTAAATGTTTGAATTTGTCTCCTACAAAGGGATGTCTCCATTGTTAGTTGTGTAGGACGTCCTTACTTTCGGTGAGAAAGCCATCTGAGTCCAAGTCAATTTTCTTTATGATTGACTTCAGTCTTTTGTGTTGCTCTTCGGGGGAGAGTTTAACATATTCATCGACTTCTTCCTTTGGGAGGTAAGCGATATACGGGGGGAATCAAGCATTACTATCAGGAGGGCAAAATGGTGGAGAAAAACAGAGCTGTTAGAAACCTCCCTTGCCGAGTGCTTTGGGGGTGACCCATATCTGCTCTCCAAGGGCCCTGCCCCAGTGATACCCCAGTGATCCTGCCCCTTGTAGGCAGAGTAGAAGGGATCCGGCTCTTGGGCCGTACTATTTTCAAGAGCTTACAGACCTCGGGGTTCATCGGAGAGTCAGCGGCGCCCCGCCCGGCCCCCATTGTCAGGCTGCCCCGACCAGGCCTCGCCGGCCGCCCCCTTTGTCCCGCGGGGACAAAGCCCGCGGCAGCCGCGCGGCGAGGCCCGGCCCTCCCCGCCCCCGGTCTGGCCGCCTCACCTGGCCGCCCAGCAGCGCCTCGCGGTCGTAGTCGGCGCGGTGCTCGCCCTGCCGGTAGTGCAGCTCCTCGGCTTCCCCGGCGCCGGCTGCCGCGGCGCACAGCAGCAGCAGCCCCAGCGTGGCGGGCCTCGGGCCCAGCTGCATCGCGCCGGCCAGCCGCGGACACGCAGAGAAGCGAGGAGGGAAGCAGGCGGGGTCCCACGCCAGCGGCGGCGCGCGGAGGGCCGCTGCGGAGAGGCGGCGCTGCGTGCGTACGGAGGAGGGGACGGAGGCGGAGAGGGCCGCGGCCTCAGCTACCAGACAGCTGTAACGGGGGGCCGAGCCACAACTGCGATGGTGAAACTGGCCAGGCCGAGGCTTATATAGCCCCGGTGGTGGGGCGGGGCGCCAGGCCGCGCCGCTGATTGGTCGCACGGCGCTGGGGGCGGGCCGCGGCGATGTGGCGATCTGCCGAGGGCGCAGCGGTTCCTGGAGGCTGGCCGTCGCGGCCAGGAGGGGAGACCCCCAGGGGAGCCTTTCCTAGCGCCACGACACCCTCCAGAAGACACGCCCTCACTCCACCCTCGCCCTGTCTCCGTCAGTCAGCCTCACTCCTGCCCGAAGCTCCCTGTCTACTCCATGTAACCGACCCTGCTTCCATCAATGAGAAAGGCTGGCGATTTGGATAAAAATAATACAGTACCTAGGAAAATCTTTCTATTTCCAAGTCTTTAATGTATCTCTACTTAATTATTTGACCAGAGCAGAACGAATGAACCCGGGTACTGAAGCCACATGTTTTGTGTCTGATACTCAGTTTCGCGATTTACAAGTTTTGTGACCTTCGCCAAGTTTCATGTTTTTTAGTCGGTAATTCGCTTCCTACTCTTTGCGACCCCACGGACTGTAGCCTGCCAGGGCTTGAGTGGGTTGCCGTGCCCTTCTCCAAGGGATCATCCCCACCCAGGATTGGAACCTGCTCCTCCTGCTTTGGCATGCGGATTCTTTACCACTGTCCCTAAGTGAAATGTATAATTCAGTAAATTATGTTTAAGACAAATTATTCTTTAAGACTAGCATATACTTGACCTACTTAATATTGCTCTGCAGGAGGCCTGAGACTCCTTCTCACAAACTGAGTCCTAAACATTCCCTGCCACCTGCCTGGAGAGCTGGCACTCAGGATGAGACTTACCATCCAGTCATTTAAGAAATATTGACACCTTTTATATAGTTATAACTGGACATGGAGCAACAGACTGGTTCCAAATAGGGAAAGGAGTTTGTCAAGGCTGTATTGTCACCTTGCTTATTTAACTTATATACAGAGTACATCATGAAAAATGCTGGGCTGGATGACACACAAGCTGGAATCAAGATTGCTGGGAGAAATATACATAACCTCAGATATGCAGATGACACCACCCTAATGGCAGAAAGTGAAGAAATAAAGAGCTTCTTGATGAAAGTGAAAGAGGAGAGTGAAAAAGTTGGCTTAAAACTCAACATTCAGAAAACTAAGATCATCCCATCTGATCCCATCACTTCATGGCAAATAGATGGGGAAACAGTGACAGACTTTATTTTGGGGTCTCCAAAGTCACTGCAGATGGTGACTGCAGCCATGAAATTAAAAGATGCTTGCTTCTTGGAAGAAAAGTAATGACCAACCTAGATAGCATATTGAAAAACAGAGACATTACTTTGCCAACAAAGGTCCATCTAGTCCAAGCTATGGTTTTTCCATTAGTCATGTATGGATGTGAGAGTTGGAGTATAAAGAAAGCTGAGCACCTAAGAATTGATGCTTTCGAACTGTGGTGTTGGAGAAGACTCTTGAGAGTCCCTTGGACTCCAAGGAGATCCAACCAGTCCATCCTAAAGGAAATCAGTCCTGAATATTCATTGGAAGGACTGATACTGAAGCTGAAACTCCAATAATTTGGCCACCTGATGTGAAAAACTGACTCATTGGAAAAGACCCTGATTCTGGGAAAGATGGAAGGTGGAAGGAGAAGGGGTCAACAGAGGATGAGATGGTTGGATAACATCACTGACTCAATGGACATGAGTTTGAGTAAACTCCATGAGTTGGTATGGACAGGGAAGCCTGGTGTGCTGCAGTCCATGAGGTCACAATAGTCAGACACGGCTGAGGGTCACAAAGAGTCGGACACAACTGAGCGACTGAACTAAACTGAACTTCAAGGTACATGCAACATGGGTGTCTGTTTTAAGGCTTATGGTACACGTTCATTATCTCTTAAAGTATTTTTTGAGACTTTCAACAGGAAAAGAAAGCCTACTTAACATCATTTCTGTGTGAAAGTGGTTTATTATTCAAAGATTTGTTGGACGATTAATATTATGATTTATTTATAAAAATGCATAGTAAAGGAAAGAATAATTTTTCTGTACTTGACCAGTGGAGAAGGTCATATAAAAAAGAAGAAAATTATTTTGAGGAGTGCTCAAAATATCCAGTTTAAACAAATTCACGAGGCAATTAGAGTAAAAAGATATTTAGCTAACTCTTGTCTTGATTTGCATTATAATACTCAACTAAAACTTAAACTTTTTTTAGAAATTAGAAATTTCAAATTTAACATATTCTAAATTTATAATAGAATTCTAAAATTCTTAGGACAGTCAAAATCTGCCTAAACTGAGGATTTTATAATCATGTGTCACAAGAAAAGCTGAACAATAATAAATAATGACCTGCTTGCCTGCTAAGTAGCTTCAGTGGTGTTCAACTCTTTGCAACACTATAGGTAGCCTGCCAAGCTCCTCTGTCCATGAGATTCTCCAGGCAAGAATACTGGAGTGGGTTGCCATGCCCTCCTTCAGGGGATCTTCTCAACCCAGCAATGTAAACCACATCTCTTCTGTCTCCTGCATTGGCAGGCGTGTTATTTACCACTATTGCCACCTGGGAAGCCCTCAAATAATGACACCGTAATAAATTTTTTGTTACCTGGCCTCTAAAAACCTCTTGACTCATTTATAAAATGGGCAAAATAACAAGACTACTATAGAAGTTTATTATGAAGATTAAATTAAATAATATGCATTTAGAACAGTAGCTGGCACGTATGGTAAAGTGTTCAATAAATATAAGATTACATTATGTGAGGAGAAAAGCAAAAGATGGTTGTGCAGAAGGAACAGTTTAATAAGTACCTAGGAAATTCTTTGCAGACAGAATGCATGTGGAGGTGGTTTTTGTTCTATGCCTACCTACAAGGCTCTGTGATTTCTGCCCCTTATCCAAAGTGCGCTAAACTAAAAAGAAATTCGTAGGCTGCAGCTTGAGCTTTCTTTCATCAATTGCTCCACTTAGGGTCAGGCCTTTTCACATAGAAGAAAAGGCTTTCTGGGTCCTCTTTCACTTCTCACAGTCTCTATGTGGATTGGGCGCCAAGAATTCTGTTCCAAACTGAATGGGCACAAATCAGACAAATTTCTTGAGTCAGGTTGGAATTTAATTGTTTTTAATCAGAGACTTCTGGAAAGTGTACAGAATGAAGAGTTCAATAGGATCTTTCCAGTGTTATAAAGTTCAACATAGAATAAAGTTTTAAGTTTCAGAATGGGAATAGAGGGAACACCTCAGGAGTGATTATTACATTTTAATTTTAGCTTTAGTTCTGGGCTTTGAGGCACAGTACATGAAAAAAAGAAAGACTAATGTCCTCAACTCAGCTTTGCACATATTGTTCTCCAGTAAAGTACCATGTAAAATTTGGCCAGGCCCTGATGTGATTCCAATTACAAAATGTAGGGTACAAGATATTATGGAAGTTCTTCTGAACCCCAGGTCTCCCCAGATGGAGGCTTTGAGGCAAAAGAAATTTGATGATATCTAAAGAGGAGATAAACTGAACAGCATAAATGTGAGCAGCATCAGAAGGTCTGGGTTTTATCTTCCTTTAGCCCCTAAACAGATCCCTTTCCTTCTTTGGCCCTTATTTTTTCATCTGTAGAAAAATGATTAGGTTAGCTCAGAGAATCTTAATTTGAGATCTCTGCCTGTTGGGTGGATCCTAAGTGGTATGATAATCACAAAACCCCATGCAAAGTTTTGTGCACAGTAGATTTCTGGAGAGGAGGGCTGTAGTTTTGCTTTTACCAGAGTCTCAAAAAAATCCAGGTGGCAGCCCTTGTAGAAGTCTCAAAGCAGTTCTTCATCTCTTAAAACTCACAATTTTATGATCTTGGCAGTTAGGATTGTTAGGAAGCAGATTAAAGACCTACGTTTAAGAGAGGCAAGACTGATCCATTTTCATTACTTGTAATTAATCCATTTTATTTAGTGAAAAATAAATATCTAAAATAAGCAGGCTGTCAATAAAAAAGGCATTATGAGAATCCAGAGGTCAGCTTTCTTGCCCTATAAAAGCCATAGTACATAGCAAATATGTTTGTTTTTTAAATTTACGTATTTGGCTGCGTTGGGTCTTAGTTGTGCACACGGGATCTTTACTGTGTCAGGCAAAATATTGTCATTGTAGTGTGTGGGCTCAGTAGTCTCTGCTCGCAGGCTTAGTTGCCCTGATGCAGGTGGGCTCTTAGTTCCCTCATCAGGGATCACATCCGAGTCCTCTGCGTTTACAAGGTGGATTCTTTCCACCGGACTACCAGGGAAGTCCCACAAATATGTTTTTATTTGTATTTTTGAGGTATAATTTATATACAACAAAGTGCACAAATCTTACATGTACAGCTCAATGAATCTGTACACATACCAACATGCGAAACCTGCCCAGCACCCCATACGTCTCCCTTCTATTCCCCAAATATCACCTCTGCCGAACATAGTTACTATTCTGACCTCTGTCAGCATAGGTAAGTTTTGCCTGTTCTTGAACTTTATGTAGATGGGGTCATACAGGATGTAAAACTACTAGCCATAGACCCTTCTGCTCTGCTGGGAAGCAGGATGGTGCCGGGGAAAGAGGACAGACAATTTTGGGATCAGAAGCACAGTGCTTGAGTCAGTCTCCATAGCTCACCCACTTTGTTATCTTGAACAAATGACTTAATCTTTTTAAAATTCTATTAAAAAATGTAGTAATAAAAAACTGTATGATAAGTCTTATGAGAGTAGCTTATTTAATACTTTATGTAAGGTGTCTGGCTCACTGAAGAGGCTTAAGTTTGTTTAATTTTCCTTTCCTTTCCCCTAGAAAATTCCATTCCACCTTCTAGATCCTGAGTCTAGGAGTGCTTCCTAAAGGAGGCCTTTTCTAACTTCCTACCAAGCAAAACTGCTATTTTCTCAGGTCTCTTTATTTCATTATTGTGCTTTGTATGTTCCTCTGCTATAGCATTTAGCACAGTCTACTGTCAGACATGACTAAACAAAAACAACAACTGTAGCTATTTGTTGGTATTACTACAAGAATTTGAGAATCTTGAGGTCAGGAACTATGTAATTTCACCTGTATTTCACCAGTGCCCTTACTAATAAGAGAAATTCAATACATTTTTATGGAATAAATGAATTCTGCTCTACTGGCATTCTTTTAGAAGTATGTACTGTAGATAGCAGAATTAACTTTGAAACTATTAAGAGAAAGAATGTGTAGATTTGGAGTTTGTTAAAATGTGTGTTTCAATGATTAGTGGCTTAAAAAACAAAGCAATACTTAATATACATGGTACAGACACTGCGTTTACAGGCGCATTTCCATGAAAATGAGTGGGATGGCATAATAAACAAATTATATGGAAAGGCTAACAAATGGAATGAGTTTGTAGCTTTTCCAAAGTTGGAAAACACAAGACAAAGGAAGAGACTACAGGGCAATGAATGAAGGAGCAACTTATACTGAATGGTCACAAAATTAGAGGTATTTTGTTGGTTGTTTAATCTTTTATTAGTCTTTTGAGAAGATGTGGAAATTCCAGGGTTACAATGGAATCTTAGAAGATGACAGAAAATAGGTAGGTGGGTGGGTGTGTTATAATACCTAGAACATACTTTCATTTCTAAGGAGTACCTAAAGTGTGTGTTGTTGTTCAGTTACTAAGTTACATCTGAATCTCTGTGACTTCTTGGACTGTAGCAAGCCAGGCCCCTCTGTCCTCCATTATCTCCTGGAGCTTGCTCAAACTCATGTCCATTGAGTCGGTGATGCCATCTAACCATCTCATCCTCTGCCACCCCCTTCTCCTTTTGCGTTCAATATTTCCCAGGATCAGGGTTTAAGTAGTCATAAAATTGTAATAACCTGTTAGACATAATTGCGACAAATTCAATTTAACTGTTTCTTATTGGATGTGATTTCCCTTAGTTAAACAAGGATCTGTCCCAATGATCAAATGTAATGATAGCTCCATTCTCGAATTGAAGCCATCCTCTACATCCGGCAATTCACATTTATGGCCCTACGGCAGTTACACCCATCTCTGGCCCTAAAGGCAGCCTAAGTGGACAGATATTAGATGCCTTCCCTGACTTACTCTCCGCATGCATAGGGTGACCATACCTCCTGGTTGACCTGGCATAATTATTAATCATATTCGCTTTCACACTCAAAAATATCCCAAAATGAGTTGACAAATTATGTCACCTTACCTTTGGGCCTCACACACAAACTGTCCAGTCCTCTCTCAGCCCCGCTCTCCCCACATCCCATGCTTTATGAAGCCTCAGAACCCTTTCCCACACTCTTTCCCTCACGTTCTCATCAATTAGTCCTTGAAGTGTTAGTCAAACCCATCAGCAGTAAACATCAAGAATACAAAGCAGGAAGGGATGAAAGTTGGTTCAAGAAGGCAGTGAAAGAAGGAGTAAAAAGAGGAGGAAGATGGTATACTAAGATTTTCTTACAAATTGTCATGACATTGATTTTCTTTTGGCATTACGAAACTAGCTTTGAAGACGGTTTTGTGAGAGGAAACCCCAAACAGAGTGACTTCGTGGATAGCAGAATGACTACTTTGAAAGACGCCACTTTGCGAACCTGTAAGTTTTGGAGTGTTTATGGGAACAAATCACAGGATTGCTTTGTAAGCACATCAGGCATTCGAGAGACTTACGTGTTGTCAAATCTGCTGACAAAGAGAAAAATGTTTCTACCATTACAACTCCTTCCAAGATGCTGTTCGGGCGCTTGTGGGAAATTTGTGCCTCTTTTTTTTTTTTCCTTGGTTCATAATCTGGACACTTTTGAGGTTGATTGCTGTTAAAAAGAAAAAAGGATTTGTCCTACAGTGTAGTACAGAGACAAAGGAGTTACACAAGTATGGCATATGTACTTATTTATTTTAGGAAAATCAGTATATACAAATAAACAAAGAAAAAAAAAGATCAGAAATCCCATTCTTTTTAAAAAAATCTATTTTTTGTTTTCGGTGGTGCTGGGTCTTTGTTGTTACACATGGGCTTTCTCTAGTTGCATTGAGCCGGGGCTGCTCTCTAGTTGAGCTATTCGGGCTTCTCATGGCGGTGGCTTTTCTTGTCGTGGAGCACAGGCTCTAGGGTCCACGGGCTTCAGCAGTTGTGACACATGGGCTCAGCAGTTGCGTCTCTCAGACTCTAGAGCTTGGGCTCAGTAGCTGTGGTACACAGGCTTCGTTGTTCTGCAACATGTGGGATCTTCCCACACCAGAGATCGAACTGTGTCCCCTGCGTTGCAAGGCAGGTTCTTAACCGTTGGATCACCAGGAAAGCCTAGAAATCCCATTCCAATAAATGACTACTATAAACATTGGTGTTGAACTTTACAGAGGTTTTCTATATGCATTATATACACTTTTAAAGGCAGATATATCTTATGCAAAAATAGGATTGAAAAGGAAGCTGCTACTATCAATAAAATAGCTCAAGAAAGCCAAGGAGCATAGCCCAGAATGACCTACAAGGTCTACAGACCCCTTAAAAATCCTCAGGAAGTATCCACATTCCATTTCAGGAATATTGATTTATGAAATAATAATAAGAGCAATATCATAACTCATGTCCAATATAGAGTTTAATATGTGGAAAGAATTGTAATATATGACAACAGTAGCAGTAAGGTATGTGGTGGGTAGTAACTGTAGCTAAAGGTTTCTAAAATCCTTGCATTGTTCAAGAGGTGGCAAAAGTCCTAATTTATATTACAGAAGTTTCCATAAGTCAAAGATGCATATTATAATCTGTTTTATAACACTAAAAAGCAGTAAAAGAATGCACATCTAGCAAGCAAGCTAATAGAGGAAAAAATAAAATAATAAAGAGAAATATTTTTAACCAGAATTGAAAGAGACACGTGTACCCCAATGTTCATCACCACATTGTTTACAATAGCCAGGCCATGGAAGCAACCTAGATGTCCATCAACAGATGAATGGATAAGAAAGCTGTGGTACATATACACAATGGAATATTACTCAGCCATTAAAAAGAATTCATTTGAATCAGTTCTACTCAGGTGGACGGAACTGGAGCCTATTATACAGAGTGAAGTAAGCCAGAAGGAAAAACAAAAGTACAGTATACTAACACATATATATGGAATTTAGAAAGATGGTAAAGAGAACCCTGCATGCGAGATAGCAAAAGAAACGCAGATGTATAGAACAGTCTCGTGGACTCTGTGGAAGAGGGCAAGGGTGGGATGATATGGGAGAATGGCATTGAAACATGTTAATTATCATATGTGAAATCAATCGCCAGCCCAGGTTTGATGCTCAGGGCTGGTGCACCGGGATGACCCAGGGGGAGGGAATTGGGAGGGAGGAGGAAGGGGAGTTCTGGAAGGGGAACATATGTATACCCAGATTCATGTCAATGGATGGCAGATTAATGTCAATGTATGGCAAAACCAACACAATAAAGTAAATAAAATTTAAAAAAATAAAATAAAAAGAAATATTTTAATTTTAAAAGGGTAAGGAAAGAGAGAAAATGGAGCATAGACTGTACTGGACAGGTTGAAAAGAAACCATAAGATAGTTGGTTTAAACCCAGTTCTCTCCATCACTGTATCAAAAATAAATGGAATAAATACTCCAATTAGGGAAGTAAAAAATTTAAGACTGAATGTAAAACTTGAAATATTTGCTGCTTTCAATAAATACACCTTAAGTATAAAAACACAGTGATGCTGAAAATAAATGAATAGAAAAATAAATATCTTCAACCAGTAATCAAAAGAACCCTGATGTTGTTATACTATCATCAGACAAGGTAGTCTTGATGATGAAAGGCTTAATAAAGGTAAAGATAACATTTTGTAATGTTAAAATCTCAGCATTTCATTTTTCTTAGGCACATAGTGCTCTTTAAATTTGTAGAATATCTGAAGGTGATTGATTTCCTTTAATTTTTCATTTTTGATAAAATGATACAGATGTTCTCATTTAAGTATTATATCTTAATCTCATAAAAAGATAAGAAGAATCTCATAGGACCTTTAGAAATCATAAATTTCTGTTTACTGATTTCATAAATCCATATTTATTTAGAATTAACCCCATATTTATTCCAGAAACTCTGATAAGAGAGTCATAGTGAAGACCACTTGGGTTCTAGAATAAAGCCATATCTGTAGCAGAGAATTTTATTTGAGCAGAGAGTTAGACTCTATTTTAGCCTTGAAAATCATCTGTAGTTATGCTATTGTGCCTTGGTAAGGAATACGCATTTGTCTATGAAGACATTTGTGAGGACAGGTCTCTATCCTTTTGGTCTCTATCCTTTTTTACCTTAAACCAATAGTCATTGTATGGTACTGTATTCATACAATGTACAATACATGAGTCTGAGGATCAAAGAGTGGAAGTAGGAGGGCCCACTCACCATCACTCCCAAAAACTCATTTGAAGAATTTGTTCTTCCTGGCCCCACAATGTCTAGGTCCTGTGCTCCTGTAGATCTTAGATTCCAGAAAGAGTACACTTCCACCAGGGAACAAAGAATCCTATAGTTAAATAGGATTAAATAATACTATGACTGCCACCTTACCACTTTGGGGTCTTTGTGCCAGTGAAAAGGAGCTACTACCTTGTAGGGGGAAATGACGTTGATAATCATGAGGAGGTGGACCTGTTACTATGGATGGAGCAAGCAGGAATGTTTGCCACTTGGGTGATCCAGTAAGGAACCTCGGGATACTCCATGGTCAGTTTTAAATGTAAGTGGAAAAATTCAGCAACCATGACCTGATAATGGCATGATGATCAGGGGCTCAGGATCCGCAGAGGTGAGGACTTAGGTAACTCACTAGACAAATCACAGTTTGTTGTTGTTCAGTTACTAAGTTGTGCCTGACTCCTTTTGCAACCCCATGAACTGCAGCACGCCAGGCTTCCTTGTCCTCTACTATATTCTGGTATTTGCTCAGATTCATGTCTGTTGAGTTGGTGATGCTACATAACCATCTCATTCTCTGCCATCCTATTCTTTCGCCTTCAGTCTTTCCCAGCATCAGGGTCTTTCCCAGTGAGTCAGCTCTTTCCATCAGGTGGCCAAAGTATAGGAGCTTCAGCTTCAGCATCAGTCCTTCCAATGAATATTCAGGGTTGATTTCCTATAGGATGGACTGATTTCATCTCTTTGCTGTTGAAGGGACTCTCAAGAGTCTTCTCTAGCATCACAATTCAGAACCATCACTTCTTCTGCACTTGGCCTTCTTTATGGTCCACTCCCACATCTATACATGAATGACTACTGGAAAAACCATAGCTTTGACTAACGGACCTTTGTCAGCAAAGTGATGTTTCTGCTTTTCAATACGTTATCTAGATTTGTCATAACTTTGCTACCAAGGAGCGAGTATCCTTTAATGTCATGGCTGCAGGCACAGTCTGCAATGATTCTGAAGCCCCAGAAAGGAAAATCTGTCACCACTTCCACTTTTGTCCCTTATGCTTGCCACAAAGTGATAGGACCAGATGCTATGATCTTAGTTTTCTGAATGTTGGGTTTTAAGCCAGGTTTTTCACTCTCCTCTTTTACCCTCATCAAGAGACTCTTTAGTTCCTCTTCTCTTTCTGCCATTAGAGTGGTGTCATTTACATATCTGTGGTATCATCTGATATTTCTTAGAGGTTGTTGATATTTCCTCCAGCAAACTTGATTCCAGCTTGTGATTCATCCAGCCTGGTATTTCACATGATGTACTCTGCATTGATGTTAAATAAGCAGGGAAACAATATTCAGCCTTGTACTCCTTTCCCAATTTTGAACCAGTTAGTCATTCTATGTCCAGTTCTAATTGTTGCTTCTTGACCCACATACTGGCCTCTCAGGAGACAGGTAAGGTGGTCTAGTACTCCTGTCTCTTTAAGAATTTTCCAGTTTGTTGTGATACACATAGTCAAAGGTTTAGTGTAGTCAATGAAGCAGAAGTACATGTTTTTCTAGAACTCCCTTGCTTTCTCCATGATTCAACAGATGTTGGCAATTTGAACTCTGATTTCTCTGCCTTTTCTAAACCCATCTTGTACATCTGAAATTTCTCAGCTCATGTACTGCTGAAGCCTAGCTTGGAGGATTTTCAACACTTGCTAGCAGGTGAAATGAGTGCAAATGTACAGTAGTTTGCACATTCTTTGGCATTGCCCTTCTTTAGAACTGGAATGAAAACTGACCTTTTCCAATCCTGTGGCCACTGCTGAGTTTTCCAAATTTGCTGACATATTGAGTGCAGCACTTTCATAGCATCATCTTTTAGAATTTTTAATAGCTCAGCTAGAATTTCATCACCTCCACTAGCTTTGTTTGTAGTGATGCTTCATAAGACCCGCTTAACTTCACACTCCAGGATGTCCAGCTTTAGGTGAGTGACCACATTGTGGTGGTTATCCAGATCATTAAGATCTTTCTTGTAAGACACAGCTCTTCTGTGCCTTCTTGCCTCCTCTTCTTAATATCTTCTGCTTCTGTTAGGTTCTTACCTTTTCTGTCCTTCATCATGCCCATCCTTGCATGAAATGTTCCCTTGCTATCTCCAGTTTTCTCAAAGAGATCTCTAGACTTTCCCATTCTATTGTTTTCCTCTATTTCTTTGCATTGTTCATTGAAGAATGCCTTCTTTTCCTTTGCGATTCTCTGAAACTCTGCATTCAGTTGGGTATATCTTTCCCTTTCTCCCTTGCCTTTTGCTTCTCCTCTATCCTTGGCTATTTGTAACGCTTCCTCAGACAGCCCCTTTGTCTTCTTGCATTTCTTTTTCTTTGGAATGGCTTTGGTTACTTCCTCTTATACAATGTTATGACTCGCCATCCATAGTTCTTCAGGCACTCTGTCTACCAGGTCTAGTCCTTTGAATCTGTTTGTCACCTCCACTGTGTACTCATAAGGGATTTGATTTAGGTCATATATGAATGGCCTAGTGGTTTTCCCTACTTTCTTCAATTTAAGCCTGAATTTTGCAATATGGAACTCATGATCTGAGCCACAGTCAGCTCCAAGTCTTGTTTTTGCTGACTGTATAGAGCTTCTCTATCTTTGGCTGCAAAGAATATAATCAAACTGATTTGGGTGTTGACCGTGTCATGTCCATGTATAGAGCCATCTCTTGTGTGATTGGAAGCGGGTATTTGCTATGACCAGCATGTTCTCTTGACGAAACTCTTTGCCCTGCTTCATTTTGTACTCCAAGGCCAAACTTGCCTGTTACTCCAGGTATTTCTTGACTTCCTACTTTTGCATTACAATCCCCTATGATGAAAACGACATCTTTTTTTGGCGTTAGTTCTAGAAGGTGTTGTAGGTCTTCATTGAACCCTTCAAGTTCAACTTGTTTGACATCAGTCATTGTGGCATAGAGTTGGATTACTGTGATGTTGAATGGTTTGCCTCGGAAATGAACCAAGATCATGCTGTAGTACTGCAGTTCAAACTCTTTTGTTGACTTTGAGGGCTACTCCATTTCTTATAAGAAATTTTTGCCCACGGTAGTAGATATAATGGTCATCTGAATTAAATTCACCTATCCCAGTCCATGTTAGTTCACTGATTCCTAAGAAGTCGATGTTCACTTGCCATCTCCTGCTTGACCACATTCAATTTCCCTGATTCATGGACTTAACATTTCAGGTTCCTATGCAATATTGTTCTTTACAGTATCAGGCTTTGCTTAACAGAATATGCATAACTGTTAATCATCTCTATAACTGGTCATAAGGCTAGAGGTGATATTTATTACTTCCTTCTTTCACTATTCCTTCTATTGTTCTTTGTCTATACTTTAGCTGGTTGTGGCCCTTTACTTGGGTAATGACCCCAACCTTCATTCCTGAAGGATTCAAATCTTTAGTGGTCTTGCCTTTTTCAGGTTCTTTCTTTAATCTTTTCTACTGGAGATGGAAAAACAAGGGATGCCCCAGTGATTCCTCCTAGGTACCAACCAGATAGAATCCTCTCTGTCCTCATTGTTAATCGGGACAGACCACTCCATCCAGTATTGTAACCTCTCCTCTGGCTATTAGATTAGTGGCATGAGGACCCCAAAATATTCAGGTGGCAGTTTCAATTTCTCCTTCAATTGGAACATCATTGTGCCCCGTCATGAAAGCATGCCTCCCTTGGGGATATTGCAGATGAGGTAGATGCTTCTCTTTGTATCCCTTTGGCCCATCTGACTCACCTGCAACTGCAGTAGAGGCTACCTGCACAGTGAAAGCTTTCCCCCACTTCTCCAGTCTCTCCCTCTGGGTTCTCTCACACTCTGCCAAAGGAAACCCCAGAAATGTGACAGAGTTAATGTCCTTTAATTGGAGTTGGCAAGTATAAGTCCTGCTTTCCTGTCCCCCAAAAGGACAGTTCTGAAGCTTATTCCATACTGTTTTTCAGAGGTTTCTTGGTGATGATGAGCTTCAGTTTCCCATGAATGATTACTTGCTCATCCTCACACACCTTATTATTGTCTTTTCTTCTTTCTCTGACTCATTTTCCTCCCTTCATCACTTGTGCTCATTGGAGTAATCTTCCAGATAAATTGCCTGTACCCAAGGTTCTGTCTTAGGACACAAACACAAACTAAGACAGTAATCAAGAACTATTAAAAAAAAAAAAAAAAAGAGGAATTTATGACTGGGAAGAAGGGAAACTAAATTTTGTCAGCGGCTCATTAGGTGTAATAGTTTCCAGAACCTGGGTATTGTGACTGTAAGAGAAACAGCACCATCTGTTGGGCACTGGCTCAAACATAAACTATCCTGGTAGCACCGGACCTCACAGGTTTGTCCCACAAGTAGTGCTGTAATTGGCACTTCCCAAGTGATGCTAGTGGTAAAGAACCTGCCTGCCAATGCAGGCAGATGTAAGAGACACAGGTTCAATCCCTGGGTCAGGAAGATCCCCTGGAGGAGGGCATGGCAACCCACTCCAGTATTCTTGCCCGGAGAATTCCATGGACAGAGGAGCCTGGTGGGCTACAGGGTCACAAGGTCGGACATGACTGAAGCTACTTAGCACAAACGCAGTACTGTAATTACGACTTCAGTAGGTCATTCCACCAATCTGTCAGATTAGATGTTCTCAGATGATGGGGTAAGTGGTAATATTAGTGAAAAACAAGAGTCTGAGCCACTTTCTCTTGCTTTCAAATGAGATCCTTGGTGAGAAGCATTCTTGTATAGGATATCATGATAATGAGTCATGGAATCATCACATTCCATAACTCCAAAGATCTTGTTGCTGACAGAACCATTTTGGATAAGGAAAGAAGTATCTATTTAAGTGAGAATAAATCTCTGCCCCATTTTGATGGAAGCAGTCTAATATAATCAGCATGCCCTCAGCACCCTGAGGAATAGTGCCATAACAAGGGTTCAATATTGGCTTCTGCTCTTGCAGTTTGAGCTCTCTGCTTTGTGGAGGAAAGTCCACAGTGTGGAACCCTTATCACTATTGCCATGGCTACTAGTACACAAGCCTGGTGAACAAAGACTGGGAGGCTGAATAATGGAGCCAACAAACACTTACAGAATGAGTCTTCTCTCTGATTATTAAGAGATTTCTCTGTTTTAAAATTTTAATTAATTAACCAACTGAAGTATAGTTGATTTACAATAATGTGTTAGTTTTAGGTGTACAGCAAAGTGATTCAGTTATGTATATTTTCCTTATTTTTCAGGTTCTTTTCCATTATAGATTATTACATGACAGTAAATCCTTGTTCTTCTTCTTTCATCAACTTCATATATGGTAGTTTGTATCTGCTAATCCCAAGCTCCTAATTTATCCTTCCATATTCTGTTTCCATTTTCTGCTGATGGATGAGGCTGAGCACTGAAAAATTGATGCTTTCAAACTGTGGTGTTGAAGAAGACTCTTTAGAGTCCCTTGGACAGCAAGAAGATCAAACCGGTCAATAGGAAACCAACTCTGAATATTCATTGGAAGGACTAATGCTGAAGCTGAAGCTCCAATACTTTGGCCACCTGATGCAAAGACCTGACTCATTGGGAAAGACCCTGATACTGGGAAAGATTGAGGGCAAGAGGAGAAGGGGACGACAGAGGATGAGATGGTTGGATGGCATCACCAACTCAATGGACATGAGTTTGAGCAAACTCCGAGAGATGGCAAAGGACAGGGAAGCCTGGCATATTGCCATTCATGGGGTCACAAAGAGTCAGACATGATCAAGTGACTGAACAACAACTTCCCTTTCCCCTTTGGTAACCATAACTTTGTTTTCTATGTCTGTGGGTCTATTTCTGTTTTGTAAATAAATTCATTTGTATTATTTTTTAGATTCCACATTTAAGTGATATCATATGATATCTGACTTTCTCTGCCTGACTTACTTCAGGCAGTATTAATATGATAATCTTTAGGTTCATCAATGTTCCTGCAAATGGCATTATTTCATTCTTTTCATGACTGAGTAATATTTCATTATACACACACACACCTTCTTTATCTGTTCATCTGCTGATGGACATTTAGTTTGCCTCCGTGTCTTGGCTTCTATAAGCAGTGCTGCTATGAACATTGGGGTGCATGTTCATCTTTTCCAATTAGAGTTTCACCTTTTCTGGATATTTGACCAGGAGTGGGATTGCTGAATCATATGGTAGAAGAACTTTCTCTTCGGTGGTTGCCTTTGGGTAAGCTTTCAAATGAGAAGCAAAAATCTTCATGTATGCCCGCTAAGTCACTTCAGTCCAACTCTTTGCAATCCCATGGGCTGTAGTCCACCAGACTCCTCTGTTCATGGTATTCTATGGGCAAGAATACTGGAGTGGATTGCCATTTCCTTTTCCAGGGGATCTTCTCAACCCTGAGATTGAACCTGGGTCTCCTGCATTGCAGGTAGATTCCGTACTGACTGAGCCACCAGGGAAGCCCACTGAGCCACTAGGAAAGCCCAAATATACTGTTGGCCCATTTTGAGAGATCCATTAGTAGCTCAGCTGGTGAAGAACCTGCCTGCCAATGTAGGAGACAGAGGAGACACAAGAGACAAGGGTTTGATCCTTGGGCCAGGAAGAACTCCCGGAGAAGGAAATGGCAACCTGCTCCAGTATTCTTGCCTAAAAAATGCCTTGGACAGAGGAGCCTGGTGGGCTACAGTCCATGGGACTGCTAAGAGTCAGACACAACTGAGCATGCATACATGGTTACTCATGGTATTCATATTCCTCTTCCATAGATTTCCTTGCTACCTATACTCCAATATTACTCTTTACAAGTCTCTGAGCCATAGGCAAATGTTAGTTACTACCTATGAGCCAGAGTAGATCTGTGCCTCAGACCATGATCCTTCTAGGCTAAGTGGACATCCACATGTACTGCCCAAAGCTCTCCCCACTGGGAGAGTTGATTTTCACATTTTCTTTCAAAGCTGCTCCTAGGTAATATAATAACAATCCACTTCCAACTGATGCTAACATATTGTGCAGGCCCATCTTTAAACTAAGCCCAAGTTTTATTTTATTCTGCTTTGTTTTCCTCTAAGTTATAGGGAGGTTATAGGGAACTATAGGTTATAGGGAACTCCTCATGAGGCTCTAGAGTCCATGCTACCTGCCTGTGCCTCTTACTTGTGTCCTCCTGACCCAAGCAAGGGTAATCTTTTTATGCTATTTTTAATTGATGATGGTTTGTTGGTATGTATGTCTAATATTGGGCTTCCCAGGTGGTGCTAGTGTTAAAAACCCACCTGCCATTGCAGGAGATTTAGGAGACTTGGGTTCGATCCCTGGGTCAGGAAGATCTCCTGGCGGAGGCACAGCAACCCACTCCAGTGTCCTTGCCTGGAGAATCTAATGGGCAGAGGAACCTGGTGGGCTGTGGTCCAGGTGTCACAGAGTTGGGTATGACTGAAGTGACTTAGCACACATGCACATGTCTCACGCCATGGCACTTCAAGACTGGCAGATCAGAGAACACCAGTCTTTATGTCATCACGATCCAGTCTGCCAGAATCTAGTGCTCTTTTAGCATAAAAGCAAGGTATAATGTAAAAAACTTGAGGTCCTGTGCTTTGAATCTCTTATTGGGATTTATGCAAGGATCCATACAGCATCCTCACTCGTCACAGACACTTAGATCTTCTGGATTATTAGACTTGATTGGTAGAGCCTGGACCTGCTGCAGAGCTTTTTTATTTTCTGAGAAAACAGGTTTCTCAGTAAATGGCTCCGAGAAATATATCCAGATGTGGTATATGTTGCCTCCAAAATCCAAATGGGCCCACCATGATTGTGCCTCTTTCTTAGTGTTTGGATGCACAAGGTACAAAAACCTGTCTTTAGCTTTAGTGCAGGGATTCTTGATTCTTTCATCTTGACATTTTGAGCTTGATAGTTCTTGATTGTGAGGAGGTACCCTGTACATTTCAGGATGTTTAGCAGCATCCTTGGGCCTCTGCCTACAAGATGCCAATAGCCACTAACTCCCTTTCCTGCAGCTGTGACAACCAAAAATGTCTCCAGATATTGCCTGCTCAGTGTTCAGTAGGGGACAAAATTGTCTCTGGTTGAGAACCACTGCTGTGCAGGAATAGCGCAATACTCCTTTCACAGAAGTTGTGTGTCTCTGGCATTCACGTATCTTACTGAGAATATTTGCTACTTCCCGTTCACCAAGTCAATCAATAGATGCTATTAGTGTCTGGATCAGACGAATGTTCTATGGGATGTCCAGATGGCCAAGGACCATGTGGGCTACACTGTGACAGTATTTGAGAAGTGACATGGACCTGAAGCAAAACTGTAAAAGTCCGTTACTGTTCCTGACATGTGAAAATGTGTTGCTTTGATTTTCTTTGCTAATTGATTTGAGGGGAAAATGATTTTCCAGATCAACAGCTGCATACTACATGGGCAGGACTAGGTGGATGTGTTTCAGCAAAGATGCCGTATTTGGATCAAAAGGTGCAAGCGGAGTTGCTGCCTAGTTTTGTTCTGTTTTTTTTTTTTTTTTGACTTGACAAATATTTATTAAACACCTATCACACATTTAACACTGTTTTAGGTACTAAGAATGTATCTGTGAACAAAGGATCATGATTTATGTTTATCTATTAACAATAGTTAGATGTAAATTAAAACTACAGTGAGATATCACCTCACACCAACCAGAATGAGTATCATCAAAAAACCCACAAACAACAAATGCTGGAGAGGGTGTGGAGGAGAAGAGAACCCTCTTACACTGTTGGCAGGGATGCAACTTGGTACAACCATGAGAGAACAGTATGGACGTTCCTTAAAAAGCTAAAAATAGAGCTACTATAAAACCCTGCAATCTCACTTCTGGTCATACATCTGGAGAATAACATGATCCAAAGGATACATGCACCCCAATGTCCATTGCAACACTGTTTACAATGGCCAAAACATGCTGCTGCTGTTGCTGCTGCTGCTGCTAAGTCACTTCAGTTGTGTCCGACTCTGTGCAACCCCATAGACCACAGCCCACCGGGCTCCTCTGTCTCTGGGATTCTCCAGGCAAGGATACTGGAATGGGTTGCCATTTCCTTCTCCAATGCATGCATCCATGTTAAGTCGCTTCAGTCGTGTCTGACTCTACGTGACCCCATGGACAGCAGCCTACTAGGCTCCCCTGTCTATGGGGTTCTCTAGACAGGAATTCTGAAGTGGGTTGCCATTTCCTTCTCCAGGACATGGAAGCAACCCAAAGGTCCATTGACAAAGGAACGGATAAAGAAGATGTGGTACATATAAATAATGGTTTCAAAATCTCCTGAGTAGAAGCTTGAATAATCTGAATTTCTGTCTAGTTTTGCCACTGTCAAAAGCAGGAATTAAACGGAGGTGAGATGAGACTCATAACTTCTGCATCTATCAAATCTTTGATGGTGGCACCGATCCCTGCGATTCCCAGAGGGCTGTGATATTGCATTTGACTTTGAGAATTCAATGGACAGTACAGTCCATGGGGTCGCAAAGAGTTGGAAATGACTGAGTGACTTACACTTTCAGTTTCACTTTACCATTTCGTTAGGGAAGGGCAGTTCCAGGGGCCACTTGGCTCTGCCTACCATAACAGTCCTTTCTGCATTGGTCAGGAAGCTAGTGCAGGAAATCTGCCAGTTGCCAAGCCCATCTAGTCTAAACATGCACTTAGGACCTGGAAAATTAACTCAGCATGGGTTTACAGAACTCTCTGAGACCTCTGTGTGATTGCCTTGAATATAAGCTTATTATCTGGTTACCCAAAGCCCTCAATCTATTCAGGGGTCCTGAAGGATGAGCATAAACTCAGACCAGTGTCTAAGACTCCTTCAAAGTCTGGATATGTCCCTGCCCTCAGTACATGCTCATTCTTTTAAAACCCACAGGCCCTTTGGGGACAGTCTTAGGGAAAGATTTATGGTATACAGTTGTGACAATGTTGCAGTGTCCTTCCTCAAGAGGACCCAGTTTCTCCTTTAATCACTGGACCCTGGGAATGTGATATAACCAGGAGCTAAAATAGGGGCTGAGACTTTCTTCTGTGACAATTCAAGTGAGGTTTCTGTGTACCAGAACATTAGTTTTCCCAGTTGTGTATATCAAGTAAAACTTTAGTAGGCTACCCATCTATTAATATTTCAGTCCTAGGGACCCTGTCATGAAGTTGATACCCTCACAGGTCCGTGAGAATCAAAACATTCCGACGGCCACTCTGCCCCTACTGTCCATTATGGTCCATCATGGTAACTGTGACTCCTTGTCATGGTTTATTATTGGCACATGGCCCCTGCCACTCTGGCAACATTCCCACTGAAACCAGAAAACCCATTTCAATCATCCTTGGTCCAAGGAGGAGAGGCATTGCAGAGCTTCCAAGGAGGCCTATGTTTCTCTCATTAATTTTTTCTCAGTGTCTTAGTGCCCTCTGACCCCTTCTACAAAATATAGTCAGGAGAAGGGTGAGCAGGTTACACATAATAAATTTGCTACAACATTCCCATCACCTTGACACTTTCATGAGTGACCCTGTAGCTTGACTTTTTTGTATGAATCTTCACATTTCTTTCTCCCTCTTGTGTGTGCTCAGTCAATTCAGTTGAGTTCAACTCTTTATGACCAAGTGGACCCATCAGGCTTCTCTGTCCTGGGAAGTGGTTTCTCTGGGAAACCATGGGTTTTCCCAGCAAGAAAACTTGAGTGGGCTGCCATGTCCTCCTTCAGGGGATCTACCTGACTCAGAGATCAAACTTGCACTTCCTGTATTGCAGGAAGATTCTTTATGCTGAGCCACCAGGGAAGGTGTCCTCCTCCCCATTCAGTTCAGTTCAGTTGCTCAGTTGTGTCCGACTCTGTGCGACACCATAGACAGCAGCCCACCAAGCTCCCGCGTCCCTGGGATTCTTGAGGCAAGAACACTGGAGTGGGTTGCCATTTCCTCCTCCAACGCGTGAAAGTGAAAAGGGAAAGTGAAGTCACTCAGTTGTGTCCGACTCTTAGCGACCCCATGAACTGTAGCCTACCAGGCTCCGCCATCCATGGGATTCTCCAGGCAAGAGTACTGGAGTGGGTCGCCAGTGCCTTCTCCACTTCTCCCCATTATTTGAGGGAAATTCTGACCACTTAGTTTCATTGAACGTAGGCCACTACTGAATCCTGATTTCAGGCAACCAGATCAGGCAGGTTGCTGGAGATGCTCCCTTTAGAACATTAAGATCAGAAGGACACCTATGTTTAATCTGACATAGTATATTCTAGCCTTTCTTTTATAATTCTAGTAATTCTTTTAGAATCTACTCTGATACAGTTTTCCAGGCTATTGCTAATGTAAATACAAAAGATACTGTAATTGTTTGAGTGTATAAGTTCATTTATCTATTTATTATCTGGAATATACCTTATAATTCTCTCTTGGTTCACTGGATTTAACTTTAGAAGTAGGTTTGGAGGTAGTAGGAGGATAGGATTTGGGGGAGAATAGATATCTCTTTGCAAGGCAACTGCTGCATATATTTTCTTTCAACAGGGGAAGGTCTGTTTTCTGAATAAAGGAGATGGGGCTTGGGGATATTTAGGGGGCTAGTTGGAGGTCACCTCAAATGTCCCCATCTTAAGTCACAGGACCATGTTAGTTTCCAGTTGATGTCCTAACTTTAAGGCAGTGACTTAGGCTGTGAATTCAATGTTATCGCATTTTAGCAACTTGAACAAATATATTTAATTCTGATCCTCAACCATGGTCTGTCTTTAAGTGATAAGAAACAAGAGATTCTTCACACCACTGTAGAAGCTTTCTGGTTCTCTGATCACACACTGAGCTGAGAGTTTAAAGCTCTGAAATTAATATTTTCCCTCTCTAAGCTGCCTAATGCTTGTGAACTTGTCAGCCTACTCTCTAGTCCTTGTAATTATGACTAACACATAGTGCAGTACAGTAGCTCCAAATTTTCTTATTTCCTTACCTTCATCTGGCATTTTCTTACAAGCAACTGCAGATACTAATTTAAGCAATTATAGTACCATTGCTTGCCCTGGATTACTAGAATTTTATTTTCCACTTGTTGGAGGTGATAACGGCATCCAAGTGAAACAGGTGAGCAAATGAAACTCCTGGTGAACAATGGAAAGATGTGATGTTATCAGAACCTCAAAGCTAAGGCTGTCAGGCAGAATCTAGAGTCATTGCAGGGGTTCCCTGTTGGAGTTGGAGCCACAGAGATGTGTTAACCACTGGAGATGATGCTCGAGGGAAAGCAAGAGAGAAGAAATCTCTTGGCTTCTCCTCTCCTACTGCTGAAAGCAGAAAGAAGGAATGAAGCCAGGGGATTCACCTGAGAGAAGCAAGAGTGGCTGGTTTTGAAGTCCTCTGCAATTCAATTCCAGTCTTATGGTAAGCTTTACTTTTTACTGAGTGAGTCCTTGTTCCTTGTGCAATCCCATGGACTATAGCCCACCATTCTCCTCTGTCCATGGAATTCTCCAGACAAGAATCCTGGAGTGGGTAGCCATTCCGTTCTCCAGGGGATCTTCTTGACCCAGGGATTGAACCCAGGTCTCCTGCACTGCAGGCAGATTCTTTACCATCTGAGCCACCAGGGAACCCTCTATTTGATAGTACCTACCTCCTATTTGTTTTAAGGCTAAATGAAAAAAGAAAACAGTCACTGATAGGATTTAAGCTCTAACTGTACACTAAACTATTTCAAGTGCTTTCTAAAAATTGATTCATTTAAGACTCACAAAAACCCATTAGGGTGTATCTTAAAACTACATTTTACAGATGAGAAAAAAATGAAGTTTAGAGTGTTTAGTAATTTTCCCAAGGTCACACACTTACTTGACCTGACTCCAAAGTCAAGAGTCTTTACTGCTTGTTGTGTAGTTCAGTTCAGTGGGGTTTGGTGGGTTGGGTGAGAGATTTCAAGATGGGAATGGTCGATTAGATGCTTATGGAAATGAGAGGGAGAGGAGACAACAATGAGAGGAATAAGGCCCTAACCATCTTTCATGAAATGGCAGTATGCGATCTCTTTACCCTACTCATTTAATTACCATCTCTACCCTGCTCTAGGAAGGCACGGATTTTTATCTATTTTGTTTATTTATTAACTCCAAGCATCTAGAATAGCACCTGGCATACAGTAGATGCTAAAAACAAACAAACAAACAAACAGCAACACTTATAAATGAAAGAGCAAGTTTTCTAAGAAGGCAGGAGGTGGAAACGGCCAGAACCACCAACAGTGTGGTTTCTGCCCTCACAGCACTTAGAGTCTAGCTACGCGAGGTAGACTCCATTGGATTCCATAACTTCCTGCATACTGTGGGTAACAAAGAATGAGCTTCTCAGCCGGCTGAGAAGTGACTGGGGTAATATTTATGTGTTAATTAAGGTCTGAATGGTTCTGACAACGGTGAATTACTTAATTCGTATGTTTGTCTTTGAAGTACAGCAAACACAACTGTTAGGTCTTCGTACTTTGATCCTTTCAAGTCTGGCACACGGGCGGTGCCGAATAAAGCTTTGCGGCAGAGGGTAAGCTGTTTGGCTTAGGACAGCTACTTTTCTGAAGCAATTTCAGAGTTGCAGATTTCCGAGGCGGACTTCCAGGTTCTTTATCTGCGGGACAGACTGGTGATAAAGGAAGCTGAGGGAAGGGAGGGACTGATTTAGTGAGAGAAACAACTGTGTGGCCAACAGCGGGATGCAAGCACAGCCTGGGGAAGGGAACAGACCCGAGAAGCAGCCGCGCCCGGGTCACGAAGGAAACCCACTGCCGCCCTCCAGCCGTGGCGGCCCGTCGGCGGGAACTGGGCTGCGCCTGCGTGCGGGCTGCCGGCGAGGGGAACACGGAGGGGCGCGGCCGCGGCGGGGAGTCACGTGGTGCGCGCCCGCCGCCCCGCCCCTCCGCATCGCCCCGCCCCTCCGCAATCGCCCCGCCCCGCCCCCTTCCCGGTGGGACGCTCGGAGCAGCCCCGAACTGCGCAGGGCGGCCGGGGGTGAGTGTCCGCGAAGGGCTCGCGTTACGTGGAGCCGGGAGACCCTGGGCTGGGGTGCGGCTCGGCGGAGGGTGTAGAGGGGGCCAAGGGGACAAAATGGCGGCGGGGTACGCCCTTTCACCCCCTCCCCTCACCTGGGAGTGCGAGCGGAGAGGGGCAGGGAACACTGCTGGGGGAGGGGAGCCGCGGCAGCTCGGGAGGGCCGTGGGGTCCCCCGAGGAGGCCTGGGGACGCGGGCGGGCAGGCTCTGGGCCTGCCCTGCGGACTCATCTGGGGGTGCGAGCGACAGGGGACTCCGCGCACAGCGCGGGCCGAGAGGTGGGCGGGGGGCTGCCTTACTCCATCAGAGGGGCGGCCCAGGGCGGCCGCGGGTCGAGGCTTTCGGAATGTCCAAACTGCTAGGGGCTCGCGGAGGAGCCGTCCTCCCAGCCTTTCATTTGACAGGTGATCGTCACCGTGTCATTCTCAGCAGGGTTTACCACGCTTTTCCCGCACGTTGACTCGGGTATTAGCTCTGCCCAGGAAGCAGGGCGGGAAAGGTCTCTGCATCTCACAGATGCGTACATTGAGGCCTGGAGGGGTAAAGAGTTTAACCAGGGCCTGGCACCTGGGTGTAATAGAACCTAGCCTCCTGCCTCTTTTGGTGCTCCTTTCCCAGCCCTTCATTCGCGCCTTCCTTGCCCTGCCAGTGAGGGACCGGATTGTTTTAAAGCAGACAGAAAACTGGTCCTCGGAGCAGCACCTGCCGCTGTCAAGTGGCTCTCGCTGAGATGGGGCCCGCCCGCCTGAGAGCAGCTTCTTCCTGTTGTTGGTGAACTGTATTCCTCATTCTATTTCTGCCAAGTTATTCTAACGTGAAAATAAGCTCTTCGGTATAATATCTTATTAAATAGAGTTATTCTTTGTATATACTCACATGTTGATTTCACCAGCGTTAGCAGTTTCGTTCCCATCAGTGTCAACGATCCGAGGTGGAAGGATGGGATAAGCGTTGCACATTTTACCAGTGGGGAAACTGAGGTCATTCCTTGTCCCAGATCAGCTGCTGGTAAATGGTTCATATGGAATTAGGCTTTTCAAACGTAAGGTTGGTATTCTGACCAGTGTCCCACTCTGGTTTATATTGATGCTCTGGTCCTTGTATTTTTGGTCGTTGTTAAATGCGACTTTTCCTCAAAATGTGTTGGTGGCAGATTGATTTATGCTGCAAATTGAAGTGATTTGAGTAATACCCACTAAGCAATTAATATTAATTACAGAGTCAATTTTTTTATGATTTGGAAAGGAAGTGTGGCTTAATGGCTTTGGAGGCAAACTGATCTGAGTTTGAATCCCAGCTCTCCTACTTTCCTTTGACAGACAAATTTTTCTGAGCCTTGGTTTCCTCATCTGTCAAATATGGATATTATTGTCCATCTCACAAGTTTGTTGATAGCAAGTAAATGAGGTGTCTAAAGCTTTAGAACTGCTTCTGGCCCATATTAAGTACTCAGCATATGCTTTTTCCTTTTCTTTCTTTGTCCCCACTCCCTTGAGCTGCAATTTTTTTTTCATTTTCTGAACCCCAGTGGTTTAGGTCAGTTTACCTGGTGGATATGTATGGAAACATAATCAGTGTTGCTATATAGATACAGTTATGAAAAATTGGCTAATTGAGCTCCAAAGGATCTAGTATTTTAAGCATAGACTTCAAAATTGTTCTTTCAGCTTCATAGATATTTAACAATCTCTAAAATGTTGATTTGATACTAAGTTCAGTATTTCCTTCATTTAGCCACTATATGAAGGGTATTGTTATCTTCTTTCACCTTTACACCTGATCACAACCCAACCTAGTTTAAAGAAGAAGCAGAAATTCTCTGGGAAATCATATAGGAACATTCTTTAAACACTTAGAAAATGGTAGTGGTATTTAATGGGAAGATAAATAGGATTCTCTTTAATGGTGCAGTCTAATATCATTTGTGGAATCAGCATTTCTGAAATTGTAGAAATGAAAACAACCAATGGCTTGTATAACAAAACAAGTCACTAATAAAAATCTTTCTAATTTTATGCTTAGATGGTAACCTTTTTTACAAATGTGTGTCTGGCTTTGGCGGTAGGTCTTATGGAATATAAAGAGAAAGATCTACAGTCCATTGGTGGAGACATCCTTAAAAACTATTAGAAGGCAGTATTTTTTCGCTCTGTGACATGAAACACTAAAGATTTCATGAAACTTTGCTAAAATAATTTCTACATTTTAGTGATAACTTCCTAAAGTAATTTTATTATATATTTTGAAAACATATGCAAAGTGGAGAGAATAGAAAAATTAATTTCCATGTCCCAGTCTATTTCAGCAATTACCTGTGCACGAACAGTCTTGCCCCACAAAAGCTGTCGCTTCCCATTCTTTTCGAAGCAAATCTCAGATATCATATTTCATTTGTAAAGATTTATCTATGTGTCAAGCCCACTTTTAATATATTGTTGGAAAAGAGAGGTAATTTTGATATTTTCAAAGAGGCATGGGTTTGTGGGAGAAAATAAATACCTCTTCAGTTCAGTTCAGTTGCTCAGTCGTGTCCAACTCTTTGCCGCCCCATGAACTGCAGCACACCAGGCCTCTCTGTCCATCAACAACTCCCAGGGTCTACCCAAACTCATGTCCATTGAGTTGGTGATGCCATCCAGCCGTCTCATCCTCTGTCTTCCCCTTCTTCTCCTGTCCTCAATCTTTCCCAGCATCAGGGTCTTTTCAAATGAGTCAGCTCTTCACATCACATGGCCAGAGTATTGGAGTTTCAGCTTCAACATCAGTCCTTCCAATGAACACCCAGGACTGATCTCCTTTAGGATGGACTGGTTGGATTTCCTTGCAGTCCAAGGGACTCTCAAGAGTCTTCTCCAACACCACAGTTCAAAAGCATCAATTCTTCGGTGCTCAGCTTTCTTTATAGTCCAATTCTCACATCCATACATAACTACTGGAAAAACCATAGCCTTGACTAGACAGACCTTTGTTGGCAAAGTAATGTCTCTGCTTTTTAATATGCTATGTAGGTTGGTTATAACTTTCCTTCCAAGGTGTAAGAGTCTTTTAATTTCATGGCTGCAGTCACCATCTGCATTGATTTTGGAGCCCAAGAAAATAAAGTCAGCCACTGTTTCTGCTGTTTCCCCATCTATCTGCTATGAAGTGATGGGACCGGAAGTCATGGTCTTAGTGTTTTGAATGTTGAGTTTTAAGCCAGTTTTTTCAGTCTCCTCTTTCACTTTCCTCACGAGGCTTTTTAGTTCTTCTTCACTTTCTGCCATAAGGGTGATGTCATCTGCATATCTGAAGTTATTGATATTTCTCCCGGCAATCTTGATTCCAGCTTGTGCTTTATCCAGCCCAGTGTTTCTCAAGATGTACTCTGCATATAAGTTAAATAAGCAGGGTGACAGTATACCGCCTTGATGTACTCCTTTTCCTATTTGGAACCAGTCTGTTGTTCCATGTCCAGTTCTAACTGTTGCTTCCTGACCTGCATACAGATTTCTCAAGAGACAGGTCAGGTGGTCTGGTATTCTCATCTCATTCAGAATTTTCCACAGTTTATTGTGATCCACACAGTCAAAGGCTTTGGCATAGTCAATAAAGCAGAAATAGATGTTTTTCTGGAACTCTCTTGCTTTTTCAATGATCCAGTGGATGTTGGCAGTTTGATCTCTGGTTCCTCTGCCTTTTCTAAAACCAGCTTGAAATACCTCTTACTTGATGTTTTCATGGTAATAAATATAGGAGTGATCAGAATGGAAAACCTCATTAAACAACTTGGAATTATAAAATGTCTGTAGTGCTTTTCAAAATACTTATTTTACTGTTATGCACTTATTTTCCATTTGGCAAATGTGAAAAATTACCAATAGTTTTGAGTGTGCTCACATCAGCATTGTTTAAATTCCAGTCTCAGAAAGTAAATACCCAAGATTTTCTTTTATTTCAGAAAAGGCAAAAACATGAGTGATCAATTTTATGAATGTTGAAGAGTAACTGATTGAAATCCTGATTTTTCTAGAATTTACTGACAAACATGAGACAGTTCATAGATAGATGTACCTTCGTTACTTCAGTTAATTGGGGCTATATTTTTTAGCTAATAGCATGCTTCTTCCTGTTTTGGGCCTGCCGTTTTATTCTTGCCTTTTCAGAACTTATGTTCCTGAACTCAGAGAGGACAGAGGCCTTTCCTGGCACTTGAGCCAGTCTTCACGTTTTTATCTCTAGGACTCTCAGGTGTCCCTACATTCCAGGACTGCGGGGCAGGGTAGGACAAGTGAGACTTCAGTTCATCACAGGTAGCAACCTGTTCAGAACCCTTGGGCCCAGTTAGTCCTAGTGTTCATTCTCTGCTTACTAACTTTTTTGTGTGTGTATGCTCTGTTTTCTGCTTGGCCATTGTTTTCCTGTAGCCTGGAGTTCTCAAATTTAATTTGAGTAGCACTCCCCATATTTTGCCGTATTCATTTTTTTATATTAGCTGATTTTTCATTTATGGTGGTGTTATGTTTCCTTTTAAAATTTAAGTAAAAATGTAGTTCTTTTCATAGAAAAATGTTATGTAGATAATAGTACAGATGGTAGTTAGGACAAGTATGAAAGTAGTAACTGAAATTTTGGAAATTCTAAGTCCTTTTTTAAAAAAGCAGCTTTATTGAGATATTTCACGTAGAAAATTCAACCGTTAAAGTGTACATTTCAGTGTTTTTTTTTTTTTTGAATTTGCATCTACAAATCAGTAAATGTGATATCCCGCTTTAACAAAATAAAGGCTGAAAATCATATGATTATCTCAGTAAATGCAGAAAAAAGCATGTGACAACATTTAATGCTCATTTATGATAAACACTCTCAACCCAGTGCATTTAAGAGGAATATACGTCAACATACTAAAGGCCATATATGAAACAGACCTTCAGTTAACATCATACTTAATGGTGAAAAACTTAAAGCTATCTGTCTAAAATCGGGGCAAGACAAAGATGCAACTCTTGCCACTCTTATTCAGCACAGTATTGGAAGTCCTAGCCAGAGCACTCAGGCAGGAAAAGGAAGTAGAAGGCATCCAAATTGGAAAGAAGATGTAAATTCATCACTGTTTGTGGATAACATGATTTTATAAATAGAGAACCCTAAGGATGGCACCAAAAAACTATTAGAAATAAATACAGGGGAATTCCCTGGCAGACCACTTGTTAGGACTCCACACTTCCACTGCAGGGGGCACAGGTTGATCCCTGGTTGAAGAACTAAGATTCCACATGCTAATCAGCCAAAAAAAGAAAGACAAGAAATAATAACTACAGTATAGTTTCAGGATACAAAATAAAAATACAGAAATCTGTTGTGTTTCTATATGCTAACAATGTGCTAGCAGAAAGAGAAATTAGGAAAAGAATCCTATTTAAATTGCAATAAAATAATAAAACAGGAATAAAAGTAAGGATTTGAAAGACCTTTAAACTCAAAAATATAAGACATTGTTGAAAGAAATTGCTGCTGCTGCTGCTGCTGAGTTGCTTCAGTCATGTCTGACTCTGTGCGACCCCATAGTCGGCAGCCCACCCGGCTCTGCTGTCCCTGGGATTCTCCAGGCAAGAATACTGGAGTGGATTGCCATTTCCTTCTCCAGTGCATGAAAGTGAAGTCACTCAGTTGTGTCCGACTTGTAGCAACTCCATGGATTGCAGCCTACCAGGCTCCTCCATCCATGGGATTTTCCAGGCAAGAGTACTGGAGTGGGTTGCCATTGCCTTCTCCAGAAAGAAATTAGAGAAGACACAAATAAATAGATATTCCATGCTTATGGATTGGAAGAATTAATATTGTTAAAAAGGCCATATTACATATTACCTAATGCAATCTACAGATTCAGTGCAATCCTGTCAACATTCCAGGGATATTTTTCAGAGATATAAAGCCCAAAATTATGAAATTCATATAATATTAAAATTTATATGGAGGCACAAGATACTGAATAGCCAAAGCATCCTGAAAAAAAAAGAACAAAACTGGAGTTATCACACTCCCTGATTGCAAACTATTTTGAAAAGCCATAGTAAGCAATACAGCATGGCATTGGCAGAGAAACAGATAAACTTAGCAGTAGAAGAGATTTGAGAAATAAACCCACTCATATGTGGACTACTGATTTATGACAGAGGAACAAAGCTCATACAATGGAGGAAGGACGGCTTCTTCAACAGATGGTCCTAGGAAAACTTGACAGCAAGATGCAAAAAAAAGAAACTAGACCGCTATCTCACACTGTAAACAAAATCAACTCAAAATGAACTAATGATTTAAATGTAAGACCTGAAACCATAAAACTCCTAGAAGAAACTGTAGGTAGTATGTTCCTTGACATCAATCTTAGCAATATCTTTCTAGATTAGTTTCTTAAGGCAAGGGGAAACAAAAGCAAAAGGAAACAAATGAGACTACATTAAATTAAAAAACTTATGTGCGGTAAAGGAAACCATTAACAAAACAAAGACAACCTATTGAATGGAAGAAGGTATTTGCAAATGATGTATCTGATAAGGGGTTAATATTCAAAATGTATAAAGAACTAATACAGCTCAACAGCAACAAAAAGCAACAGTCCATTGAAAAGTGGGCAGATTATCTGAATAGATGTTTTTCCAACGAAGACATACAAATGACAATAGGCACATGAAAAGGTGTTCAACATCATTAATAGGGAAATGCAAATCTAAGCTATAATGAGATATCTCCTCATGGCAGTTAGAATGGCTATTATTGGAAAGCCAAGAAATAACAAATGCTGGTGAAACTATGGAGAAAAGGGAAACCTAATGCACTGTTGGTGGGACTATAAATTGGTGCAGGCACTTTAGAAGACATTATGGACATTCTTCAAATATTAGGAATAGATCTACCATATGATCCAGCTATCCCACTTTCTGGTATTTATTTAAGGAATGTGAAAACACTAATCTGAAAAGATACCTGTGCCCCCATGTTCATTGCCACATTATTTGTAATCACCAAGATGTGCAAACAATCTAAGTGCTTATCAATAGATGAATGGATAAAGAAGATGTGATATATATATATATATATATATACACACACACACACACATATATATGTATATTTGTATACACACATAATGAAATACTACTCAGCCATAAAAAGATGAAATCTTGCCATTTGCAACAACTTGGATAGAGCTTGAGTGTACTATGCTCAGTGAAGTCAGTCGCATGGAGAAAGATAAATACTGTAAGGTTTCACTTATGTGAAATATAAAAACAAAAAGTAAGTGAACAACCCAAACCAAAAGAAACATGCAGATACAGAGAACAGAATAATGATTACCAGAGGAGAAGGGGCAGGAGGGGAGTATGATAAAATGGGTAAAGGTGGTTAACTGTCTTGACAGATTGAATCTAAATTTTTGGTGAGCACACTGTTGGGTATACAGAAGTAGAAATATCATGTTGTGCATGTGAAATTACATAACAGTATAAGCCAAGGTTACTTCAATAAAAAATAAATCTTAGAAAAGGCTCCTGCCAATGGCTCAGTCCCTGGCAGATGCTTCAAGATTAGAAAGTGGGTCCTCATCACTTATGGCCTATGCACTTTTTAATCAGGTGTTTTTGTGCTGATTCCTGGGTTGAGTAAATCTACCTGTGAGTTTTTAAGAGTGGTTGTCCATTCCCAGAAGTTCTGTAGGTTTCCTGGACATATTTTCTATTGTTATTTAAAGACAGTTGTTTTGGGGGCTCATCTCTCACCCTGTGCAGGGTCTGGGGGTTGGAGTGCTTGATGTAGAGCTCAGATCCCTTACTTTTCAGAGAAAAGATCAGTACCTTCTGGTCCCTCCTGATTGTAAATTGACACAGCTGATATTGGGGTTTTCCTTGGTGAAACCATCTCTGCCTCTTTCATCCTCTGCCTCTCATATCTCTATTGATGTTCTGCCCTTTATTGTGGAAGTTGTTTTTACCAAGTTTTTATGTTCCTTTCCAGGAAATTATTCATAGATTAGTTTTAGATTTGTTGTATACATAGGAGGAGTTGAGTTCAGCATCTTCCTGCAGCACTATAAGAACCCTCTCTGTCTTTTTTTTTTTTTAATAGAAACCTTTTCTTAGAGCAGTTTTAGAATTGCAGCAAAATTAGGAAAATACAGAGACTTTCTATGTATTCCCTGTCTCTACTCGTTTATAGCCTCCCCATTATCAACATCCCTTGCCAGAGTAGTACATTTGTTATGATTGATGAACCTACACTGGCAAATTATTGTGGTCTAAAGTCTATAGTTTACATGGACTTTACTCTTGGTGTACATTTTATGGGGTAGGACAAATGTATAATGGCATGTGAGGACTTCTCAGGTGGCTCAGTAGTAAAGAATCTGCCTGCCAATGCAGGAGACGTGGATTTGATCCCTGGGTCAGGAAGATCGCCTAGAATAGGAAATGGCAACCCACTCCAGTATTTTTGCCAGGAAAATCCTGTGGCAGGATACAGTTCATATAGTCACAAAGAGTTGGACACGACTGAGTGAGCATGCACACACATACACAAAATGACATGTATCCATCATTACAGTATTATCCAGAGTACTTTCACAGACCTAAGGATTCTCTTTCCTCTGCCTATTCCTCCTTTCCCCCTCAATCCCTGGCAGTCATTGATGTTTTTCCTGTCTTGGTAGTTTGACTTTTCCAAGACCTTCATTTCTTTTATGAATGAATAATAATTGTATTGTGTGGGTACCACATTTTTTAAATCCATTCAGCAGTTGATAGACATTTGGATTGTTTCAGCTTCTGAATACTATAGATAATGCTTCTGTGACCATTTGTGTATAAGCTTTTTTGTGGACCTGTTTTCATTTCCCTTGGATATATATCTAAGAATGAAATTGCTAGCTTGTACTGCAACTCTGTATCTAACCACTCGAGGAATTGCCAGAATGTTTACAGAACCAGCTGCACCCTATTACATTCACAATCAGCAATGTATGGTGGGTTACAATTTCTCACATCGTCTATAACGCTGGTTTTGTTTGTCTTTTGGATTTTAGCCATCCTGGTATTTGTGAAATGGTATCTCACTGTAGTTGTTAGGTTGTGATTTGTATTTCACTAATAACCTCAGATATGCAGATGACACCACCCTTATGGCAGAAAGTGAAGAAGAACTAAAGAGCCTCTGTTGAAAGTGAAAGAGGAGAGTGAAAAAGTTGGCTTAAAGCTCAACATTCAGAAAAGTAAGATCATGGCATCCACTCCCATCACTTTATGGCAAATAGGTGGGGAAACAGTGGCTGACTTTTTTTTCTTGGGCTCCAAAATCAATGCAGATGGTGACTGCAGCCTTGAAATTAAAAGATGCTTACTCCCTGGAAGAAAAGTTACGACCAACCTAGACAGCATAGTAAAAAGCAGAGACATTACTTTGTCAACAGAGGTCCGTCTAGTCAAGGCTATGGTTTTTCCAGTGGTCATGTATGGATGTGAGAGTTAGACTATAAAGATAGCTGAGCACCGGAGAATTGATGCTTTTGAACTTTGGTGTTGGAGAAGACTCCTGAGAGTCCCTTGGACTGCAAGGAAATCCAACCAGTCCATCCTAAAGGATATCAGTCCTGGGTGTTCATTGGAAGGACTGATGTTGAAGCTGAAACTCCAATACTTTGGCCACCTCATGCGAAGAGCTGACTCATTGGCAGAGACCCTAATGCTGGGAAGGATTGAGGGCAGGAGGAGAAGGGGAAGACAGAGGATGAGATGGTTGGATGGTATCACCGACTCAATGGCCATGGGTTTGGGTGGACTCCAGGAGTTGGTGGTGGACAGGGAGGCCTGGCGTGCTGCGGTTCATGGGGTCGCAGAGAGTCGGACACGACTGAGCGACTGAACTGAATGACTAATACTGTTCAACGTCTTTTGATGCTCTTACCAGCCATTTATGTGTCTTTTTGAGAGAAACGATAACATAGCCTTTAAGACATTTTTTAAAAATTTATTTTTTTGGCTGTGCTGTGTCTTCATTGCCGTGCAGGCTTTTCTCCAGTTGTGGTGAGTTGGGGCTGCTCTCCAGTTGCAGTGTGCATACCTCTCATGTGGTGCCTTGTCTCGTTGTGGAGCATGGGCTCTAGGGTGCACGGATTTCAGTTGTTGTGGTGCACGTGGGCTCCGTAGATGTGGTTCCCCGGCTCTAGAACACAGGCCCAATAGTTGTGGCACACAAGCTTAGTTGCTCTGAGGAATGTGGGAACCTCTCGGATCAGGGAGCAAACCCGTGTCTCTTGCAGTGGCAAGTGGATTCTCCGTGACTGAGCCACCAGGGAAGCCCTAATATAACATTTTTAACCTAAGACAATGGTGACATTTAACCTGACATGGGCTCTTGGTGTCACGCTTGTGCTTGCTCACTCTATTGATTTTTCATTCAAATGAATGGCTCCTCGGAAATCCTTTGTGGTATTTAAATTTGTGCTGCACCTGTCCCTTAATGTGTTTATTAATTTACAAAGTATAGTTCACCCAAGTAAGTTTAATTAGGTCCCATTTGCTTAGGTTTGTTTCCTTTGTCTTCGGAGACAGATCCAAAAATATGTTGCCACAATTTATATCAAAGAGTGTACTGATTGCATTTTTCTACTAGGAATTTTATGGTTTCTGGTCTTACATTTAGGTCTTTAATCCATTTGGGTTTATTTTTATATTTGGAGTGAGAAAATGTCCCAGTTTTTTCTTTTACATGTAGCTGTCCAGTTTTCCCATCACCAGTTATTAAAGAGACTGTCTTTATTCCTGTTGTATATTCCCTCCTCTTCTGTTGTAAATTAACTGACCATAAGTGCATGTTTTTTTTTTCTGGGCTCCCTGTTCCATTCCATTGATACATGTGTCTGTTTCTGTGCCATTAGTATATTGTTTTGGTTATTCTAGTTTTGTAGTGTAGTCTGAAGTCAGGGAGTGTAAGTCCAGGTTTGTTCTTTTTTCTAAAGATTGCTTTGGCTATTCAGTTTCTTTTGTGATTCTAAATGATTTTTAGGATTACTGGTCTAGTTCTGTGTGAACATGTCATGAGTATTTTGATAGGGATTGCATAAATCTGTAGATTGCTTTGGGTAATATTAACAATATGAATTCTTCCAGTCCATAAACATGGGACATCTTTCCACTTCTTTGTATTATTTTCAGTTTCCTTCATCAGTGTCTTATAGTTTTCAGAGTGTAAGTCTTTTACCTCCTGGGTTAAGTTTATTCCTAGATTTTTTTTTTTTTGGATGTGATTTTAAATGGGATTTTTTTTTTTTTTTGGCTTTCTGATAATTCATTATTAGTGTGTAGAAAAGCAACATATTTCTGTGTGTTAGCTTTGATTCCTATAACTTTACTAAACTTACTTATCAGTTGTAATAGTTTTTTGTTTGGGACCTTAGGGTTTTTGGTATATAGCATCATGTCATTTGTAAATAGGGACAATTTTACTTATTTCCTTCCAATTTGGGTGTCCTGTTTCTTTTTAGTGTCCAATTGCTATATGTAGGATTTGCAATATTATGCAATCTATGTTAAACAGAACTTGTAAAGGTGGAAATCCTTGGCTTGTTCCTGATCCCAGAGGAAAAACTTTCAGCTTTTCACCATTGAGTGTGATGTTAGCTGTGGATTTGTCATAAGTAGCCATTATTATATTCAAATGTGTTCCTTCTGTACCAACTTTGATGACAGTTTTTGTCATGAATGGATGTTGAATTTTGTCATATTTTTTTCTGCATCTATGATTATGTGATTTTTCTTCCTTTTGTTAATGTTTTGTATTACATCGATTGACTTACAGATATTGAGTCATCCTTATATCCCTTGAAAAACCCCTGCATGATTATGTGTGTGATCTTTTTATATATTGTTGAAATCAGTTTGCTAGTATTATCTTGAGGAGTTTTACATCTGTATTCATCAGAGATGTTGCCCTATAATTTTCTTTTTTTGGAGCATGTGTGTCTTTTTGGTATCAGCATGATGGTGGCATTGTAGGATGAATTTGGGAGTATTTACTCCTCTTCAACTTTTTGAAACAGTTTGAGAAGGATAAGTATTAGTTCTTCATGTGTTTAGTAGAATTCCACTGTGAAGCCATCAGTTCCTGAACTTTTGTTTCCTGTCAGTTTTTTGATTACTAATTCAATCTCACTGCTAGTGATTGGTCTGTTCAGGTTGTCTATTTATTCTTGATTTTGTCTTAGAAGTTTGTATGTTTCTAGAAATTTATCCATTTCTTCTGTGTTGTCCAGTTTGTTACCATATTCTCATATGACTTTGTAGTATTTTCTCATGATATATATATTTTTTTATCTCAATGATATTAGATGTAGTTTCTTCTCTTAATTTCTCATTTTGGTTATTTGGATTTACTTTCTTTTTTCCTTGATGAGCCTGGCTAAAGGCTTTAAATTTTGTCATTTCAGAAAACCAGGTGTTGATTAAATTGATCTTTTCTATTTTTTGGTCTCTATTTTATTTATTTCCTCTCTGTTCTTTATTATTTCCTTCCTTTTGCTCACTTTGAGCTTTTTGTTCTTTTTTTTTTTATCCTGATTACTTGAGACGCTAAATTGGATTATTTGCAATTTTTTTGTTTTTGTTTCCTGACATAGGCTTATATTGCTGTAAACTTCCCTCTTAGATTTGCTTTTGCTGCATCACATAGGTTTTTATTTTCATTTGTCTGAAGGTAATTTTTGATATCCTTTTTGATTTGTTCATTAATCCCTTGTTGTTTTTATTAGTGTATTGCTTGGTCCCCATGTGTCTGTGTTTTTCTCATTTTTATTCCTGTAATTGATTCTTTTTTCATACCATTGTGGTTGGAAAATTGCTTGATATAAACTTTCTTCAAGTTGTTTAGACTTGTTTTGTGGCCTAGCATATGATCTATTCTAGGGAACATTCTTGTGCACTTGATGTATATCTACTTGCTTTAAACTGGTAGTCATTTAAATCAAATCATATTCTTAAAGATCTGCATTTTTCTCACCCCAACTATATTTTGTATTCTTTACGTATATTTTACATCTTCACATGTAACCCTTAACAGTTCATTGTAGTTATAGTTAATCTTACAATTTTTATCTTTTTATTTTTATGCTAAGTTATTTAAATGATCCTCAGCCTTTGCTGTATATTTGCCATACCACAGCCCTTAATAGTAAGGGCTAAATGGTTACTTACTATAGTAGTGGAATTTTCCTTTAATATAAATTCTTAGTTCTTGTTGTAGTCTTTTCTTTTCCACTTAGGAAAGACCTTATAGCATTTCTTTTAGGATTGGTTTAGAGTTGATGAACTCTTACTTTTTGCTTGTCTGAGAAGTTCTTTATCTCTCTTTCAGTTCTGACTCATAATTTTGCTGGGTAGAGAGTATCCTAGTTTTTCCCTTTCAGCATTTTGAATATTTCCTGCCACTCCTGTCAGGTATGCAGGCTTTCTACAGAGGCCTTATGGGTGTTCCCTTGTATATGACTCTATTTTTCTCTTGTTGCCTTTAGAATTCTCTCTTTAAGTTTTGCCACTTTAATTATGGTATGTTTTGGTATGGGTCTGGTTTGGGTTCATCTTGTTTGGGACCTTCTGTGCTTCCTGTATCTGATTATCTGTTTCCTTCTTAGGTTTGGGAAGTTTTCAGCCATAATTTTATCAAATACACATTTGAATGTTTTCCTTCTCTCTTCTCCCTCTGGGACCCCTATAATGCACATCTCAGTGTGCTTGTTGTTGTCTTAGATGTTGCTTAAACTGTTCTGATTTAAATTTTTTTTTTTTTTTTACTGTTGTGGTTGGTTGATTTCCATTTTTCTATCTTCCAGATAACTTGTGAAATCTTCTGTATCACCTAGTCTGCTCTTAACTTTCTTCTAGGTGTTTTTTAAAAAAATTCATTTATTGCATTCTTCAGATCTAACTGGTTCTTTTTTGTTTTCTAGTTCCTTGTTAAAACCCTCTCTGTGTTCATCTATTCTTTTCCCTAATTAATTAGTTAGCATTCCTATTCCTGTTTTGATCTCTTTTCCTGTTGAATTGTTTATATTTTTTTTTCTGTTTTTTCTTTTTCTTTCACTTGAAATAAACTCCTCTGTCTTCTCATTTTGCTCAACTTTCTCTGACTCTAAAATTAGGCGAAACTGTTAACTATGGTGATCTTAAAGGGGTATCCTTTCATGGATGTGTCCTTCAGTCTGTATGAGCTTTGGTGGGAGAGCTGGATCTGAAGTGAGCACAAGTCACATCTTACCCCAGATTTGCTGGCAGCTTATCTTTCACTGTGGTGGGAGGTGGGGCTGTAGCAGGAGGAGCAAGAGTCAGAACCAGGTGTGAGCCAGGACTTTTGTGCTCAGTAGGGAACACACCACAGTGCTGGAGCAGAAGCCTTGAGGGTGGGTCCAAACTGGTACCCTTCCCTCTTAGTGTATGCTCTCTCCTCTCACAGCATTGGCATCATTTCCCAGAAGGGAGCTACACTGGAGCAAGAGGGGTGGGAGCAGCCACTCAGTGTGGGTGTGAGCAGCCACTCATGTGCTGGGACTGTCCTGGCACATCAGAGTTCATACTACTCCACATCTGCTACCTCTGGGAGCACCAATGATAGCTGCCCATACCTTATTCAGATGCAGAGCTGGGTCTGAGTCAGCACCATCCCCTTACCTGTGCCCTTCCCCTTGACAGTGTCAACCTTTACCCCAGTGGGGAGCTGTGTGGTGGAGCAAGATGGGCCAGGACGTGCACTGGGGTGGTCGTGGAAACCAGCTAGAGTCGCAGGCAGTCTCAGTCTGCTTCCTCTGCCTTGTTTTGGGAGCAAGGAAGCAAGTGTATGCCTGCCCTTAATGAGTGGATTTCAAGTTTCTCACAGCTCCCCTGCCAATCCTACTGGTCTGCACACCAGCGAAGGAGATTTGTCTTTCTGGTCTCAGACCTGGGGTGCCCAATATGTGGTTCAAACCCCTGTCTTTCCAAAGAGGATCTCCAAACCCAAGTAATTCCCTTACTTCTGTGTCCTCTGTTTCAGGTGTGGGTTCTCACCTGATCACTTCTCTTTGCTTTCCTTCTTTACTGTGTGGATCTTTCTTTATAGCATTTGTTATGTAAGAGTCTTTTCACCAGGCTCCACATTGCTTCTTGTCTATTTCCAATCTGTTTTCCAGTGCATATGGATCATATAATATTAATACATAAATTTGTGTCTCCCTTAAAAAGTTGTTGGTATCTAGCCCACAGCTGTCTTTATTGGAAAGTTCACTCATTGATTCTGGAATGACCAAAAGAAAAAGAGGTCAAAAGAAGTAATTGTGCTTAATCAACAAGCCAGCCTACTTCCTTCCTTTCCTTAAAAATCTTTGTTCAGTGCCTAGCATTTTAAGGTACTATCTCAAATAGAGGAAAACGAAGATCATTGAAATGCTGATCTTGTCTTTCAAGATTCTGAAATGTAATAGAGGAGAAATTTGTCATCCAAAGGAAATGGGGGAAAGAATATAACACTAGTTGCGCATCTATTATGTGCTGGTCTTTATGTCTTATTTAAAAAACCATTTGGCTTTTCCGGTAAGCGGCCTGAGGTGACCCCTAAAAATGGTGCGCTATTCACTCGACCCAGAAAACCCCACAAAATCATGCAAATCAAGAGGTTCAAATCTTCGCGTTCACTTTAAGAACACTCGTGAAACTGCCCAGGCCATAAAGGGTATGCATATCCGAAAAGCCACCAAGTATCTGAAGGATGTCACTTTGAAGAAGCAATGTGTGCCATTCCGTCGTTACAACGGTGGAGTTGGGAGGTGTGCACAGGCCAAACAGTGGGGCTGGACGCAGGGTCGGGGGCCCAAAAAGAGTGCTGAATTTTTACTACATATGCTCAAAAATGCAGAGAGTAATGCTGAACTTAAGGTCTTAGATGTAGATTCTCTGGTCATTGAACACATTCAAGTGAACAAAGCCCCCAAGATGCGGCGCAGGACTTACAGAGCTCACGGTCGGATTAACCCCTACATGAGCTCTCCCTGCCACATTGAGATGATCCTTACTGAAAAAGAACAGATTGTTCCTAAACCAGAAGAGGAGGTTGCACAGAAGAAAAAGATATCCCAGAAGAAACTGAAGAAACAGAAACTCTGCAAAAAATAAATGCAAATAAAAGTAAAAATAAATAAATAAATAAAAAATAAAAAACCATTTGAGGACTTGTTATGTAACCAATAGTGTGTTAACTAGTAGAAACTCTAGTGCACTACCATTTAACTGTAAAGTAGATACTATTCTCTTTACTCAAGAGAAAACTCAAGTTCTGAGGGATTCATGACTTGTGCACAAGGTTATGTAATTAGTAGCTATAATAATTTGCTAAATTGAGATTCAGTCCCATATTATTGTGCTGTTTTTCTGACTGTGTCGTGCTGATTTCAGCAGATGTGTTTCTCATCTAATCCTCCTAACAACCTTATAAATTAAGGATAGCTTTGATTTTTCCCCTCTAAAATGTGTGTCCTTTAATCAATTTTATTGAGGTATAATTTACAAAAAGTATGCCCACTTTTTTAAAGTCGGCAGTTCAGTGAGTAAGACCACAGTTATACACAGTCATGAACTGCTGCTGCAATCCATTTTCCCAGAAAGTTCCCTTGTACTTCTTTCCAGTCCTTCCCCTCTAACTAAGGCAACTCTCTTTTGATATTTCCACCTGGGATTAGCTTTGCCTGTTCTAAAACTTGATATAAATGGAATTGTTCAGAATGTATTCTTTTGCATCCAGCTGCTTTTTCTGAGCAGACTGTCTGAGATATCTATCTATTTTATTGTATATTCGTTCCTTTGTATTGCTCTCTGTTCTACTATATAGATGTACCAAGATTGGATTATCTTCTTTTTGATATCTGGGTTGTTTCTAGTTTGGAGAAATTATGAGTAAAGCCCTTTTGAATATTTGTGCATATGTCTTTGTGTGGAAAAATTCTCTTGGGTAAGTAATCTAGCCTTCATTTTTATGGGTTAGAATACTGATATTTAAAGAGGTTGAATGACTTCTCATAGTCACATGACCAGTGATTTGGTTGACTCCAGTACTTGTATGTACTTTTTCTACTGTATCACACTTCTCTCTACTTTTCAGAAGTGATGATTACAGGTCAAGTAGTCTGGGAATTCAGATGAAGATTTCTGTCAGCTGAGGATATCAAAATGGGCTTCATGAAGATGACTTTTTTGAATTGGTCTTGATGAATTGGTGGGCTTTGAGTATATATAGGGGGAGAAGAGAGAAACATTTTAAGCAAAGATTCTTTAACATGGGCTTCATTAGTTAGTAAACAAGTATTTAATGAATGCCTCTCAGATACCAGGCACTGTTCTGTATTCTGAGGCTATAGCAGTAACCCAAAACCAAAGATCATCATGCAGCTAACTTTCTTGCAGGGAGAGATAGACAGTACACCATGTAAGTTAAATAGCATAAAGTAATGAATGCTCTAGAGAAGAAGTGGGTTAGGGAGTGCCAGTGGTGGGATTCAGGATAAACAGATTGCAGTTTTAAAAAAGAGTGCTTTGGTAGGCCTCACTGAGAAAGTGACATGTGGGCAAAGATGGAGTCAGTCTTGAGCATTCCAGATGAGGACTTTAAAGTGTAAAGCCCTGAGGCAGGAGTGTGTCTGGCATGTTGGGGAACCTAAAGAGGCCGTGTCACTGAGCTGGAAAGAACACCAGAGAAGAGAGGAGCAGGAGATGTGGTCAGAGATGTGTGAGGAGCTAGAAAGTTTAGAGTGCGGTAGGCCGCTGTGGGGACTTTGACTTTTACTTGGAATGAGACGTAGAGGCATTGGAGAGTTGTGAACAGAGGTGGTGTATTTTTTAAAATGTAATATTTTTATTGAGATACAATCCATATACCAACAAATCACCCAGTTAAAAAGTGGTTTTTAAGTATATTCACAGAATTGTGCAATCACCACCACGTTGAATTTTAGAACATTTTCATCATTCCCCAAAGAAACACTGTACTCATTAGCAGTAACTCCCATTTCCCTCTAACTCTGTAGCCCTGCTGCTGCTGCTGCTAAGTCATTTCAGTCGTGCCCGACTCTGTGCGACCCCATGGACTGCAGCCCACCAGGCTCCTCTGTCCATGGGAGTTTCCAGGCAAGAGTACTGGAGTGGGGTGCCATTGCCTTCTCTGGTCTAGGCAAGCAATAATCTGTTTCTCTGATTCTTTGGATTTGCCCATTTTGGACATTAAATATAAGTGGCATTATGTAATATGTGGTCTTTTATGACCGGCTTCTTTCATTTGACATCTTGTTTTCAAGATTTATTTATGTTGTAGCATGTACAAGCACTTTATTCTTTTTTTAATGGCTGAATAAGATTTCCTTGTATGGATATAGCACATTTTATTTATCCATCGGTTTTTGGACTTTTGGGTTGTTTCCACTTTTTGGCTATTAGGAATAACATTGCTATGAATACTTGTATGTAAATTTTTGTGTGAACATATGTTTTCATTTGAAGTGCTGCATTTGAAAGGGAGTGGATTCACTTGGTGAAGATAAGTGACCAAGGCCATCATCCCAGAAAGTTGGGTTCCAATTGCTGCTTATTTTTTATTGTTCAGCAGCTTTTCTTACAGGATTAAGCTACTATTTCTTGCAATTTCTCTTTCCTCTTGTTTTTTTTAATCTAGTTTCCTAGCTTTGGATTTCTTTGAATAAAGATTTGACCACCATTAAATAAGTTCCCTGAAAAGTAGAATCTGTTCTGTGTAGACTGTTAGGTAATCTGTAATTAAGATATTCTGATCAAATCTCAGTTGTTGAAAGTTCCTAAGGAGAGGTTACACAGTGTTTTATATATTGAATTGGAATTCATTAGTGGGTCATAATTCAGTGAAAACAATATTTAAATAATAAAATAGAGTAGGAAATATTAGAGTGCATCTTTCACAATAGAGCTAAATGTTACTTCATGAAACTTTGTTTTAATATAAAGTATGTGTTTATCAGTTCAGTTCAGTTGCTCAGTCGTGCATGCCAGGCCTCCCTGTCCATCACCAATTCCCGGAGTCTACCCAAACCCATTTCCATCAAGTTGGTGATGCCATCCAGCCATCTCATCCTCTGTCATCCTCTTCTCCTGCCCTCAATCCTTCCCAGCATCAGGGTCTTTTCAAATGAGTCAACTCTTCGCATGAGGTGGCCAAAGTATTGGAGTTTCAGCTTCAACATCAGTCCTTCCAGTGAACACCCAGGACTGATCTCCTTTAGGATGGACTTGTTGGATCTCCTTGCAGTCCACGGGCCTCTCAAGAGTCTTCTCCAACACCACAGTTCAAAAGCATCAGTTCTTAAGCGCTCAGCTTTCTTCACTGTCCAACTCTTACATCCATACGTGACTACTGGAAAAACCATAGCCTTGACTGGACGGACCTTTGTTGGCAAAGTAATGTCTCAGCTTTTAAATATGCTATCTAGGTTGGTTATAACTTTCCTTCCAGGGAGTAAGCATCTTTTAATTTCATGGCTGCCGTCACCATCTGCAGTGGTTTTTGAGCCCCCAAAAATAAAGTCTGACACTGTTTCCCTACCTATTTCCCATGAAGTGATGGGACCGGATGCCATGATCTTAGTTTTCTGAATGTTGAGCTTTAAGCCAACTTTTTCACTCTCCTCTTTCACTTTCATCAAGAGGCTTTTTAGTTCCTCTTCACTTTCTGCCATAAGGGTGGTGTCATCTGCATATCTGAGACTATTGATATTTCTCCCGGCAATCTTGATTCCAGCTTGTGCTTCCTCCAACCCAGCGTTTCTCATGATATACTCTACATATAAGTTAAATAAGCAGGGTGACAATATACAGCCTTGACGTACTCCTTTTCCTATTTGGAACCAGTCTGTTTTTCGATGTCCAGTTCTGACTGTTGCTTCCTGATCTGCATATAGGTTTCTCAAGAGACAGGTCAGATGGTCTGGTAGTCCCATCTCTTGTATGTGTTTATAGATTATAGTAAAAAATGTTTGAAGCCTCCAGGTTAGACTATCAGAGACTATTTATGTAATTAATGCTTTTTTTCTTCCATTTAATTATTTTTGGAGAACATTGAGGTATTGTTCAGCATAAAACATGCTGTAGTATAACCAAATGAAATATAAAGGAGTAATGTTTTTATTGTTGAATATAATGAGAAACTTAATGAGAATGAAATTTGTATCTTTTTATAAACAAATATGATTTTATGACAATGTTATGGCTAATAATATGTACTATTTTTTTTATTATAGGAATCATACTCCATGGGTTTGTGTGGTAAATGAGCTTCTTGACATAGAAAGGAATGAAAAAATGATGGTAAGTGATCAATTTACCTTAAGCATTAACCTTAGGTTTTTTAGCCTCCTTCTACCTCCCTTCCTTCCTTATGTTTTTCATTCATCATCCTTTTTGATGTAATATTTGTTACCTGCAAGATACTCTGTGGAACATGTGTTATAAAGCACAGCAGTTAAGGTAACTGACAGTGAGTGTCCTGTTCAACCCTAGAGCCATAGACTCTCACTCTTAACATTTGTATGACCTAGGGCAAGAGTACAGATGGAAGTTAGCTTTTTTCTTAATGTCTTAATCTTAAAAAGTTATAAATTAGTTTATGTCAGCGGCTTGACCTACTTTCCTACCCAGGGCTCAGCCAGCTCTTAAAGGAGAAATGCTCTCCCTGGGGTAGGCAGGGTGGAAGTTGGGCCAGGATGGTTCTGAATCTTAGATGGGTACTAACGTGGTGAAACTCCCCAGAAACCCTGGGCAGATGAGTTCACCTTCCCCCTATTCTACTTTTTAAACTCAAGATTTATAGGCAGTTCTAAGTATCTTCTCAAACTATCTCACTCAAACCCAGGAGGAGGAGGAAATATGGTTTATGGGATAATCCAGGTGCCTAGAGACTTCTTTGGGAAATGGGGAGGCGGCCATTTTTAAGTAAAATTAGATATTTTAATCTTGGTTTCCCAGGACAGAGACTGTGCTTTGCCTTCTTCCTTCTCTTCCTCATTGTTTGCTCTTGGGTTTGGGGAGGCCTCAGTTCAGTGTGTGAATCCCTCGCTATTCATTCCTATATACTCAATTAGTTACTTGCTATCTTTTTGTCTTGACATTTTTGATGTTTTGGTATTTTGATAGGTGTAATCTTCTAAAGTATAGGACTTAGGACAGGAGCCTCCTCTTTTGGGTGTAAATGTAGGATTTTATCTACTTATATTTTCCTTTCCTATCTCATCCTGCCCCCATTCCACACTCGTTTCTTTTATATCTTAAGGGCATAAATAATAAGTTCTGAGTTTTAAATTTTTAAAATCTGTCATTTGGGATCATTTTTCTTCTGCCTTTTATATTCTGAGAATTTCTTACAGTGAGGGCTGTTCAGTCCTAAGCTCTGTTTTTGTTTCTCTGAATCTTTTTTCCTGCCCTGATTTTCAAAGATGGTGTTCCTGAATGTAGAAGTCTAGACTGAGAAAATTTTCTCTCAATATTCTGAAAAAATTTATTCCACTGTTTTCAGCCTCTTTTTTGTCTTTCAAAAAGTTACTTGATTTATTTGTTTATGGCTGTGCTGTGTCTTCATTGCTGCACAGCCTTTTCTTTAGTTGTGGAAAGTGGGGGCTGCCCTCTAGTTGCGGGGTCCAGGCCTCGCATTGCAGTGGCCCCTCTTGTGGAGCTCAGCCCCTAGGATGCGTGGACTGCAGTAGTTGTGGCACAGGGGCTTAGTTGCTCCACAGCATGTGGGATTTTCCTGGATCAGGGATCGAACCCACGTCTCTTGCATTGGCAGGCGGATTCTTTACCAGTGTGCCACCAGGGAAGCCCCTCTTTTTGATTTTTTGGTATTTCTTTTTGATTTATTTTGTTTTAATATTATATACAATGTTTCATGCTTGCTAAGTCCATTTAGTCCTGTCCTACACTTTGTGATCCTATGGACTGCACCCTGCCAGGCTCCTCTGTCCATGAAATTTTGCCAGGCAAGAGTACTGGAATGGATTGCCATGCCCTCCCTCAGGGCATCTCCCCGACTCAGGGGTCAAACCCACATCTCATTATGTTTCCTGGGTTGGATTCTTTACCACTATCCGATGTTTATGTGGTTCAGAATGCAGACGCTTTTTTCTCTTAATGTATACATTTTATTGGAGTATAGTTGACTTACAGTGTTTTAGGTACACAGCAAGATGATTCTGTTATACATGTATTGTTTTTCAAATTATTTTCAATTATAGGATATTGCAAGGTATTGGCTGTAGTTTCCTTTGCTATATAGTAAACCTTTGTTGTGTATCTGGTTTTTTTAATTAGATATCTAGCATTCTGTTCATACTAAGTCAAATAGGGAGAATCAAAATGTCATAAATTTTTTAGCTAGGCAAAAATTCATAAGTTTTCTAAAATATATATATTACATATAGCATTTATGTATATATGTATAAAGGCTTTCTGCTATGCTTGATAAACGCCTGAGAAGGAACATGAAAAAAAGAGACAGAGAAATTGGAAAACATAAACTAAATGAAATGAGAGCACTGAATATTAAATAGAAAAAAATGAAACAAACTATATAAAAGTAAAAGATCATCATATAGTCCAGTTTTTAAATATGGTTGCTCATTAGAAACACATCTGGAGCCTTGTAAAACAAAGCAGTATCTGGGCATTTGTATTTTTCAATAAATTCCAAGATGATTCTGGTATGTATCTGATTTTTAAAAGTGATTTGAAGTTTTTCTATTAAATGGTAGCTTTAGTGATACAGAATTCTGTTATTTTCTGTTGACCAATCATGATACAATGGTATTAAGGGAGTAATAGTTACATAATCACAATAGTAAAACTGCTTTTATAAACAATTTTCACAATCAATAGCCAGACAAAAAATAAAAGATAATTACATTTGTAAGTTACAACAGAAACATGATTGACCTAACAATATAAAATAATTACATATAATTTGAGGGTAGAGTGATGTGGTAAATGGAAGTGCATACATGCACGTGTTTTTATCCGGTTGGTGCATTTAATCTGTTTACATTTAAGGTAATTATCCATATGTATGATCTTATTACCATTTTCTTAATTGTTTTGGATTTATTTTGTGTAGGTCTTTTCCTTCTCTTGTGTTTTCCTGCCTAAAGAAGGAACTTTATGCCTAGAGAGGTTCCTTCAGCATTTGTTGTAAAGTTGATTTGGTGGTGCTGAATTCATAACTTTTGCTTGTCTGGAAGGCTTTTTATTTCTCCATCTGTCTAAACAGAGTCTTGCTGGGTGAAATATTCTTTGTTGTAGCTTCTTCCCTTTCATCACTTTAAATATATTGTGACATTCCCTTCTGGCTTATAGAGTTTCTGTTGAGAAATCAGTTGATAACCTGATAGGCATTCCCTTGTATGTTATTTGTCATTTTTCCCTTTTTGCTTTTAATATTTTATCTTTGTCTTTAATGTTTGTCAGTTTGATTACTATGTGTCTTGGTGTGTTCCTCCTTGGGTTTATCCTGCCTGGGACTCTGTGCTTCCTGGGCTTGGTTGACTGTTTCCTTTCCCATGTCACAGAAGTTTTCAGCTATTATATCTTCAAATATTTTCTCAGGTCCTTTCTCCTCTCTTCTCCTTCTTGGACCCCTATAATGTGAATGTTGGTCCCTTTAATGTTGTCTCAGAGATCTCTTAGGCTGTCTTTGGGTTTTTTTTTTTTTTCTTGTCATTCTTCTTTCTATATTCTGTTCTGCACACTGATTTCCACCATTCTGTCCCCAGGTCACTTATCTGTTCTTCTGCCTCAGTTATTCTGCTATTAATTCCTTCTAATGTTCACATCTGGTTGTTTGTTATTTGGTTCTTCTAAGTTTTTGGTAAATATTTCTTAACATCTCCATTCTGTTTCCGATATCCTAGATCATCTTCACTATCATTATTCTGAATTCTTTTTCTAGAAGGTTGCCTATCTTCACTTCATTTAGTTGTTTTTCTGGGGTTTTATCTTATCTCTTCAGCTGGGACATACTCTCTGCTTTTTCATCCTGATTAACTTTCTGTAATGTAGTTTTTGTTCTAGCTGTTGTGGGATTGTGGTTCTTTTTGCATATTCTGTCTGCCCTCCGGTGGACGAGGCTAAGAGCTTGTGCAAGCTTCCTGATGGGAAGGTTGTTTTTGGTTGCCAAGTTGCATTTGACTCTTTTCAACCCCATGGATTGTAGCACACCAAGCTTCCCTGTCCCTCACCTTCTCCCAAAGTTTGCCCAAGTTCATGTCCATTGAACTGATGATGCCATCCAACCATCTCATCCTCTTGTCACCCCCTTCTTCTCCTGCCCTCAATCTTTTCCCAGCATCAAGGTCTTTTCCAGTGAGTTGGCTCTTCACATCAGATGGCCAAAGTATTGGAGCTTCACCATCAGTTCTAATGAGTATTCAGGGTTGATTTCCTTTAATATTGACTGGTTTGATTGCCTTGCAGTCCAAGGGACTCTCAAGAGTCTTCTCCGGCACCACAGTTCGAAAGCATCAATTCTTAAGCCCTCTGCCCTCTTTATGGTCCAGCTGTCACATCTGTATGTGATTACTGGAAAGACCATAGCCTTGACTATACAGACCTTTGTCAGCAAAGTGATGTCTTTGCTTTTTAATACCCTGTCTGGGTTTGTCGTAGCTTTTCTTGCAAGAAGCATTTGTCTTCTCATTTCATGGCTGCAGTCACCATCCACAGTGATTTTAGAGCCCAAGAAGAAGAAATCTGCCACTGCTTCCTCTTTTCCCCCTTCCATTTGCCATGAAGTGAGGGGACTGGATGCCATGATTTTAGTTTTTTAATATTGAGTTTTAAGCCAGCTTTTTCACTCTTCTCTTCTGCTTTCATCAAGAGGCTCTTTAGTTCCTCTCTGCTTTCTGCCATTAAAGTGGTATCATCTGCATGTCTGAGGTTGTTGATATTTTTCCCAGAAATCTTGATTGCAGCTTGTAACTTACATAGCCCAGCATTTCGTATGATGAGCTCTGTGTATAAGTTAGATAAACAGGGTGACAATAAACAGCCTTGTCATATTCTTTTCTCAATTTTGAACCTGTCAGTTGTTCTATGTAAGGTCCTAACTGTTGCTTCTTGACCTGCATACAGGTTTCTCAGAAGAGAGTTAGGATGGTCCGGTATTCCCACCTCTCTAAGAGTTTTCCACAGTTTGTTATGATCCACACAGTCAAAGGCTTTAGAACAGTCAATGAAACAGAGGTGGATATTTTTCTGGAATTCCCTTGCTTTCTTTATGATCCAGCAGTTGTTGACAATTTGATCTCTGGTTCCTCTGCCTTTTCTAATCCAGCTTGAAGATCTGGAAGTTTTCAGTTTCACATAATGCTGAAGCCTCACTTGAAGGATTTTGAGCAAAAATAACCTTACTAGCATGAGAGATGAGTGCAGTTGTCTGGTGGTTTGGACATTTTTTAGTACTGCCCTTCTTGGGGATTGAGATGAAGACTGACCTTTTCCTGTCTTGTGACCACTGCTGGATTTTCCAAACTTGCTGACATATTGGGTGCGGCACTTTAATAACAGCATCTTATAGGATTTTAAATAGCTCTGCTGAAATTCCATCACTGTCTTTGTTGTCAGCATTGCTTCCTAAGGCCCGCTGGACTTCACACTCCAGGATGTCTGGTTCTGGGTGAGTGACCCCACCATTGCCGTTATCCTGTTGTTAAGACCTTTTTTATATAGTTCTTCTGGGTATTCTTGCCATCTATTTGGATCTCTTTCACTTCTGTTAGGTCTTTGCCATTTCTGTCCTTTATTGTGCCCATCTTTGTATGAAATATTCCCTTGATATCTCCTGTTTTCGTGAAGAGGTTTCTAGTCTTTCCTATTCTATTGTTTTCCTCTAATTCTTTGCATTGTTCACTTAAGAAGACTTTGTTCTCGCTCCTTGCTGTTCTCTGGAATTCTGCATTCAGTGGGATATATCTTTCTCTCTCTCTTTTGTCTTTCAATTCTCTTCTCTTCTCAGCTATACTGTAAGGGCTCCTCAGACAGCGATTTTGCCTTCTTGCATTTCCTTTTCTTTGGCATGGTTTTGTCTCCCTTCTCCTATACAGTGTTATGTATCTCCATCCGTAGTTCTTCAGGCACTCTGTCTCTCAAATCTAATCTATTTGTCACTTCTACTATATAATAATAAGGGATTTGATTTAGGTGATACCTGAATGGTCTAGTGATTTTCCCTACTTTCTTCACTTTAAATCTGAATTTTGCAATAAGGAGCTCACGATCTGAGCCATAGTCAGCCCCAGGTCTTGACTTTGCTGACTCTATAGAGCTTCTCCATCTTTGGTTGCATAGGATATAATCAATCTGATTTTTTGGTGTTGACCACCTGGTGGTGTTCATGTGGAGAGTCATTTCTTGTATTGTTGGAAGAGGGTATTTGCTCTGACTAATGTGTTCTCTTGGCATAACTCTGTTAGCCTTTGCCTTTCTTTCTTTTGTACTCCAAGGCCAGACTTGCCTATTACTCCAGGTATCGCTCAACTTCCTACTTTAGCATTCCAATCCCCTCTGATGAAAAGGACATGTTTTTCTGGTGTTAATTCTAAAAGGTCTTGTGGGTCTTCATAGAACCACATGGCACCCCAATAAAAACTGAACTATTAGGAAAGATGTAGGCAGTAAATGCTGGGGAGGAAGCCAATAAATGTACATTGTAGAGTGGCAAAACCTGGTAAATAGAAGAGAAAATCTTATATAAATGCCCTGAATTAGGAGGGAGCTTGGTGGCTATAGGGAACTTATTAAATGTCAGTGGAGTTGGAGCCTGGCAGACAGGAAGAGTAATGAAAGAGAAGGCTAGAGAGGTAAGCAGAGGCTGGTTTGTGCTTTTAGATAATGTCAAATTTCTTAAGTGGTTGTATATTAGTTTAACTTTCTGTCAGCAGTGCAAGCAGTTGGCCCAACTCCTTGCCATCACATGGCATTGTCATTTATTTAAAATTTTTAAAATATTTTCAATGCTTGCTTTTGAGTACCTTTTTGTATGATAATTGGTTATCTCTATGTCTTTTGTGAATGCCTATTCAATTCTCATTTTCTTGTTGGGTTATCTTTCTTTTTCTGATTGATTTAAGGAGTTCTTTATTCTGGGTATAAAACCTTTGTTACTTTTATGCATATATCTTCTTTGTGGCTTGCTTCTTCATTCTTTTAATGATGTCTTTTTTATAGAATGTGTTCTTAATTCCAGTGAAGTTCAATTCATCATTTTTTTCCTGTATGATTAGTGCTTTTTTGTATTCCGATTAAGACTTCTTTCTATACCTGAAGATCATGAAAATATCATCCTTTATTATCATTATTTTTAGGACCTTTTATTTTCCTGTCATTTCAGATTTAAGAAAGATTGTAAGAGGAGTACAGAGAATTCTCTGATATTCTTTCACTAACTTTACCAATTGCTTATTTTGTCTCTTTTCCTTTCTCATATTCTCTCTTTTATTTTATATATGTGTGTGTGTGTATAAAACATACATGCATACACACACATATAAAATCACGTATAGGGAGTTCCCTGGTGGTCCCATGGTTAGGACTCAACGCTTCCACTGCAAGGGGTCTAGGTTCCCTCCCTACTTGGGCAGCTAGGATCCACATGGTGCATGGTATGGCCAAAAAAGAAAAATCAATATACATACAGACATATACATACATAGCTACACACGTGTACATTTATTTGTAGACACATCCTTGCATCATGCAGATCTCCTGGAGAAGGGAATGGCTTCCCACTCTAGTACTTTTGTCTGGAGAATTCCATGGATAGAGGAGCTTGACGGGCTACAGCCTATGGGGTTGCACAACTGAGTGGTTAACTCTTTCACTTGTTCATAAATACGTGCGTGTTACTCTTCCATGAACCACTTGAGAATATTTTGATCTTGAGACAGCAGTGAGCAGTGGTGTGAAGAGATCTTAGTTCTCTCAGGAATTGAACCTGGGTGGCCTGGGTGAACTCAATGGACATGAGTTTGAGCAGACTCTGGGAGATAGTGAAGGGCAGGGAAGCCTAGCATGCTGCGATACATGGGGTCACAGAGAGTCGGGTACGATTTAGCAACTGAACAGTAACAACAGCCTGGGTAAAAACCAGGAATTGTATCCACTAGAACACCCGTAGGGCTAGAGGCTAGAAGCACAGTTGTTCTGGCTTGTGCCTGCGCTCATTGAAAATGAATTTCTCAAGAAGGTAAAAGCTATAAAAATAGGTACAGAGTTTATTATTAGAGACATAGCACAGCAAATGGGAGAGCTCACCGAGAAACAGTTTATTTCAGAGAGAAGCAAGGCAGAGGTACCCACTCAGAGAGAAAGGGTGTGGGTGTCCTGCCTATGAGGAGGCGCACCCCGAGAGGTGAGTCAAACCACTTAAACAGCGCCGTTCTTTGAGGTCTCTTCTGAAGAATGTCACTTGACTTGGGTCGTCTTTTCTTCTCATAGACTCAGATTTTGTGTTTCTGGCGGAATATCCCATGAATGGGGGTGTACCCTTCTCAGTGCATCACAGCAGGAAGCATATGATGTCAGGTTGTCCTGCTGTTGGCCATGTGGACTCTGATCACTTGGTTAATATAGGGTATTGTCAGGTTTTTCTCTTTGAAGTTTGCTTCCTGTTTTAAAAGTAGTATGTTATTTGTTGAGAGAGACTTTGAGGCTTTGTAAATATCCTGCAACTCATCAGACCATCTACCCACTAGTTTTAGCCTTCACTGATGATAATAATTATTAGTTACCTACTTGCCTCTCTGTCTGCCTGTCTTTCAGGCTTCTTGGTTTTTTTATTTTATTTAATATTACGATCCACTACTACCATCTATTTTTATGCTCACATTGTCCTTGACTTATATGGTGGATGTTCCTTCATGCTGGCTCTTGTAGCTTTTCATATGCTTCTCTTATTCTTTGAGTCCTTCTATACTTTCTAGTCTAACAAGCTATTCTAGATGTACCTTATAATTTCCCTCTCATTCTTTTTCCCACCTTAATACGTGGACTAGGAACTTCAGTATCATGATGATGGAAGTGGTGATTGTAGGCATCCTGTCTCTTTCAAGATTATATCATTTCATATGATATTTGCTGAAGTTTGTGAAAAATTTTTATCATAGATAGGTATCCAGGTTTATCACATGCATTTTCATCTGTTGAAAAAAACATCAAACTCTTCTCCTTTATTTAGTTAATACGATGAATTGCATTCATTGATTTAAAAATGTTAAACCAGCCTTGCTTCCTGAAATAAAATCAGCTTGGTTGTGATGTTTTAACCGGATTCAGTTTGCAGGTGTGTGTGTGTGTATGTGTGTAGGTATATATAATGTTCACATTGTTACTTTTGCAGGAGTTTGAACTGGTAGTTTACTTTGCTTGTCCTCCTCAGTTCAGTTCAGTTCAGTCGCTCCGTCATGTCCGACTCTTTGCGGCCCCATGAATTGCAGCACTCCAGGCTTCCCTGTCCATCACCAACTCTTGTCCTCTTAGGTTCTAATATTCAGGGTCATGAGTGACTCTGTGACTTAAGATTTGATCCTTCATTTTTTTCTCTGGAAGAATTTAGTATAATTTCTCCTTCAGTGATTAAGGGAATTCACCAGTGAAACCCATTTAAGCCTGGATTTTCTTTTATGGAATTTCTTCAGTAAATATTTCTTCAGTATTTGAAAATTTTAAATTTCTTTAGTAAATACTCAGATTTTTCCTTTTCCTTTTATGCCAAAAAAAAAGAAAGATAGCACTAAGTCGTATCTGACTCTTGAGATCCCACGAACTGCAGCCCACCAGGCTCCTCTGTCCATGGGATTCTCCAGGCAAGAATACTGGAGTGGGTTGCCATTTCCTTCTCCAGGGGATCTTCCTGACCCAGGAATTGAACCCAGATCTCCCGCATTGCAGGCAGATGCTTTACCAACTGAGCTACGCAGGAAACCCCAAGATTTTATGCCAAGATTTGGTTAAATTGTGTTTTTCAAGGAATTCGTACATTTCATCAAAATTTTCAAATTCATGTGTTATTTATAACATCCTTTTATCTTCCTGATGTCTCGAGGCTCTAGAATCTTAGTCCTTTTTGTTCTTGGTATTGATAATTTTTCCTTGTTTCTTCTCTTTGCTTCATCAGTCTTGCTAAGAGGTATATGCATTTCTTGGTAAACATTCTGAACACTTGCTTTCTTAGGTAATATACTGTAAGAGTCAAACTTAAAAAGTTTACCTCAAGACTGATGTGTATACTTTTTATTGAAACATTTAGTATTTGAACAAGCCTCTGTAAAATCTCCTTATGGCACTAGGTGGCACACTGTGACTTTGGATGAAAATACATATATTTTGTTTAAATCTCTTGGAAGGAAAGAATCTATATGAAAATACTGTTTGAAATAGATATCTGGAATATTATGGAGTATCTCAGTCTCATTTATTGCATTTCAAACCCTGATGCTTAAATTAAAAAGTTTGAAATTATATTAAGTTACTACTGAGATTTTCTTTTTATAAGAATAGGACTACTAAAATTGATCAGAATATATGAGTTTTTACTGAAAAGAGTTCATTCAGCTTATGTTGCAGAAGGTAGCTGTCCTTTAAACTGAAAAATGATTTTCAATCATGTATTGTAGTAAGATGAGTGTTATAATATTTTTCTTTATGAAGTATTGGAATTAAGAATGATGATAGTCCTGAGCTGGTGGTTTTTCTTTGAATGTGTATATGGGTACTAAGTATAAAAGAACTAATCTCATAATTTGTAGTAGACCTGAAATGTTTATAGAATAAGAAAGTGCTACATTTCAAGTTTTCTGGTGCTGTAACATTGCTATCTTGTGGTCATTTTAGTTCTGAGAAACTCACTATTTTATGAAGACTCTTGAGTTATAAAGAATATGATAGTAAATTTTATGATCTGATATATATCTATGTATATTTACCTAAACGATTTTCTTTGATTGCATAAGAGAATTACCTGAAAAAGAGATGAAAAGTAGGTGACCTATTGACATAAAGTCATCTGGCCTGAAAAGAATAGTAATACTTCTTGGTTAAAACAATGCTTAGATAATCTAAATGATAAATGCCAACCTAAGTTATATAAAACTAATAATGATTGGGAGATGTCTTTAAGCAAAAGGAAGTGATTTTATGATGTTACATTGATTGGAAAATATGTGACTAGAAAAGCAATGATTCAAGTGTTTTGCACAGAATGAAGCTGGAACGTTCATTGTTCATGAACTAATGAGTTTCAGTGAAAGTTTATGAGTCATGTAAGTAGATGTCCTGTGTATATGCAGGATAAGGTCAGAGTAGTGAAGAAATGTGGATACAGGTGTTTATTTTAAAAATATCAGAAGTTAAATTCTGGAGAGGAAAATTTGGGTTAACTTTATAATACAGTATTAGAGTGGAAGAGAACAATCTTTGTCTTTATTTTCATTTATGTATTCTGAAATTCAGTTCCAGTTACTCACAGGTTTGTCTTCTTTGATTATTCACTTTGAAAGTTTCACTTACTGTGGATCCTCCCCATCAGCATAAAAATACGCTGGCACTCATTTAAAACCTTCTCTGTTCATTTCTGCTTTCTTCTTTCTTGGTTCACCTTTATTACAATACTCAAAGGTTTTTTTTTAATACTTACTGTCTCCATTTTCTTACTCAACATTCTCTTGAACTCGCAAGTCAAGATTTTAACCCTACTATTCTACTGAATAGGTACTAATAAGTGACTGATTTATTTATTATAAATTATTTATTTTATCACTGTCTGGACAATGCAGAGCTGTCCACCTTTATTGTGCTGTTGCTTCTTTAAATGTGAACTTTCCCCTCCTCTTTTGTATACTTTTAAAATTTTCCCTGTGTTTCAGGTTTTCATCAGTTTTTCTGTGGGCAGTCTCAGCATGGTTTTCTTTGTATTTATATTTGTCTTGCTTGGAGTTTATGGAGCTCCTGAAATAATTGAGCTTGTATCTCTTGTCAGCTTTATACTATCAAAAGCATTAGTGGAACAGTTGGTGAAATTTAAATACTGTAATTTAGATAATTTGGATCAGTGATAATTTTCTGATTTGATAGTTGTAGTATAGTTATATGAGGGAGTATCTTTTAGATATATGAAATACACATCAAAGTACTTAGGGCAAAAGGTATCATGATTACAGCTTATTCTCAAATGTAAATTGTTTATTGTAGAAGTCGCTTGTGAGCCCTTGCCCTAGCATATAGTGACTTTTTTCTTCTCTCAAAGGCATTTCTGTTGTTCAGTTGCTCCATTGTGTCTGACTCTTTGCGACCCAATGGACTGCAGCACACCAGGCTTCCAAGTCCCTCACCATCTCCTAGAGCTTGCTCAAACTCATGTCCATTGAGTCGGTGATGCCATCCAGCCATCTCATTGATTCTCTGTCGTCCCCTTCTCCTCTTGCCTTTGATCTTTCCCAGTCTCAGGGTCTTTTCCAACAAGTTGGCTCTTAGCATCAGGTGGCCAAAGTATTAGACTTCAGCTTCAGCATCAGTCCTTCCAGTGAATCTTCAGGGTTGATTTCCTTTAGGATTGACTGGTTTGATCTCCTTGCAGTCCAAGGGACTCTCAAGAGTCTTTTCCAAGATCACAATTCAAAAGCATCAGTTCTTTGATGCTCAGCCTTCTTTCAGGTCCAACTCTCACATCCATACATAACTACTGGAAAAACAGTAGCTTTGACTATACTGACTTTTGTCGGCAAAGTGATTTCTCTGCTTTTTAACATGCTGTCTAGATTGATCATAGCTTTTCTTCCAAGGAGCAAACATCTTTTAATTTCCTGGCTGCAGTCACCATCTGCAGTGATTTTGGAGCCCAAGAAAATAAAGTCTGTCACTGTTTCCCTTGTTTCCCCATCTATTTGCTATGAAATGATGGGACCAGATACCGTGATCTTAGTTTTTCAAATGTTGAGTTTTAAGCCAGCCTTTTCACTCTTCTCTTTCACCTTCATCAAGAGGCGCTTTAGTTCCTCTTTGCTTTCTGCCATAATGGTGGTGTTATGCATATCTGAGGTTGTTGATATTTCTCCTGGCAGTCTTAATTCCAGCTTGTGCTTCATCCAGCCTGGCATTTTGTATGTTGTATTCTGCATGTAAGTTAAATAAACAGGGTGACAGTATAAGCCTTGACGTACTCCTTTCCCAATTTTTGAAGTCATACTTCTCATTAATAAGTTTCTTTGTTTGGGAGTAGTTTCTTGCATTTCTTTCACGTACTTCCCAAATAAGCAAGCAATTAAAATCAAGCAGTAGGTGAAGAGAACCCAAAACATAAAGAGTAATGTAAGTATGTAATGTAACCACACTGAAAGGGTGAGGATGAGAAGAACCGATTTAAGTAATTGAGGAAAATACCAATTTAATGAAGGAAACAGGTAATTTAAGTAATTAAAGAAAACACAAAATCCAGTACTTTGGATCCTGTAAAGCTAAAGATAAACCTGTATAAAAACATAATCTTGCTAATAAATGATTTTCTCACAGAGATATGGGTTAGCAGTAATGAAACTTTTAAAAATTATTATTTTTTAACTGCACAGCGAAGCTTGTGGGATCTTAGTTCTCTGACCAGGGATTAAACCCAGGCTCTTGGCAGTGAAGGGTATTCCCTGGTATATCAGTTGGTAAAAAAATCTGCCTGCAGTGCAGGAGACCTGGGTTCAGTCCCTGCGTCGGGAAGATCCTCTAAAGAAGTAAATGGCTACACACTCCAGTATTCTGGCCTGGAAAATCCCATGGACAGACGAGCATGACAGGCTACAGTCCATGAGGTTGCAAGAGTTAGACACCACTTAGTAACTAAACCACCCACCTCAGCAGTGAAAGCACAGTCCTTACCACTGGACTGGACTGCCGGGGAATTCCCATGCCCCCCCCCCCCCCCCCCCGCAACCTTTTTTGAAAGTGTATATATATATAAAAATTGAACAGATAAGTAAATATATTTTAGATGATAAGAGCTGGGTTTCTTACTAATGGAGAAATAAATTACAAATAAGGAAAGGGGAGGGCTAAAATGAACTTGTGTAGGATTAAAATGAGAGGTTCAATATCTTTCAGTTTCAATATCACTATACAGATAAATACAGAAATACAGATGTGTATTTGTGGATTAGTGCGCATATTTTTAGTTCCTGTTATCTGTCATGATTCTGTGGGTTGACTAGGTGGTTTTTCTGCCCCGGGGTGCCTGGGGTGCTGGGATGCCGCAGTCATCTGGGGGCTTGACTGGGCTGGAATGTCCAGGATGGCTCCGTGGATATTGTCTGTCAGCTGGGAGTTCAGCTGGGGCTATCAGCCAGAGTGCTGCCCTTCTGTGGTATCTCTCCTGGTAACTTTGGCTTCTCATAGCTTGATGACTGGATTTCTAGAGTGAGTATACCAAGAGGGAGCATTCCAAGAGACCCAGGTAGAGACTGCAAAGCTTCTTATGGCCTATTTTCAGAAATTAGCTTTGTTACTTCCACCTCATTTATAGGTCAAAAAAGCAGGTCACAGAGCCAGGTTGGAGGCGAGGGGATTATACAAAGATAGAAACATCAAGAGGAGTAGTTTATTGAGGGGAAGTAGGGCATCTCTGGAGACTAGATACCATACTGATTAATCCATGTTATTTTTTGCTCTTATGGGTTTCGTTCTCTAATTTGGACTGTTAATTCTTTGAAGACATGTATACTACCATATGGGCTTCCCTGGTAGCTCTGCTGGTAAAGAATCCACCTGCGGTACAGGAGAACCCAGTTCGATTCCTGGGTTGGCATGATCCCCTGGAGAAGGAAAGGGCAACCCACTCTAGTATTCTTGTCTGGAGAATTCCCATGAACAGAGAAGCCTGGCAGGCTACAGTCCATGGGGTCGCAAAGAGTTGGATACAGCTGAGAGACTAAGCACAGCACAGCATCAGTTCAGTTCAGTTCAGTTGCTCAGTTGTGTCTGACTCTTGGCGACCCCATGGCCTGCAGCATGCCAGGCCTCCCTGTCCATCACCAACTCCCGGAGCTTGCTCAAACTCATGTCCATTGTGTCGGTGATGCCCTCATCCTCTGTCATCATACTACCATAATATACTTTTGTGTTCTTCTCAGTTTCTTATACAGTGCTTTGCACATAGTACTTGCCTAGTAAATGTGTTGTTGCCTAAGGATTCCAAGGATGTTAAGAGTTTAGATTGGCAAGAACCAGAAGAGAAGATGAATACACCATTAATGTTGGACTAGGATTTTGGGCTGGACCTAGTAGGAAACTCTCTTCAGAAGGTGGTAGATTACCCACATGGAGTTAGGGTTGGGCAAGGAGACTGCATCTTTATCCTCATAGGGATGGTTTAGAGCTCTTTTATTTTCATAGATTCTTCGCTTAGAAAAGTGGACTATTTAGGTATAGTGTTCATTTGTGGGAAGGTAATTTGCTTTATGTTATAGGACTTGGCTTCCATTTGTCCAGGGTCTTGGTGCAGCTGAACCTGTAGGCTAGTGTTGCTTTCAGATGTTTGGGACTAGAGAAAGCAAGAACACACACACATACACAACGTTGTGTGCAGGGGGTCAGAGTTTTAAATTTTTCAACTTAAATTTGTAAGTTTATAAGAATTATTGTTTAGATTCTCTGGTCCCATCACTTCATGGGAAATAGATGGGGAAACAGTGGAAACAATGTCAGACATTATTTTTTTGGGCTCCAAAATCACTGCAGATGGTGATTGCAGCCATGAAATTAAAAGATGCTTACTCCTTGGAAGGAAGGTTATGACCAACCTAGATAGCATATTGAAAAACAGAGACATTACTTTGCCAACAAAGGTCCGTCTAGTCAAGGCTATGGTTTTTCCAGTAGTCACGTATGGATGTGAGAGTTGGACTATAAAGAAAGCTGAGTGCTGAAGAATTGATGCTTTTGAACTGTGGTGTTGGAGAAGGCTCTTGAGAGTCCCCTGGACTGCAAGGAAATCCAACCAGTCCATCCTAAAGGAGATCAGTTCTGGGTGTTCATTGGAAGGAATGATATTGAAGCTGAGAAACTCCAATACTCTGGCCACCTCATGTGAAAAGTTGACTCATTGGAAAAGACCCTAATTCTGGGAAGGACTGGGGGCAGGAGGAGGAGGTAACAACAGAGGATGAGATGGTTGGATGGCATCACTGACTCGATGGACATGGGTTTGGGTGGACTCCGGGAGTTGGTGATGAACAGGGAGGCCTGGTGTGCTGCGATTCATGGGGTCACAAAGAGTCGGACACGACTGAGCGACTGAACTGAACTGAACTTAGAGATAAAATTATGCAGTGCAAATTTACAACTGAGTGAAGATTTAGTTTAACGTTATCTATAGGGAAAAAGTAGACATATTGAAAAACATTTTATGTTGTGGAGAGCTTTCAAAGGAAATATGTAACATGTTTGTAAAAACTATGTCTTAACTTGTTGATGCCTAATGAGGAGTGGTGCTTAAATAGTACACAGCAGTGTTTGTGTTCCTTAGGATACTTTTTTAAATCTTAGGTTGAATTTATTCTTAAAATGATTTATTTTTAAGGTTGTAAAATTCAGTCTTGTTGTAAAATTTTAGAACTACAAAAGATCTGTGACTTACTCTTATTTTTATTTAAGCACCTTTCCGACCTCAAATTAGTTTTAACTGTTTTCTTTCTGAGAAAAGAAAAGTAACGATAAATTTGTTTGCCAACTAGGTTTGGTATGTTGACTAACAAACTAATGCATGTTCTCTTATCTGTGCATAGGCTTCATTCCAGCGCTCCAATAGTCATGACAAAGTAAGGAGAATAGTTGCAGAGGAGGGTCGAACAGCAAGAAACCTAATAGCTTGGAGTGTTCCACTAGAAAGCAAAGATGATGATGGTATGTATGTTAAAAAGTTTCATTTTTGTTGTAAATTAGAAGATATATTTAGTGTTGAACAGTAGGCAGACTGAAAACTGTTTACAGTTAGAAGTTGTGGGCAATTAGTATGTATGAAATCAGGAATAATTTTCAACTGCTTTTTAAATCTTACCTAATATGCAAATATAAATGGCCTAGTTTCAGTTTCATATAGGGATGAAATTGGGTGTGTGGTTATGACTGGCAGAAGAGTTTTCTTTAAAAATATTCATTTATTTATTTGGCTGCGCCGGGTCTTAGTTATGGCACACAGGATCTTAACGGCATCACGAGAGATGTTGCAGCGTGCAGGCTCCAGAGCGTGTGGACTCAGTGATTGTGGCACGTGGGCTTGGTTGCTCTGCAGCACGTGGGATCTTGTAAGACTTCTCAGAACAGGAATGGAACCTGCATCCTCTGCGCTGCAAGGTGGATTCTTCAGCACTACACCACCAGCGAAGTCCAGCAGATTAGTTTTTTTTTTAAAAGTTATAGTGATTTAGATTTTTTTCTTTTATTAAATCCTTCCCACAAATATAGGTTTAAAAAATTCATTGTATTTACTATGATTAGATACAATTTGATGTAATGATTTAGAAAATAAAACATTTCTTTTAGTTCTCATTATTGTTTGAACTAGAAAAAGTGTCTTCTCTCTTCAGTCTGTTCAGTTCAATGGCTAGCAGTGTGAGCATCGCCTAGATCCTGGAGATCTAGAAGATTGAATAGGGGATGCAGGAAACAGGATGTTGGAGTGTGCCAAAGTAGACCTCACTTTGAAATTTTCTGAAGGCTTGTAGGGTAGGTAGCACTGCAGCCTTGCATTTGTATGATATTTTTTTTTCCTGGTTAGATTTAGTTACGCATTTTAGTAGGGAAACTCCAGGAGATGGTGAAGGATGGAGAAACCTGGAGTGCTACAGTCCGTGGGTTTGCAAAGAATTGTATACACCTGAGCAACTGAACAAAAAAACAGCTACGAAGATTACATTGTGCTCTTTTCCTTGTATCATAGGAGCACATGATTTGGGTTTATCTTGATGCTAGTGATGTCAGCTTTAGTCCCTTGGTTAAGGTTGTTTTGCCTAAGTTTCTCTGCTGTTAAGTAACAAATTATTTCTTTTGTAGTTAGTAATTTGTGGTAAGATAGTTTTAGAATATGTAAATACCTTGTTTCTCTTGAAATTGTCTACCCACTGCTGTTAGCTTCCTTTGATAATTCTAAATTTAACAAATTGCTGCTCTGGTGGTTAGGAAGTGGTGATGTGCTAGTTCCATTGTTCCTTTACTGTTTGTTAGTTGACATTCTAGTGTAAGGAAAAGCTTTCCCTATCCCCCTTTGTATTTAAAAAGCATTTTTATGTACTTTAGAAAGCTTATATGGCCTCATGGCTTCTTAGTCAATGAATTATAATCCATCACTCTTGTTTTGAGGGTTAAATTCTTTCTAGATTTGTCTAGTTGAAGATCTGTTAAGCTGGCTCATTTCTACTTGCCATATTCTTACTCCCTGAGAATATCCTTAAACGATGGGATGTTTCAAGCTATACAGGAATTCACCTAAGTTTATATTCTTTATTTATTTTATGTTTGCATTTTTTACACTTTAATTTTACTTAAATTTTAAAACTTAAATTTTATTTAAAATCTTATTTTAAATTTATTTTATCTTTTTACATTTATAACTTTGATCCATTTGCAATTTATTCTTATATATATGGATCTAATTTTATCTTTTTCAATATGGGTAACAAGTTGTCCCAGGATCACTTACTATAAAATCTGTCTTTGCCCTAGTTACTTGAGATGCCACCTTTATTGTAGATTGAATTTTCATGTGTACTTACATTCTTTTCTACCGCTGCTCCTGCTAAGTTGTTTCAGTCGTGTCCGATTCTGTTTGACCCCATAAACGGCAGCCCACCAGGCTCCGCCGTCCCTGGGATTCTCCAGGCGAGAACACTGGAGTGGGTTGCCCTTTCCTTCTCCAATGCATGAAAACGAAAAGTGAAAGTGAAGTCATGTCCAACTCTTCACGACCCCATGGACTGCAGCCTACCAGGTTCCTCTGTCCATGGGATTTTCCAGGCAAGAATACTGGAGTGGGGTGCCATTGCCTTCTCCGTCTTTTCTACTAGTTTATCTAATTCATGCGTGCTGCTGCTAAGTCGCTTCAGTCGTGTCCGACTCTGTGCGACCCCATAGACGGCAGCCCAGTAGGCTCCTCTGTCCTTGGGATTCTCCAGGCAAGAACACTGACTGGAGTGGGTTTCCATTTCCTTCTCCAATGCGTGAAAGTGAAAAGTGAAAGTGAAGTCGCTCTGTCATCTCCAACGCTTAGCGACCCCATCCACTGCAGCCCGCCAGGCTGCTCCGTCCATAAACAGCTGTGTAGGGGAGTGAAGAGTTCTCTGCCTCTGATGCTGGTAGAAGAGTGAAACAGACCTGATGTGCAGAGAAAAGTGCTCCTAGGTGTTACGGCTCACTTCATTCTTACTGCATCAGCTGTCCTGGCTCAAAAGGAAAGTTATTCTGTTGTACATTACAGAATTTTACTTCTGTTTTGGAATAGCTCTCAAGAACAGAATGATTATAAAACAGTAGTGTCTTTCTTAAAAAAAAAAAGAGCAAGTGAGAAAGCTCTAACTGCAGAAATATAAAAGAACCGAGAATCTCCCTTTACAAAATGAAACTATATTTTATAAATCAGATAAATTAAAACAAAATACTGAGTTTTTATTTTTTAATTAATTTATTTTAGATGAAACAAAGATGAATATTTTTAATGATAAAAGGTACAATCTACAAACAAGATAGATGTCATAAAGCATCAGAAACAAGATACATAAAGCAAAAATCAGAAGAAATATAAGGGAAAAGAAAAACATATATATAATCATAGTGAGATGTATTAACATTTCTCTGAGAATATTTTATCAAATACAAAAAGATAAGAATAGGAGAATCTTAAATGATGTTATTAATACTTTATAATAGGTTTCTATTTATATTAATTTATATTAATCTTATATCCTCTACAAATATCTTTAAAATTTAGTATCTCATATGTTGTAATTAGATGTCCATAGACTATTTAGAGAAACTGACAAAAAGATAAATATTACTAAATTTCAAAAAGTAGAATTCTTTTTTGTGTATGAGTCAGTTATACATATACACATATATTATTTCTGAACTTATTTTCCATTATAAGTCACAAGATACAGAATATAGTTCCCTGTGAAAGTGAAAGTCACTGAGTCATGTCCAACTCTTTGCAACCCCATGGACTGTAGCCCACCAGGCTCCTCTGTCCGTGGAATTCTCCAGGCGAGAATACTGGAGTGTGTTGCCATTTCCTTCTCCAGGGTAATTTCCTGACCCAGGGATCGAACCCAGGTCTCCTGCATTGCAGGCGGATTCTTTACCATCTGAGCCACCAGGGAAGCCCTGTGCTTTATAATAAACCTTTGTTGCTTGTCGTGTATCTAATTTTTAAATTAGAAATCTAGCATTCTGTTTGTACTAAGTCAAACAAGTGATGAAGGTGAAAAAGGAGAGTGAAAAAGTTGGCTTAAAACTCAACATTCAAAAAACTAAGATCATGGCATCTGGTCCCATCAGTTCATGGCAAATAGATCAAGAAACATTGGAAACAATGACAGACTTTATTTTTTTGGGCTCTGCAGATCACTGCAGATGGTGACTGCAGCCATGAAATTAAAAGAGGCTTCCTCTTTGGAAGAAAGGCTATGACAAACCTAGACAGCATATTAAAAAGCAGAGACATCATTTTGCCAGCAAAGGTCCATCTAGTCAAGGCTGTGGTTTTCCTAGTAGTCATGTACAGATGTGAGAGTTGGACCATAAGGAAGGCTGAGGGCTGAAGAATTGATGTTTTCAAATTGTGATGTTGGATAAGACTTCTGAGAATCCCTTGAACTGCAAGATCAAACTAGTCAATCCTAAAGGAAGTCAGTCCTGATTATTCATTGGAAGGACTGATGCTGAAGCTGCTCTAATTCTTTGGCCACCTGATGTGAAGAGCTGATTTATTAGAAAAGACCTTGATGCTGGGAAAGATTGAAGGCAGCAGGAGAAGAGGACAAAAAGGATCAGATGGTTGTTTGACATCACCGACTCAATGGACATGAGTTTGAGCAAACTCCTGGAGATGTTGAAAGACAGGGAAGCCTGGTGTGCTGCAGTCCATGGGGTTGCAAATAGTCAGACATGACTGAGCAACTGAACAGCAAAAACAAGTGGAATCAAAATGTCACAAAGCTTTTGTTAGGCAAAAATTTATAAGTTTTCTAAAATATATATTATGCCTATTATTTATACAAGAGCTTTTCTACTACACTTAATAAAGGCTTCAGAAAGAACATAAAAAAGAGATGGGGAAATTGGAAAACGTAAACTAAATGAAATGGGAGCGGTGAATATGAAATAGAAAAAGTGAAACAAACTAGATAAAAGTAAAAGATCCTCATATAGTACAGGTTTTTTTTTTTTTATTGTTTTTGCCATACAATGTCATGATATCACCATGGGTTTACATATGCTTCCCCTCCAGAACCCCCCTCCCTCCTCCCTCTCCCCCGGGAAATCTCGCTGCACCAGCCCCGAGCATCAATCCTGGGCTGGCGATTGATTAGACATATGATAATTAACTTGTTTCAATGTCCTTCTCCCATATCATCCCACCCTTACCCTCATCCCCAAAGTCCACGAGTCTGTTCTATACATCTGCGTTCCTTTTGCTGTCTCGCATGTTGGGTTCTCGTTACTGTCTTTCTAAATTCCATATATATGTGTTAATATACTGTATTGTTGTTTTTGCTTCTGACTTACTTCACTCTGGATAATGGGCTCCAGTTTCGTCCATCTGAGTAGAATTGCTTCAAATGAATTTTTTTTTAATGCTGAGTAATATTCCATTGTGTATATGTACCACAGCTTTCTTATCCATTCATCAGTTGATGGGCATCTAGGTTGCTTCCATGCCCTGGCTATTGTAAACAATGCAACGATGAACATTGGGGTACAGGTGGCTCTTTCAATTCTGGTTTCCTCGGTGTATATGCCCAGCAGTGGGATTGCTGGGTCATATGGCAGGACTATTTGCAGCTTTTTAAGGAACCTCCACACTGTTTTCCATAGTGGCTGTACTAGTTTACATTCCCACCAACAGTGTAGGAGAGCTCCCTTTTCTCCACATCCTCTCCAGCATTTATTGCTTGTAGACTTTTGGATTACAGCCATTCTGACTGGTTTAAAGTGATACCTCATTGTGGTTTTGATTTGCATTTCTCTGATAATGAGTGATGTTGAGCATCTTTTCATGTGTTTGTTAGCCATTCTTATGTCTTCTTTGGAGAAATGTCTGTTAAGTTCTTTGGCCCACTTTTTGATTGGGTCGTTTATTTTTCTAGAATGGAGCTGCAGGAGTAGTTTGTATATTTTTGAGATTAATTGTTTGTCCGTTGCTTCATTGGCTATTATTTTCTCCCATTCTGAAGGCTGTCTTTTCACCTTTGACTTTGTTTTTAAATTGTTAGACTATCTGATTTTTTTCTGTTTTAAGAAAGCCAGTCAATTAAAACATTCTGTGGTACCTTGGAAATTTGTTTTTTATTATATCTGTAGTTCATGTTGGCCAGTTCAGTTCAGTCGCTTAGTCATGTCTGACTCTTTGCGACCCCATGGACTGCAGCACGCCAGGCATCCCTGTCCATCACCAGCTCCCGGAGTTTAACCAAACTCAAGTCTATTGAGTCGGTGATGCCATCCAAGCATCTCATCCTCTGTCGTCCCCTTCTCCTCCTGCCTCCAATCTTTCCCAGCATCAGGGTCTTTTCCAGTGAGTCAGTTCTTCGCATGAGGTGGTCAAAGTATTGGAGTTTTAGTTTCAACATCAGTCCTTCCAATGAACACTCAGGACTGATCACCTTTAGGACTGGTTGGATCTCCTTGCAGTCCAAGGGGACTCTCAAGAAGTCTTCTCCAACACCACAGTTCAAAAGCATCAATTCTTTGGCACTCAGCTTTCTTTATATTCCAACTCTCACATCCATACATGACTACTGGCAAAACTATAGCTTTGACTAGACGGACCTTTGTTGGCAAAGTAATCTCTGCTTTTTAATACCCTGTCTAGGTTGTTCATAACTTTCCTTCCAAGGAGTAAGCGTCTTTTAATTTCATGGTGCAGTCACTGTCTGCAGTGATTTTGGAGCCCAGGAAAATAAAGTCTGCTGCTGTTTACACCATGTATAGATTATTCTGTGGTCTGTGGAAGGGGATTAGGTGTTAGTATGCCTGGAAGATTTGCATAGCTGAGTTTTATATTATCTGTTTGTTGATCTGTATATTTATCTATTTTTGCCTTAAGGAAAATCTAAATGTCAAACTGGTGGAAAATCAAAGAGGACAATTCAAGGCACTCATAAAACAGCAAAACAGGTATAGCATATGTAACTTTATTTTTTGCTTTTAATTTCAGTTATAAATCTACTTTCTCAGGATTTGTTTATTATGTTTTATCTTCATATAAAAATTTAATGTAACAGCTTTTATTTAACAAATGTGTATAGCATGTTGTGTGTCTAACTTGTACTAAATACTTTATATAGATTAATTTGCTTCTTATAACAACCCTTCGATGTCATTGGCATTATTATTATTTTCATTTACAAATGAGGAAACTGAGGTAGAGAGAGTTTATGTAACTTACTAGTGTGTAACACAGCCAAGATTTGAACCCATTCCATCAGTTTCTACATTTTACACTCTTAACTCTGTGGCACATTCCACATTTGTGAGTTCTTCTGTGATCTATTTTCTCAGTATAATGATGTCTTTCAATTGTAGGATAATCAAGATGTATTGAATCTAAAATTTTTTAAATTATTCTACTAGAATCTTAGAACACAAGCCTACCTTATTTTTAAAAATGTTTCCGCATATTTATAGTTAGCTTTGTAATCTATAGATATTTTCTCTGAACTCTTCATACAATTTTAGTTTGATGTTATCAAATATACTGATATGTATTATGTAAACCAAAAATTATGCATAAGGAAAACATGGACTTATAATCAAGGTGGCATTGTGAGTCCATAAAATATTCTCCACTTCTCACATACAAGAGGCATAAATGATAAAAATATTTTTTTTAGTGTGTAATATTCAGTAGCTAATTTCCACAAGGTTTTTTCTAAAAATTATTTTTAAATTTGCTTTATCATTTTGAGTTGGTTTCTGCCATACAGTATTTTTTTCTTTTTAATTAAAGAGACAAAGGATTTTCAAGAATAAAATAAAAATCCCGGTGGGTAAGGAGTAAAACAAACAAAAATATTCATAGGTAAATGGAGTTGAGGACACACACTTACTAGACAAGTCCTATGGGATAAATAAGGCTGAAACACCCTGACTGTACTGGGAAAACAGATCCAGACTCATGATATAAAACTTTAGGTTTGTGCAATATTCTGCACTAGGAGACAAAGAATGCTACCATCTGCCTGGGGTTGTGTGTGGCCTGTGATAATTGACATCTGAAGCAATAAAGGAGATTGGCCCTCTGGCTCATGACTAGGTCTGCTATATTCTTGAAGGGTGAGAGCTTTAAGTCCCCAATAAAAGACCTCTGAAGGTGGGACCATGGTGGGCCAGATGATGGTAACCATAAAACTAGTACACATGGAGTGAGTGTGAGCAAAGGGAAAAACTAAAGTAAAAGAAACAAATGCAAAATAAGTTGCAAAATAAAATATCAAAGCACGTGGGGAAAAAATATAAGATATAAACAACACGTTCCACAAATGAGAGAGGAGGTAATGAAAAAAGGTCACTTCTTAACAATCTTATTTATTTATTTATTTTTGGCTGTGCTGGGTCTTCATTGCTGTGTGCGCTTTTCTCTAGTTGTGGCCAGTGGGGGCTCCCCTCTAGTTGTGGTGTGTGGGCTTCTTACTGCAGTGGCTTCTCTTGTTACGGAGCACAGGCTCTAGAGCACCCGGGCTTCAGCAGTTTTGGGCTCTGCAGCATAGGCTACAGATAGAAGCCCGTGTGGTACACGGGCTTAGTTGCTCCGAGGCACATGGATCATCCCTGAACAGGGATTGAACCCATGTCTCCTGTGTTGCCAGGTGGATTCTTTACTACTGAGCCATCAGGGAAGGCCCTAAAAGTTATTTTTTTGAAAGAGGATTTTCAAATAAGTGAGTTGCAATTCCTCAAAGGAAAGAGGAAATTAAAAAAAAGAAAATTCTGAAATAAAAGATGGATGTTAATTTTGAACATTTATAGATAAAAGTGAACATCTTAGAAATGAAAATGTCAGTGAAATTTTAAAAATCTGCAATTAGTAAGAATAAATGATGGACTGAACAAAGAGATTAAAGAGAGAATTTGCAAATTGAAAGATATTACTTAAGAGGATTTAGAACATATCTCAGAGAACTGAAGAGATGAAAAATAGGAAAGAGAAATTGATTGAGAAATTCTAACATATGCCTTCTAGGACTTTTGAAATAGAGGATGAATAGTGGGCATGCAATATTTGGAGAAAATACTGTTGCTATTTTCCTTACTTTGAGTTCTCAAGAGGGTAACTGTAGAGCTGAGCAGGCTACGTAAAAATAGATTTATACTTAGATACATTGTAGAGAAGGGCTGTGGTAAAGTACCTGCCTGCCAGTCCAGGATCCCCTGGAGGAGGAAATGGCAACTCACTCCAGTAAACTTGCCTGGAGAATCCCATGGACAGAAGAGCGTGGCGGGCTACAGTCTATAGAGCTGCACAGAGTCAAACATGACTGAGCAACTTAGCATGCACGCACATTCTAGAGAACCCACAAAATGTTAGAGTTAAGGATAAAACTCTTAAAACCCCAGGAAGTAAACAGAACCACAGAGGAATAACAATAACCCTTGTTATGAACAAAAGAAGAGTGGAGCACCTGCAGTTACAAGGCTAAGTAACTCTTAATTGAGAATTCTGTGCCCATTCAAATGATAATTCATGTGAATAATTCACTGTGCCAGTGAAATAAAGCCATTTTTAGATGTACAAATGCTAAGGATTTGCCACCTACAGACCGTTAATGAAAGGACTATTAAAGATATAATTCAACAAAGAAGAAAAGGTAACCTGGAGGAGGAAGGTAGATGAAAAGGTAGCTGTAAAATATGTCAGTAAATCTCATTCATTATTGATGTTTTTAAAAAATACACAGTTAAATTTAGAAAGGTGGAGCTACAATCTTAAACAGTATTAAGACATAGAAGATAGATTGTAGGAGTTTGGAGGGAAGTTAGTGTGATAAAATCCTTGTCTTCTTTAAGAAGGAGTCTTTGTTTAAGGCTAGCTACTAAAGGAAGAAAACAAGCGGGCGCAATTTCCAAATAAACAGAGGAAAAGAGAAAGTGAATAAATCAAAGCTTACCCACTCCAGTATTCTTGGGCTTTCCTGGTGGCTCAGATGGTAAAGAATCTTTTTGCAATGCAGGAGACCTGGCTCTATCTCTGGGCCGGGAAGATCCCCTGGGGAAGGGAGTGGCTACCCACGCCAGTATTCTTGCCTGGAGAATTTCATGGATTGTATAGTCTTGGGATTGCAAAGAGTCAGACACAGCTGAGTGACTTTCACTTTCAACCAAAAAGAAGACAAGAGAAAGAAAAAAAAGAGGAAAAATTATAGTAAGTGAAAAACATGAAAGATAGTGGTAGATATTAAATATAAATATTTTAGCAAGCATAATACATGTAAACTAATTAAATTCAGTTCCTAAAAGTCAAGATGGTTGAATTAAACTTTTCATTTTAAATTGAACTATATACTGCTTAATTTAAGATTGCCAGGAGAAATATCAGTAACCTCAGATATGCAGATGACACTACCTTTATGGCCGAAAGCAAAGAGGAACTAAAGAGTCTCTTGATGAAGGTGAAAGAGGAAAGTGAAAAAGCTGGCTTCAAACTCAACATTCAAAATACTAATAAGATCATGGCATCTGGTCCCATCACTTCATGGCAACTAGATAGGAAAACAATGGAAACAGTGACAGACTTTATTTTCTTGGGCTCTGCAGATCACTGTGGATGGTGACTGGGAGCCAGGAAATTAAAATACTTTTGTTCCTTGGAAGAAAAGCTGTGACAAACCTAGACAGCATGTTAAAAAGCAGAGACATTACTTTGCCGACAAAGGTCTGTATAGTTACAGCTCTGGTTTTTCCAGTAGTTAAGTATGGATGTGAGTTGGACCCTAAAGAAGGCTGAGCACTGAAGAATGGATGCTTTTGACTTGTAATGTTGGAGAAGACTTAAGGAGATCAAAGTAGTCAATCCTAAAGGAAGTCAATCCTGAATATTCATTGGAAGGACTGATGCTGAAACTGAAGCCCAATACTTTGGCCACATGATGCAAAGAGCTGACTCATTAGAAAAGATCCTGATGCTGGGAAAGATTGAAGGCAGGAGGAGAAGGAGATGACAGAGGATGAGATGTTTGTATGGCATTATCAACTCAATGGACATGAGTTTGAGCATTCTTCAGGAGATGGTGAAGGAAAGGGAAGCCTGGCATGCTGCAGTCCATGGGATTGCAAAGAGTCAGACACGACTGAGTGACTGAGTAACAGCAGATATACTGCTTATAAGAGACACATTTAAAAAGTCAAGGAAAGGTTTGAAACAAAGAAAGAGAAAAAAATCCAGGCAAAATACTTTATGTTTTAGATGTACTCTAAAGCTAGAATAGTAGTATTCATATCAAACCAGGTGAAAGTCAACATGAAAAGCATTGATAACAGAAAGATGGAAATTATATAATGGTAAAATGAATAATCATGCAAGAAGTATAAAAGTACAAATCTTTTAGGTACCTAACAGCATAGACTTGAAATATTTAAAGCTCAGTCTAATAGAATTACAAGGGGGAAAGGTGTATTCATGATCTTAGTGGTAAATATTAATATCGTTTACTCAGAAACTGATAGATCAAGCAGAAAAAATGGCAAGAATATAGAATTAAGATAGAATTATCCTTGAGCTCATATAAATACATACATGTGTGTGTATATGTGTATATTCATTGGCACTCAAATAGTGTACACAAAGCATATGCAAAAATTGATCACTTCCTAGGTTATAAAGAAGTCTCAGTAAATAAAAGTCAGACAAGAGTATAGAATCCAGACACAACCTGTTCTCTGACTGTAATGGAATTAAATCAAAGTGAAATATAAGATTTTCACATAATATAAAAAAAAATTATTGATAGGCTAAAGAAGTTATGACCAACCTAGACAGCATATTAAAAGGTAGAGACATTACTTTGTCAACAAAGATCCGTCTAGTCAAGGCTATGGTTTTTCCAGTAGTCATGTATGGATGTGAGAGTTGGACTATAAAGAAAGCTGAGCGCCAAAGAATTGATGCTTTTGAACTGTGGTGTTGGAGAAAACTCTTGAAAGTCCCTTGGACTGCAAGGAGATCCAACCAGTCCATCCTAAAAGAGATCAGTCCTGGATGTTCATTGGAAGGTCTTATGTTGAAGCTGAAACTCCAATACTTTGGCCACCTGATTTGAAGAACTGATTCATTTGAAAAGACCCTGATGATGGGAAAGATTGAGGGCAGTAGGAGAAGGGGACGACAGAGGATGAGATGGTTGGATGGCATCACTGACTCAATGGACATGAGTTTGGGTGGGCTCTGGGAGTTGGTGTTGGACAGGGAGATCTGGCGTGCTGCGATTCATGGAGTCACAAAGAGTCGGACACAACTGAGCAACTGAACTGAACTGAAAGAACAAATAAGAAAATAAAAAATTTAAATTATCTGGAAGGATATATTTATGACATTGAATTACAAGAAGCTTTCTTAAGTAAGACAAAAGCATAATTGATGAATATATTAAAATTTGTATACTGAAAATCTTAAGATGAGCCTGCCTGGGAGAAGATACCATATATTAAGACTTTGTAAAAGCTAAAATTCATCAGTAAAAGGACAAATAACCCAATAAAAAATGGGGGAAACTTGAATAGCCTGTAAACCTATGAAAAGATGCTCAGATTCAGTAATTTTCAGGGAAATATCTCTGCATTACTCATGAAATCCTACCACTTTGCCCTCTAGAAGTAGGTTTATCATCAGCAAAATTTTCTTTGTTCCTCTTTTCTCTGAACATTCCCTTCACCTTCTTGTTCTAGCTAAATACTAACTAACCTGTGGGGATACTGCTTCTCCCACAGTTGTTTTAAGTAGTGGTTGTTTCTCTCCCACCTCGCCCTCACAGCACTCCTTCCTACCTCTGATCCTAAAGGTAGGTTATGTTTCCTGCTTCTTCCTCACTGATACTTCAGGCAGTCTTTTTCCCACCTCCTCAAACTCCTCAGATTTGAAGCACATGCCATCAGGCTGTACCATCCGCTTCCCCTTCTTGTTGCAGCACTTAAATAGAATTCCAGGTCACTTCTCCTTATTCCTAGAAGGTATACATTTCAGGCTCAATGTGTGCATGCTCACCATTTGCTATCCTCTAAGTTTCTTACATTGCTTTCCCCCAGTGGTTTTCTCTTCTGCTCATTCCGGTGGTCTTGCCTTGTTCTCACTAGCAGTGACTCTCCTGGGATCTCAGTCTCAGCCATCCCTCTTGTACCTGTCATCTTTCTTTCTTAATTTTTCTCTCTGATCATGTGACTCTAATATTCTTTGAAGTCTATAGATTCCATGCAATCTATAATTTACTGATCCTACCACCCTTTCATTATCCCTTATACTCCATATAAGGAAAACAATAGAATGGAAAAACTAGAGATCTCTTCAAGAAAATTAGAGATACCAAGGGAATATTGCATACAAAGATGGGCACAATAAAGGACAGAAATGGTATGCACCTAACAGAGGGAGAAGATACTAAGGAGAGGTAGCAAGAATACACAGAAGAACTATACAAAAAAGATCTTCATGACCCAGATAACCGCGATGGTGTGATCACTCACCTAGAGTCAAATATCCTGGAATGAGAAATCAAGTGGGCCTTAGGAAGCATCACTACAAACAAACCTAGTGGAGGTGATGGAATTTCAGTCGAGTATTTAAAATACTAAAAGGTGAGGCTGTTAAAGTGCTTCACTCAATATGCCAGCAAATTTGGAAAACTCAGCAGTGGCCAAGGACTGAAAAAGGTCAGTTTTCATTCCAGTGGAAAACTCAGCAGTGGCCAAGGACTGAAAAAGGTCAGTTTTCATTCCAGTCCCAAAGAAAGGCAAAGCCAAAGAATGTTTGCACAATTGTACTCATCTCACATGCTGGCAAAGTAATACTCAAAATTCTCCAAGCCAGGCTTCAGCAATACATGAACCATGAACTTTGAGATGTTCGGGCTGGATTTAGAAAAGGCAGAGGAACCAGACATCAGATTGCCAACATCTGCTGGATCATCAAAAAAGCAAGAGAGTTCCAGAAAAACATCTATTTCTGCTTTATTGACTATGCCAAAGCCTTTGACTGTGTGGATCACAATAAACTGTGGAAAATTCTGAAAGAGATGGGAATACCAGACCATCTGACCTGCCTCCTGAGAAATCTGTATGCAGGTCAAGAACCAAGAGTCAGAGCTGGACATGGAACAACAGACTGGTTCCAAATCAGGAAAGGAGTACGTCAAGGCTGTGTATTGTCACCCTGCTTAGTTAACTTATGTGCAGAGTACATCATGTGAAATGCTGGGCTGGATGAAGCACAAGCTGGAATCAAGATTGCCAGGAGAAATATCAGTAACCTCAGATATGCAGATGACACCATCTTTATGGCAGAAGAAGAACTAAAGAGCTTCTTGATGAAAGTGAAAGAGGAGAGTGAAAAAGTTGGCTTAAAACTCAACATTCAGAAAATGAAGATCATGGCATCTGGTTTCATCACTTCATGGCAAATAGATGGGGAAACAATGGAAACAGTGAGAGACTTTATTGTTTTGGGCTCCAAAATCACTGCAGATGGTGACTGCAGCCATGAAATTAAAAGATGCTTGCTCCTTGGAAGAAAAACTATGACGATCCTAGACAGCATGTTAAAAAGCAGAGACATTACTTTGCCTTCAAAGGTATGGTTTTTCCAGTAGCCATGTATGGATGTGAGAGTGGGACTATAAAGAAATCTGAACACTGAAGAATTGATGCTTTTGAACTGTGGTGCTGGAGAAGACTCTTGAGAGTCCCTGGGACTCCAAGGAGATCCAACCAGTCCATCCTAAAGGAAATCAGTCCTGAATATTCATTGGAAGGAGTGATGGTGAAGCTGAAACTCCAATACTTTGGCCACCTGATGTGAAGAACTGACTCATTGGAAATGCCTCTGATGCTAGGAAAGATTGAAGGCGGGAGGAGAAGGGGATGACAGAGGATGAGATGGTTGGATGGCATCACTGACACGATGGAAATGAGTTTGAGTAGTCTGTGAGAGTTGGTGATGGACAGGGAAGCCTGGAATGTTGCAGTCCATGGGATTGCAAAGAGTCAGACACGACTGAGCGACTGAACTGAATTGAACTGAGTACTTCATATGGCCACATTTTCCTGGGAATCCACCTAAGATTCTGTGGTTTGTCTGTCATAATTATGTTCTTGCATATTCTCCCGACTGTCTGGCTACTCTGTCCCTTAGTAGTTCATGTTTGACAGAGCTGTCCTCATTATAGCCACCTTTATACCTATTCTGCTCTGCACTCTTGCCTTTAAATGTAGCTGGAGAAAAGTATCAATTATGTTGAATAGGCTTTTTTGACCTTTATGACCAGTCTCCCTATATGACTAATTCTGTCCCAAAGTCTTATTTCATGTCCCTAGTTATTCATTTCTGCTCAGATCCCATGGGCATTAAAAGGAGATAATAAAAGAATACTATGAACAGTCCTTTTTCACAGATTACCAGGACTAAATGAACTGATTGCTTGAAAGACATATTCTGTGAAAACTCACTCCAGATGAAATAGGCACTCTGAATAAATCTAAATCTGTTAAAGAGATTAAGTCAATAATTAATAACTTTCCAAAATAGAAAGTACCAGGTCGAGATGGATTCATTGTTGAATTCTACCAAGCATTTTAGGAAGAAATTATATAAGTTCTCTACAGTTCATTTTAGAGGGCACAAGCAGAGGGAATACTTCCTAACACATTTTATGAGGCTGACATTACCACCAAAACCAGAGAAAGACACTACAAGAAAACTGCAGACCAGTGACTCTCATGAACATTGATGTAAAAATTCTCAACAAAATATTAGCAAGTCATATCCCACAATATTTAAAAAGAATGACACCATGAGCAAGTGTGGTTTATCCCAAATGTGCAAGATTGATTCATCATTTGAAAATAAATCAGTGGAATTCATCACAGCAGCAGGCTAAAAAAAAAAAAATCCTGTTATATCAACAGATGCAGGAAAAAAAATTTGACTAAATTCTCCAACTATAAAAGATGATGAAAGTCTTTTTAATAGGCTAGGAATAGAGGGGAACTTCCTCAACTTAATTAAAAAAAACTAAAACCCTATAGCTAACATGATCCTAATGGAGAAACTAGAAGCTTTCCCGTTAAGGTCAGTTATGAGGCATTGCTTTTCAACATTGTGATAGAAGTTCTAGTTCATGCAATAATACAAGAAAAGGGAATACAGGATAAACAGATTGGGAAGGAAGAAATAAAACTATCTTTGTTCATAGATGACATGATCATATATGTAAGAAATCTGACAGAATCAACCAAAAAACTCCTATAACTAGTAACAGATTATAGAAGGTTGCAAGATACAAGATTAACATACAAAAGTCAGTTGCTTTCTTGTGTACCACCAATGAGTTAGTGGTATTTGAAATTAAATACATAGTACTGTTTTATATCAGCACTCCTCAAAATTAAATAAGTAAGTATAAATTTAACAGAATATTTAGAAGATTTATATGAGTATAATGGTAAAACTTTGATAAGTGAAATTAAAGCACTAAATAAATGGAGAGATGTTCCATGTTCATGAATAGGAAGACTCAATATTGTCAGGATATAATTTCTTTGCATTTTGAAGAATATAATCAATACAATCCAAATTATCTTATATGTATCAATAAACTTCTAATGTGTATATGGCAAAGCAAAAGACACAGAATAGACAACACAGTATTGAAGGAGAAGAACAAATTTGGAAGGCTGACACCAACCAACTGTAAGACTTACTATAAAGCTGTAGTAATCAAGGCAGTGTGATACTGGCAGAAGAAAAGACAAATAGATATATGCAACAGAATAGAAAGCCCAGAAATGGACCCCCACACACAACAGTCAACTGACCCTTTACAAAGGAGCAAAGCCAATAAATGGTGCAAAAATAGTATTTTCAACAAATAGTGCTGGAACAACTGGACATCTATAGGGGGGAAAAGAAAAGAATCCAGACACAGACCTTACATTCTTCACAAAAAATTAACTCAGAATGAACCATTGACCTTAAATGTAGAAGTCTAAAACTCCTAGATGGTAACGTTGGAGAAGACCTAAAAGCCCTTGGGTATGGTAATGACTTTAGGTACAGTAACAAAGGCAGTGATTCCTGAAAGAAATCATTGATAAGCTGGATTTCATTAAAATTAGAAACTGCAAAGAACAATGTCAAAAGAATGAGAAGACAAGTCACAGACTTGGGAGAATATATTTGGAAAAAGACATCTGATAAAAGATGTCCAATAACATCTGATAACATGAGGTAACTGTTATCCAGTATATACAAAGAAGTCTTAAAACTCAACAGTAAGAAACAACCTGATTGAAAAATGAGCTGAAGATCTTAACAAGTGGCTCACCAAAGAGGATGTACAGATAGCATATGAAAAGGTATGCCACATCATATGCATATTTTCATCAGGGAAATGCAATTTGAAATGAGCTACCATCACGCACCTATTAGAATGACCCAAATTGGGAACTCTGACAACTCCAATTGCTGGTGAGAATGAAGAGCCGCAGAAATTCTCATTTAATACTGATGGGAATTCAGAGTGAGAATTCAGCTACTTGGAAGTACAGTTTGGCAGTTTCTTACAAAAGTAAATATACTCTTACCTTGTGATTCAACAGAAAGTCATGCCCTTGGTATAGATGAAGATGAGTTGAAAACTTAGGTCTGCACCAAAATATGTACATGATTTATAGCAGCCTTCTTTATAATTGACAAAACTTGGATGCAACGAAGATGTTGTTCAGTAGATGAATGGATAAATAAACCGTGGTACATCTAGACAATGGAATATTATTCAGCTCTAGAAAGAAATGATCTATCAGGCCATGAAAAGACATAGAGGAAATTAATTGTATATTATTAAGTAAAAGAAGCCAATCTGAAAAGGTTACATACTGTGTGATTCTAACCTTAAGAGGTTTTGGAAAGATTAAATATGTAGACAAAAGATCAGTTGTTGCCAGACGTTTGGGTCCATAGGTTTCGTCAGGTTATCAGGGGGAGTTGACAAGAGTTCTGAGAGAGGCAAGTGAGAAATCTGTTTTCCCCTTCCCCTTTACCATTCTTTTTCTTTATTTTTTCCTTGTTTTCTCTCAAAAGTGATTGATTAAATTAGTATATAGCATTTGTTATTTTGAATTTTATTTAAAACATGAAGTTCAGTTGTGTTTAACTTTTTCCAAAAGTTTAGATCACTTTGTCTTCTGTTCCATATCTTGGAAACAAGGCACAGTAAGCCATAGCAATGAGATCAGTTCAGTCACTCAGTCGTGTCCAACTCTTTGTGGCCTCATGGACTACAGCACGCCAGGCTTCCCTGTCGTGTCCTTTCCTGTCCATCAGCAACTCCCAGAGCCTACTCAGAGTCAAGTCCATCACATTGGTGATGCCATCCAACCATCTCATCCTCTGTTGTCCCCTTCTCCTCCCACCTTCAATCTTTCCTAGCATCAGGGTCTTTTCAAATGAGTCAGCTCTTTGCATCAGGTGGCCAAAGTATTGGGGTTTCAGCTTCAGCATCAGTCCTTCCAATGAATATTCAGGACTGATTTCCTTTAGGATGGACTGGTTAGATCTCCTTGCAGTCCAAGGGACTCTCAAGAGTCTTCTCCAGCACCACAGTTCAAAAGCATCAGTTCTTCAGCACTCAGCTTTCTTTGTAGTCCAACTCTCACATCCATTCATAACTACTGGAAAAACCATAGCTTTGACTAGTAACCTTTGTTGGTAAAGTAATGTCTCTGCTTTTTAATATGTTGTCTAGGATCATCATAGTTTTTCTTCCAAGGAGCAAGTGTCTTTTAATTTCATGGCTGCAGTCACCATCTGCAGTGATTTTGGAGCCCAAAACAATAAAGTCTCTCACTGTTTCCGTTGTTTCCCCATTTGTTTGCCATGAAGTGATGGGACTGGATGCCATGATCTTCATTTTCTGAGTGTTGAGTTTTAAGCCAACTTTTTCACTCTCCTCTTTTACTTTCATCGAGAGGCTCTTTAGTTCTTCACTTTCTGCCATAAGGATGGTGTCATCTGCATATCTGAGGCTACTGATATTTCTCCTGACAATCTTGATTCCAGCTTGTGCTTCATCCAGCCCAGCATTTCGCATGATGTACTTTGCATAGAAGTTAAATAAGCAGGGTAACAATACACAGCTTTGACATACTCCTTTCCTGATTTGGAACCAGTCTGTTGTTCCGTGTCCGGTTCTAACTCTTGGTTCTTGACCTGCATACAGATTTCTCAGGAGGCAGGTCAGGTGGTCTGGTATTCCCATCTCTTTCAGAATTTTCCACAGTTTATTGTGATCCCCACAGTCAAAGGGTCTGGTGTAGTCAGTAGAGCAGGAGTAGATGTTTTTCTGGAACTCTCTTGCTTTTTCGATGATCTGGTGGATGTTGGTAATGAATTAGTTATCTAATTTTTAATCTTGGATTTGCCGCTTAGTGTGAGACTTTGGGTTTATCATTTAATTTAGCTGCACCTAAGTTTTCTCATGTATAAAATGGAGCTATTACTAGTAACTTAGCTGGGCTTCTCTGGTAGCTCAGTGGTAAAGAATCTGCCTGCCAAAGCAGGAGACATGGGCTCAATCCCTGGTCCGGAAAGGTCCCACATGTCTTGGGGCAGCTAACCTGTGTGCCACAACTATTGAGCCTGTACCCAGAGCCTGGGAGCCACAACTGCCGAGCACGCATGCTGCAGCTGCTGAAGCTCTCGTGCCTAGAGCCCCTGTTCTGCAGCAAAAAACGCCACCATGGTGAGAAGCCTGCACACCGCAACTAGAGAGGAACCTCTACTTTGTCACAACTAGAGAAACGCCCGTGCAGCAATGAAGATCCAGCACAGCCAATAAATAACTAAATAAAAAATAGTAACTGTGATAAAAATTACTTCAAAGTTTAAATGAAGTATAGCTATATGGAAAGCACTTAACACAGTGCCTGGCACATAGCAAGCATGCCATGAATGTTAAGTGCTGCTGCAATTATTATTATCACTGCCGTTATTTTTATCAGTGGTTGGTAAAGAACCCTATATTTTGAAACTTTTTACCGACTTATCAGATAATTTGACCTGTCTCTTCTACCTTTCTTTACAAGTTTGGCAGTTTTGCCATTAGTTTATTCACATTTTTCTTTGCACATATTTCTTCTCCTCTTTGTCTTTCCTCCTCTAATCACAGCTAACATCATATGGGTACTTACTGTGCCAGGTGCTTTGTGAAATGCTCTGTGAACAGTGAGGTTCTGTCATTCAGCCTTTTAACTGGGTCACCAAATTGAATCTTACTAAGCCTTAGTTTTATCATGTTCAAAATAGGGACAGTAATATTTGTCCTGTCTTTATATTAATACTTTGTTTTGAATATTAAATGATATGTTTTCAAGAAGGTGGGACAAATTTGAGCGAGTAGCATTGACATATGTACACTACGATGTGTGAAATAGCTAGGTAGCGGGAAGCAGCTGTATAGCCCAGGGAGGGAGCTATATGTGATGACCTAGAGGGGTAGGATAGGGGGCAGGAGGGAGCCTGGCAGGAAGGGCATGTATGTCTACTTACAGCTGATTCACATTGTTGTAAGCAGAAACCAACACAGCACTGTAAAGCAATTGCTGGTTAGTTGCTAAGTTACTGTACTACCCCCTGGACTGTAGCCCTCCAGGCTTCACTGTTCATGGGATTTCTCAGGCAGAAACACTGGCGCGGGTTGCCATTTCCTTCTCCAGGGGATCTTCCAGACCCAGGCATCACACCTGTATCTCCTGCTTGACAGGCTGATTCTTTACCACTGAGCCACCAGGGAAAGTGTATAAAACAATTATCCTGGAATTTAAAAAAGCCCTTTATAAAATAAAATAAATGTGCAAATATAGAGTATTACTATTTTTGTCAAACTTAAATGTCAGATTTGCATAGTACATTGCCCTTCAGATGGAATTACCTAGATGTAATTATTCCTTTCTAGAGTCTTTCTTAATAGAAGTCTCACATAGAGCAATCACAGAGAATAGAAACATCTTAACCTGAAAGTAGTTTTGCCTGTTATGCATTTTAAGAAAGGTTGGTTAAAGTATTTGAATAATATACATATGGATACATGATAGAGTAAAAACATAAATGAGTGAAGATGAGTTATAGTATTTTCGAGAATTTCATGTCTGAGTTCACAGAAAGCTACTAGTGCTTCGCTGATTATTCTAGAAAAAGTTTGTGATGGAGGCATGATTCAGGAAAATTTAAGTTAATTTTAAGTTTGTTTGGAATATCAGGAAAGAAATGAGGTGGTCTGGAATATCTGGTAAGGGGCTGTTAGCACAGGGCCTTGGGGTGCAGTGTAACAGGAAGTCAGTGGTGTAATTGCAGAGCTCTAACTGGAAGGTGGTCTCCTGTGGCTCTGTGATCTTGGACAAACCAGCCTCTAAATCTCAGTTTTCTAAGCTGTAAAGTACAGCTAATAATACATACTTTAAAATTTGTATAAGGGAATATTTGCCATCATAATTAAATCATTACTACTAGAGTTGGAAGGTACTTGGAGAGGCGTTAAGGCAAAGGTTTTGTGGGTTGTTGATGATTACTTTAAATTTTATTGCTTGAGTGTTAAGAATTTGGGCCTGGATTAGGACTGTCAGATAAAATATTTACTAATTTTTATTTGCTGGGTCTGACAGCCTTCGTCTGATTGAGGGACTGTGGAAGGAGGATGAGCAGCTCCATCTCAGCCTCTTAAGTGTGTGTGTCTTTGTGTGTGTAAATGTTTTGTTTGCTTGCCTTTTGGTAATGAAGATTCTATATAAGCCAAAGGCTGGCTATAAACGAGTTTTGAAGTATATAAATCACTGTTACATTGAACGCCAAAGCGTAAAACAAAACTGCAGCCTATTAGCTTCTATTTTGGGTGTTCTTCACTCTGGGACTCTTATATGAAGAAGTGGAAAACAAACAAGTTAATAGGAATGGCTTACACACATACAGGACAACCCAAAGAAACTTGGGACTGTTTGCCGTTCCAACTGTGGTGCAAGTATTTATTTACTTATCAGTTTAAGTAGCCGCAGAGAGATAAGCAACTCGTTTGTACTTCTAGTGAGAAGGTTCAAGTCTTCCTGTAAACTACACACTCATGTTTGTGGTGGAATGATTCTTCAGTAGTTTATAAAAGTATAGAATATAATCTTGTATTTCCAAAATCTGCCTGTGCAACCGAGGAAAGACTGGGTCATATACTTTATTTGGTGAATCTGCTCTGCAGCCGATGCTTGTTTTCACTCATCAGTATTCTTTTCTAGTAAATTGTTTTGTGTTTATATATTGATTTTTACTTTTAGTGGAAAAATGGTTTAAGATAAAATTAAGTAACTGAATATAAGTAGAGAATGTCATTTCTAAATGAAAAGAATATATGCCAGCAATTTCACAATGATGAAATGGGTATCTATTATTTGTTAATGTATTTAAATGTGCCATACATGTATTTTAGTAAACCAGGAGCCCTTTTAGTGCTCCTTTTCGACCAAGATTCTATTCATCACTAAAATCATCCTAATTTTCAATGAGACATATAATTGATATTATAAACCTGCTGGTTTTATTTAAAATGAGAACCTTTGTTATGGTGAATTCAGTGTGATGTAAGATGAAAAAAAGGACATCATGTTTTTAAGTATTTATGTTGAAAAATGTGATTTATACAAAAATCTAGTTCCTGGAGGCATCAAAAATTTTTTTCCCATGTTGTATTTCATCAGAACACTACAGTAGACTGTAAAATGACATCATCTACAACTGGAGATAAACACTTTGATAAAAGTCCCACTAAAACAAGACACCCTCGGAAAGTTGATCTAAGAGCTCGATACTGGGCATTTCTCTTTGACAATCTTCGCCGGGCAGTAGATGAAATCTATGTGACTTGTGAATCAGATCAGAGTGTGGTGGAATGTAAGGTAAGGTTTGCTTTAAGTTTTTGTAATCCATTTGAAGTCAGATTCGTTAGTTTTTGCTATATCTAACTTGATTATTTACCTCTGTATACAGTCCTTCAGTATTAACTATAGTTTCCATGCTATACACTAGATCCTCACAACTTACTCATCTTAAAACTGAAAGTCTATACCCTTTACCAGCATCTCCCTATTTCCCCTGTTACTTGCAGCCACTATTTTACTGTCGGCTTCTGTGAATGCATCCAGTTTTTCTTTGTTTTGATTTTTTAAGATTACCCTTGTTGTTTGCATTACCTAATTGTGTACTTTTATACTATGTGCAAGATTTGGTCGAAAATTGTCTTGATACGTAGTCCTAGGCGAGCAGTTAAAGGGTAGGTACACACACACACACACACACACACACACACAATTAATGAAAAGATCTCTTTTGGCTGCACTCTCCATTGGGACTGTAGGTGGCATTAGTGAGGTTTTCATGTCCTTTGGTTTCATGTTTAATGTCTTTAGTTGGACATTGCCCCTTTTCTTTTGAGATACTTATCACTCTCGTCATCAACTTTGGTGAGGGGAAAGTGAGATTGATGGCTAACTGTAAACAACTCTAGGTGGAATTGGGATGTCCTTGTAAGGTGTGTTTTCTAATTTTAGATAACTTTGTGTTTGTAATAGGATGTTAAACTGACACATGGCATAACTGTCTCTGAAAATTCACTAGAAAGCCTGGCCTTTCAGTAGATACAAACTGTATGCTGTATTTATACTAAATAAAATCATTTTGAGAAAAATCAGGATGATACATCTTCATAGAAAGATTACAGTGGCAGCTTCTGTTTCTACAGTGAATATGGTTAAAAATCCTGGAATTCATTATTTAACCTTTGAAATATATGAAGAGTTAAAGCACAGTTATATGTTGAAACAACAGCTATGTTTTCCTGTAAAATTGGAAACAGCCAAAGTATGTTTTAGATTAACTTAAAAATATGACTCAACAGAAACAGGTTTCAGAATGAACAGTGATTGAAATCATCCAAATTTATGCTTTCGTTGTCACAATTAATATTGTTACTATCAGCATGTAAAACTTTTTTTATGTTTTAAGAAAAATATTTTTTAAGGAAAATCATATTGTTGGGGTGTAGTCTCCACTCCTTGTTTTCCATTTCAACCTGCAGAGAACTGGATGTGCGGCTCTGGGATACTGGGGACCCTGTGGAATACAGAGACTGGTACCCGCATCTCCCTTAGAGATTTCATAGCATAACAAGCTTGTTGGAGTAGCTCATGCCAGCTGGGCCTAGAGGGACTTCAGGGTAGTAAGCTTCCTTCGGGAGGAGATAGGATGGGACTTGTCACTGATCGAGTAAAGAGGACCCCCAGTGCATATCATGATTGCTGTGAGGGAAGGATTTTAGACATTGGTGAAGATGTTGGAGTAATAGGGACTTCTATGAGGACACCTGGTTAGGTGTCAGTAGAATATGCCAAAGTCTGATGGAGTTGAGGCAGATCTTGCTTTGGGCAGAGGGAGTCAGGGTGAACCTGACCATTGCCTGGAGAAGCACTAATGCTCCCTAGCAGAAATTACCGTGAACTGCAGAGATCAGTAGGGAGTACTTACTTCACACTGATCCAGAGAAGGGTTAGGGACGCACCTCTGCCTGGCAGCACTTGGCTCTGTTGTTGGTCAGCATCATCTTAGTCCCTGGAGAAGGACTGGCTGATGGCTGTTGAAGATCCATCACTAGTATCTGGTAAGCTCTATAAGTGGAATATTGCTCTGTTCCCAAAACTGCCCCTTATGGCAGGGGCATAAGTTTGTGAATGTCGGATGGTGTTAAGGAGTACAGAGGAGGAAGAGAGGAAAAACTCCATGAAAATAAGCCATGTTCTTCCCCACCACAGGCATCTGCTAAGGCCATCTACTTCTCACTTGTGCTAGGTTGTCAGACAACAATAGGCAGACTGTCTGAAGATAGGATTTAAAAATCAATCTTTGATAATTGAATGTGACTGAAAAATTGTGGATTTCACTGAGCATACTCAGCATGTTTAGGATTCAACTGAGTAGCTAGTTATATGTGGAAAAAGATAAAAGTATTCTATGTTTATTTCTCAATAGTTGAGACTTCTCATTTCAACAAGTTAAGTCAGGATCAAAATGAGATGTGAGAAAATGCTTAGAAAAGTATAACATACAATAAAAAGAAAATAAATTTTATAGTTAGATGAAAGGATAAGTCACAGATGGGGATAGGGGAATATAGATCCAGGACAGAGAAGAATCACTGTAGAAGCAGGAGGAATATAGGAGAATAGGAATGTCCCAGAGGCCATGGGAGAAGTAGGATCGGTACATAGATTAAGAATGATTGCAGTTGAGAGAAAGCTTGGCATTCAAGAGGGATGAGAACAGATGGGATCAAGGTGGAAATTTGTGGTAAGAATTTGAAATTCCATATGAGGGGTTCTTTGCCCTTTTATATTTTCAACAGGTAGGAGGTGTGGGGTTGGAAGTTGGAAGAGGGTGGAAATATCTGAAGTAACTGTGATGGAGAATGAAAGGGCAGACTTTTAGAAGCCACAGGGTTGCCCAGAAACCTTGAAGGTCACAGTTGAGACTGGAAATTCTCCCCTTTCCTGTATGTTCAGTTTTTCTTGTTAGAGTCGTCTCCCATCAGCACACTACTTGCTTGTTTCTCTTCCATTCTAAACTCCAACAATAGAAACAATAAGAAACCCCCAAGCCCTATCTCTGCTTTACTTATCCTTTCATCTACTCTCCCAGACCCCACTTTCCTCCTCTCCTTCTTAGCCAAGTTTCTTAGAGGACGGCTGCCTTTTTGCTGCCTCCATTTCCTTTTCTCTCAGGGACTCATTTGTCTGCTCCAACCTGGTGTCCCATCCCTATCAGAGCTCCTATTCAACTCTTATCAAAGTTGCTGGGTGTTGCTCAGTCCAGTGGACGTTTTTCAGTCCCTCCCTTGACCTCTGAGTCGAGAATTTCACACTGTCGACCACTCCCCTCTCATAGCACTCTTTCCTTTGGCTTTTATAGAACCACCGCTGCTAGTGTTCTTTCTTCTTTGTTGGTTGGTGCCTCTGCCTCCTCTTTGCTGGCTTTTACTTTTCCACCTGACCTTTAGCTTTTGGGAATTCATTAAGGCTCGTCTTAGATGATCTTTTCTCACTATTAGTTTCTCCCTCTGTGTTTTCTCCATGCCATGGCTTAATTTATTGTTGATTTCCAGATAATTCTTAAATTTATATCTCTAGCCTATACCTTTTTTCTGATTTTCAGACTTGTTTTTCCAACCAGCCTAGTTGGTATCTCCACTTGGATATTTCATAAGCATGTGAAACTGATGTATATAGAAACAAGTTCATGGTGACTCCCTATGCTCTAAACTTGGAGATATATTTTTCTTTCCTGAATTGACAGGTAGTCCCTCCATCTTCCTCCCTTCACCCACACCAGCCACTGTCCAATGAATGACCTCTTTGAGTTCAGTTCAGTTCAATCACTCAGTCGTGTCAAACTCTTGGCGACCCAGTGGACTGCAGCACACCAGGCTTCCCTGTCCATCACCAACTCCTGGAGCTTACTCAAACTCATATCCATTGAGTTGGTGATGCCATCCAACCATCTCATCCTCTCTTGTCCCCTTCTCCTCCTGCCTTCAGTCTTTCCAAGCATCAGGGTCTTTTCCAGTGAGTTAGCTCTTCACATCAGATGGCCAAAATACTGAAGTTTCAACTTCATCATCAGTCCTTCCAAAGAATATTCTGGACTGATTTCCTTTAGGATGGACTGGTTTTATCTCCTTGCTGTCCAAAGGACTCTTAAGAGTCTTCTCCAGCACCACACTTCAAAAGCATCAATTCTTCGTTGCCCAGTTTTCTTTATGGTCCAACTCTCACATCCATACTGGAAAAGCCATAGCTTTGACTAGATGGACCTTTGTTGGCAAAGTAATGTCTCTGCTTTATAATAGTCTTTGAGAATTACCCCCTAAATCTTTCCAATCTGTCCACTTCTCTTATTCTCTACTGCTACCATTCTAGTCCAAGCTACCATTTTATTAGTATAATCCCTGGATCACAACTGAAATCTTTTAGCAGGACACCCTGCATCCTTCCAATCCATTCTCTATACGATAGGCAAACTGATACTTAAAAAAAACAACAAATATGAGCTCTGATTTTATAACTCCTCAAAAGTTTCCCTTTGCTCTGTACGTTAAAATCTCCAGCATGACCTTCAAATCTTTTCTCTCCTCCCTTTTGCCTCATTTAAACCAGCCTTCTTTTGATTACTCAAACATGCCAGGTAGTTGCAAGTCTTCAGACCTTTCCACATTCTGATTTTTTTTTTGCCGAGACACACATCCTCACTCTTCTTGCCTAGCACCTCTTCACCTCCCCCATCCCTTTTAACCTAACTCCCATTCCTAGTATAGGTTTCAATTTGAGTGTCACTTTCTCAGGGGAGCTTATCATGTTGCAGACTAAATCAGGTTCCCTGCTAATATAGAGTTCACCCTCAGTAACTGCATGGGATTGGTTCCAAGAAGCCTCTCCTACCCTTGCCATGTGGATACCAATATCCATGGATGCTCAAGCCCCTTCTATAAAATGGTGTAATATAGTCAGCCCTGGATATCCATGGATCCTACTTGAGTATGGCCTGACTGTACGCTCCTAGCATACTTCCCCTAGAAACATTTTATCACAGTTGAAACTACATAATTGTTTATTTTGTTGTTTTTATATCTGTCTCCCTTACTAGATATTAAGCTCCCAGAAGACAGAAACCACACTGTCTCGTTTACCACTTTATCATCAGTTCTTGAAACTGGAACTGGAACACAGTAAATACTCTGTAAATAGATGTTAAATGTCTGTGTGAAGCAATGAGACTACATACATTGTTGGGGTAAAGACACGTCTACACAGTTATGTGATTCCCCTCTACCCTGGCTGAATACTTACTAGCATTCAGTCACTTGCTAAAAATGCCCAAAGATGGTGGGTAGATGAATTAATCATGGGTTGGTATTTTATAGGCAGATTCAGTGGAATTTCATTAAGTAAAGGATTGAAGAGGTTAAGAGAATAGTTGGAGTGGTGGACCGTGGAACTGAAGTTTCATGGGGAAGGAAATGGCTATTACAGAAGCCTGATAAATGTGGAGAAAGTAAAGAAGTTAAGTATTTGCAAATATCCTCTGGACAAGATAGGAGTAGATAAAGTGGATTCTCTACAGATAAAAATTGATGTTTATATTTTAAAGTTACTATTTACATGCTCTAAATTATTAGCTTGTTTTTTTAATGTCCTTGATCTCTCAGGCACTGAAATATTTTAGTCTCCCACTACTATTGCAATTTCTTCAATATCTCGTTGAATTTCTGGGAATTTTTGCTTTATACATTTTACTGTCTTATTATTAATTATATGTGTTGTGTTCAATTTAATTTAATTTTAAATTTTTAATTTTATATTGGAGCATAGTCAGTTAGGAAAGGAATGCTCAAAATCCTGCAAACCAGGTTTTAACAGTACATGAACTGAGAACTTCCAGATGTACAAGCTGGATTTAGAAAAAGCAGAGGAACCAGAGATCAAATTGCCAACATATGCTGGATCATAGAAAAAGCAAGGGGATTCCAGAACTTCTACTTCTGGTTAATTAACTATGCTAAAGCCTTTGACTGTGTATATCACAACAAACTGTGGAAAATTCTTAAAGAGTTGGGAATACCAGACCACCTTACCTGCCTTCTGAAAAACCTGTATGGAGGTCAAGAAGCAACAGTTAGAACCAGACATGGAACAACAGACTGGTTCAAAGTTGGGAAAGGAGTACATCAAGGTGGTATATTGTCACCCTGCTTATTTAACTTATGTGCAGAGTACATCATGCGAAATGCCGGGCTGAATGAAGCTCAAGCTGAAATCAAGATTCCTGGGAGAAACCGGCATAAACTCAGATATCCAGATGATACCACCCTAATGGCAGAAAGCGAAGAGGAACTAAAGAGCTACTTAATGAAGGGGAAAGAGGAGAGTGAAAATCTGGTTTAAAACTCAACATTCAGAAAACAAAGGTCATGGCATCCGATCCCACCACTTCATGGCAAATAGATGGGGAAAGAATGGAAACAGTGACAGACTTTATTTTTTTGGGCTCCAGAATCACTACAGATGCTGACTGCAGATATGAAATTAAAAGATGCTTGCTCCTTGGAAGAAAAGCTATAACAATCCTAGACGGCATATTAAAAAACAGAAACGTGACTTTGTTGACAAAGGTTTGTCTTGTCAAAGCTATGGTTTTTCCAGTAGTCATGTATGGATATGAGAGTTGGACCATAAGAAAAGCTGGATGACTAGAACTGATGCTTTCAAATTGTGGTGTTGGAGAATATTCTTGAGAGTCCCTTGGACTGCACGATCCAACCAGTCAATCCTAAAGGAAATCAGCCCTGAATACTCATTGCAAGGACTGATGCTGAAGCTGAAGCTCCAATAGTTTGGTCACCTGAAGTGAAGAACCAGCTCACTGGAAAAGACTCTGATGCTGGGAAAAGTTGAAGGTAGGAGGAGAAGGGGACAACAGAGGACAAAATGGTTGGATGATGTCATCGACTTGATGGACATGAGTTTGAGCAGTCTCAGGGAGATAGTGAAGGCCGCAGAAGCCTGGTGTGTTGCAGTCCATGGGGTCGCAAAGAGTCAGACACAACTAAACAGCAAGAACAATGTTGATTTTGAGCATTATAATATTTTTTTGAGCATTTTTGTCTGTTTACACTTAGTCACAATAGGTCTCTCAGTTTTCATAATGGGAAATAGCATAAGAGCATCTAGTCCAGCAACTTCCAAATGAGTTGAGATTAAAAATTAGTTAGCCACTGAAGCAACATATTTGTATCACTACCCAGGCAACTGCAAGTTTTATTTATCCAAAAAAGATCCTGGTAAGTATTAAATTATAGGAGAATGCTTTTCATTAGCAGATTTTCATTTGGTAGGATTTTATTTGTTGAATATATTATGTATGTATTCTTTTTCCAGCTTGCTTATATTGAGAATTAAGGGGAGATATTTGAAAGATATGAATGATAAAGAAATGAAGATGATTGGGTGAATACTATTATTAGACAGTTTTAAAAGTGGTTTACTTGCCATTTTGCTTTCAGACAATTTCTTTTTTAAACATTAGATTAACAGTTTAAAAAAATGCTTTTTAAAATTTTTTTTTATATAGATTATTTTATTTTATTTTTTCTCCCTTTTATTGTTTTTGCCATACAATGTCATGATATCACCATGGGTTTACATATGCTCCCCCTCCAGAAACCCCTCCCTCCCCCCCTCCCTCCTCCCTCCCCCCCTAAAAAAATACTTTTTAAAATTTGTTTCACTTTTTGTAAAGCATTTTCTTTTCTTAAGAGTCCCTTCATCACTGACTTCTCATGTGATGGTTATTTCCACTCCTTCATCATCACAGAGGTGCACAACTGTACTCATTCCTGCAGCTGAGTTGGAGGGCTATATTGATGTCTGGGCCCAAGGGTCTGCGCACCTAGTATTGTGTGTCAGGAGGACAAAAGGATGGCGCCAACCATCCTGCTGTGCGCCAGTAACTAGAATTAGTTACAAACCAATCGAATCCGTTGCAGCCAATTGGTAAACTAATTGGTAATTTTAGCTGTACATCTATATGTAGTTATCTGAATGTCTATAACATTACTTTCAGAGCCACTTTTGTTCTGTTTCATCCTGCTTAACAAAATAGCCTTCATAGCTGTAAGGAGAAAGATGTGCATCAGTGACTGTGAGGCTGCTCCAGCTGCTTGTCTTGTTTGTATTCCCTTGTTCGTAAAACATGACTCAGGTTACAGCTGCATGGTACCACTCTGATCATTTCTGATAACGTTGAACTAAACATTCCTTAAAATAGGTTGTTTAAGCCACCAAATGTACTTTCTCTGTGCCAACTTGTATCAGAAGTATAGCTGCTTTTATTCTTGCCTTTTAGAGGATTTCTTTTTTCTTTCAGTGAAAAGGGAAATCAGTAGAAAACTTTTAAAGGAAATTATTCTGAATTAAATCTTTCTGTGCCCTAAAGTAGGTCAGTTAAGGTAATGAATTTAATTAAAGAATTTGAATTGTGTTAGTAGAATTGAGAAAAGGAAGTCAACTAAATTTTAAAATTTTCCTTTTCCTGACCATAGAAGACTTTCATTACCAGTGATTTGGCAATAAGATTACCTTAAAAAGAAAATAAACAGTACTTCTATGTGAGGAGAGTCTTTTAAAGTAGAATATAACTTTTATGACTAAAGTGAGGTTGGTACTATATTTCATTTATGAATAAGTTGGCATATATTTATTATTAGTCTTGGGTCTGGTTTCCAAAGTGTACCTGTATTTATAAAAAAATAATTTGTAAGTAAAAAGTGTTTTTGAGGTCTTTGAAGCCCACTGATACTAAAACATGAGTCCAAGACTTTGTTATGGAAAAGTAATGTATTTATAAAACAAATAATCATTTTTATAGCTGGCTGTCATTTTCTGATAGTCATCTTCTGGGAGAATTGGAAAGTTGCCTTTTATAGTAAAGTGAGACTGGCATGTCTTTATAGTAAGATGATAATAGTATGATACTGGTAAAGTGAATACACTTTAAAGTTCTTTGTCTTATGGCATTTAAATGGCAACTATGGCTAATTAAGCAATGTCTGCATATAGCTAAACTTGACATCAATTCCCCTTTGTCAGACATGGAGTGGATCTTAGTGGCTTATGCTTTTAAATCTTTCTTGTGTAGAATTTTCATTGCCACTCACATGTAAAACTAGTCAGTGCTAAGAAAAAAGTCTTTATGAGATGAGTAGAATATAGTGTCACAATAATGTGATTTTGGATTTTCTAAAGAGGAAAATTAGAGTGCAGATAAACTGAATTAGAAATAATTCCTGTGAAATCCAGTCAGTTTGCAATGTATTTTGTTATTGGAGGCTTAGTGTCAGTGCAAATGCTGTATTTGATAAATAGAATGCAGGTAACCCATCATATTATGAAAACTGGTTTTACATCATGCATAATTATAATGGCCTTTGATATATTCAGCTTTGTATCATTTGCCTTAGAAATGCTGGTAAAATTTTAGACATTTACTTTTCCAAATATATTTCCTTTTAAACTGATGATTTCACATATATGTTAGCAGAATTAAAGATTATTTAAAAGACTAGCCATTATTATTATTATTTTTTGAATTTCACTTCAGAAAGCTTCAGTTTAGTAGTAAATGTTAAAAATGTTGATGAAGAACACTGGAGGGAAGCATGCCCTTGATAATGGATTTGCTAGTAACTTTTTTCATTCCTATCTTTTCTTCCTTTTATTGTTCTTGCTGCTGGTATCGAACGTCTTGGAGGTATGACTTAGCAGAAAGAGCAGTGGGCCAGGAGTCAGTGCAGTGGGGCTTGGGTTCTGTGCTGTCACAGCCAGATCACTAAACTCAGCGTTATCTTGGAAATGAAGTGACTGACTATAGACTTGTGACTTCATCACTCATTAGATAATCCTCTGAAATTTGCTCATTATTTAATATCTTTTGTCACTAATAGTTTACTTATTTGGCCCATTCTTTAGAATAAAAATTTCTAAACAAGACTGGAGAGGGTAGAAATTTGCTTTAAGAGGGATTGTAACTTATAATTAATTTTTGTCAGAAAGTACCACTGATAAATGTTACATTGGACATCTGTTTAATTCACTCAGGCTAAAGAGCAGCATTTGCTATCATGCTATCAATGTTTCAAATCACTGAATACCTCTCTCTTGTGGTTTGAATTTCATTGATTCAGTGTTTGACACATAGTGGGTTTCTAACAAATTTGATTTGATGAGTAAATCATAGAATCTTAGAACTGTTAGTAAAGTTGTCTAATCCAACTACCCATTATACAATTACCCTTGACCATATTCCCTCTGGTAACTAATTCTCTTTTTGAGACAGCTCTGGCAGGTGAAAATCTGTCATTTTCACTGAGCATTCTTTGTTCTGTAACTTGTATTTATGTGGAAATAATATAATCCCTTTATGACAAGCTCTGTTAAGTGAAGATGTCTATCATCCCATCCCGTTAGTCTTTTTAAGCCTAGTCATCCAGTTCTTACTGTAGTTCCTGCTATGATGTGATGTTAAAGTCTTCCTTATTATCACACTTGGTTCATTGTGTTCTACTTTATCTATCTATCCTCCTTAAATTGTGCTTACCATGGCTTAGTGGCTAGCAGGTAGCTAGCAGCAGAATTAGACTCTAGCTGATTAAATAGAAAAATTAATTCTTTGAGAGGATAGGTCACAGATTTGATACTAAAACCCATGAATCAGGGTTAGAAAATAGGCAGAAACCAGGAGGTTTTGCAGAGAAATATCTGGCTAGGATGTACTGTTGCTTTTTAAAAATACCACCATTTCCTCTTTATCTTTGCCTTGCTTGCTTGAGATTCAGAGTCCCAGGCAAGTGAGTCTGATTGGTTAAGTTCCAATCATATTACTGTGCTTAACTGCCAAGTAGTAGAGAGCAGGAGGATCTTCTTTTATGTCTGCAAAAACCCAGACTAACAACAGAGTAGAAATTCTGATTAGCAGTTAAAAAATGTTTCATACAGACAGAAAACCTACAGAGGAAGTGACTTCATTTTACCTTATGTTGATCAGACCTGCAGCCTTTTCATAGTTGCTATTATAATTGTATTTTTATTGAAGTGTGAGGCCATACTCACTTTTTCCTCTGGCTCAGCAAACTGTTTACTCAACTTGAGTTTAGTGTCAAGTAAAATTACAGTCTTTTTATATGTGTCATATGTTGTTAAGACCAACCTCTGCCTAATATTTTACTTGTACAGTTAGTTACTGGATCAAAAGGTAGAATCAGAAACTTATTTTAAAATATCTCATCTTTTTAGATTTGCCACATTACTATAGACTGTCCGTGCTGCCCACTGAAAATATAACATGAGCCACATATGTACTTCTAAATTTCCTAGTTGTTACTTTAAAAAGGCAAAAAGAAGCATATGAAAATAACTTACATATTTTAAATTTAACCCAATACATAAAAAATTATTGAGTATGTAATGAGTATGAATATTATAATTTTTTTACTATGATCATTATTATTAAGATATTTTACATTCTTTCTTTTTGATCAGAGTCTAAGTTCAGACTAGCTACCTTTCATGTACTTTAAAACCATGTGTGATGAACATTGGGGTGCACGTGGCTCTTTCAATTCTGGTTTCCTCGGTGTATATGCCCAGCAGTGGGATTGCCGGGTCATATGGCAGGTCTATTTGCAGCTTTTTAAGGAACCTCCACACTGTTTTCCATAGTGGCTGTACTAGTTTGCATTCCCACCAACAGTGTAAGAGAGTTCCCTTTTCTCCACATCCTCTCCAGCATTTATTGCTTGTAGACTTTTGGATGGCAGCCATTCTGACTGGTGTAAAGTGGTACCTCATTGTAGTTTTGATTTGCATTTCTCTGATAATGAGTGATGTTGAGCATCTTTTCATGTGTTTGTTAGCCATTTTTATATCTTCTTTGGAGAAATGTCTGTTAAGTTCTTTGGCCCACTTTTTAATTGGGTTGTTTATTTTTCTAGAATGGAGCTGCAGGAGTTGTTTGTAAATTTTTGAGATTAATTGTTTGTCTGTTGCTTCATTGGCTATTATTTTCTCCCATTCTGAAGGCTGTCTTTTCACCTTGCTTATAGTTTCCTTTGTTGTGCAAAAGCTTTTAATTTTAATTAGGTCCCATTTGTTTATTCGTGTTTTTATTTCCAATATTCTGGGAGGTGGGTCATGGAGTATCCCACTTTGGATTATAGCAGAGAGTGTTCATCGCTGCATTGTTTACAATAGCTAAGACATGGAAACAACCTAGATGCCCATCAACTGATGAATGGATAAGAAAACTGTGGTACATATACACAATGGAATATTACTCAGCATTAAAAAAAAATTCATTTGAAGCAATTCTACTCAGATGGACAAAACTGGAGCCCATTATCCAGAGTGAAGTAAGCCAGAAGCAAAAACAACAATACAGTATATTAACACATATATATGGAATTTAGAAAGACAGTAATGAGAACCCAACATGGGAGACAACAAAAGGAACGCAGATGTATAGAATAGACTTGTGGACTTTGTGGATGAGGGTAAGGGTGGGATGATATGGGAGAAGGGCATTGAAGCATGTTAATTGTCATGTGTCTAATCAATCGCCAGCCCAGGATTGATGCTCGGGACTGGTGCAGCGAGATTTCCCGGGGGGGAGGGAGGAAGGAGGGGGGACCCGGAGGGGAAGCATATGTAAACCCATGGTGATATCATGACAATGTATGGCAAAAACAATAATAAAAAAAAAATAAAGAAAACAAACAAAAAATAAATAAATAAAAGTCACATTATTCCCTCAAAAAAAAAAAAAAACATGTGTGGCAAGTGATTACTATATTGAACAATGCAGATTTATATATTTTGTCTATGGTGGATTTATTTCATCTGTAAATTGGATGAGCATACCCTGTATTTCTTTATCAAATACCCTGTATTTCTTTTATCATACATTTGTAAAAATGTTTGTGTAGAGGGACTTTTCACATCTCTGAGGATAACTGGAAGAGCTAGGTGATAAATAATAAATTTACAGACAGCTTAGGGAGAGTGAAGAATAATAGGAGCATGATCCAGGAAAAGATAGAAATCCTTAGGGAGAAGCCTCAGCAATAATAATCTGAGTAATTTATTGGTCAGAGACAAATTATAGGAGAAATTAGGAAATATTTTGAACTGAATAACAAAAATAAACTTTATAGTGCTAAAATGCATATCATTTCTGGAATAAAATAAAGGCTGAAAGCCAGTGATCGAAATATCCAACTCAAGAAGTTAGGGGAAAAAAGTAAACTAAACCCAAAGACATCAGAAGGAAAAAATGGTAAAGAGCAGAAATTAATAAAACAGAACTGTCATTCATCAGACATCATCATCAAAGTCAGAAGCTGCTGCTATGGTTAATCAAGAAAAAAAATTGGAAAGTATGGAAACTAGTATCAGTGATGAAAAAGATATTACTACTAACATTGCTATCAGATATGAAAAAGGTAACTGACTACAGGTCCTATAGAACATTAAAGATACAAGAGCTCCTTCTCTATTCTCTTGTTTTCCCACCTCATTTAAAAAAATATGGATTAGAAGTAGTTGGCAGATGTGGGTTGATCGCATAAGAAATATTAAAATAAGATATTGAATATAAAGGGAATAAAATTTCTCATTTTCAGAGAAAGGATTTACCAATATGGAAAGGGAGAAGTTTAGAATTAACTATAGATGATTGATGTGAAGAGCCAGCTCACCAGAAAAGACCCTGATGCTGGGAAAGATTGACAGCAAGGAGAAGGGGAAGACAGAGGATGAGATGGTTAGATAGCATCCCTGACTCCATGGACATGAATTTGAGCAAACTTAGGAAGATAGTGAAGAACAGGGAAACCTGGCATGCTGCAGTTCATGGTGTCACAAAGAGTCAGATGCTGCTTAGCGACTGAACAACAACAGCAAATAGGTGATTGATTGAATTTGGAAGCATTGGTATGAACTTACGTTTCTTTTTTAAACACCTATACACAGCTAGATACAGAAATAGGTGTAGATGTGTTCATGTGTATGCGTGCATATGCGTGCATGTGGACGTGTATATTTGTTTATTCCTGCTGTCTATTTTTGCTTCATTGACTACACTAAAGCCTTTGAATATGTGGATCACAACTAATTGGAAAATCCTTAAAGAGATGGGAATATGAGACCACCTTCCCTGCCTCCTGAGAAATGTGTATGCAGGACAAGAAGCAACAGTTAGAATGGGACTGGTTCAAAATTAGGAAAGGAATACATTAAGGCTGTATATTGTTACCCTGCTTATTTACTTATATGCAGAGTACATCATGCGAAATGCTAGGCTGGATGACTCACAAGCTGGAATCAAGAGTGCAGGGAGAAATATCAATAACCTTAGATATGCAGATGAGATCACTTTAATGGCAGAAAGCGAAGAAGAACTAAAGAGCATCTTGATGAAGGTGAAAGAGGAGAGTGAAAAGTGGTTTAAAATCCAACATTCAAAAAACAAAGATCATGGCCATCCATTCCCATCACTTCATGGCAAATAGATTGGGAAAAAAGTGGAAACAGTGACAGATTTTATTTTCTTGGGCTCCATAATCACTGTGGACAGTGACTGCAGGCATGAAATTAAAAGACACTTGCTCCTTGGAAGAAAAACTATGACAAAACCTAGACAGCATATTAAAAAGCAGAGACATCAGTTTGCTGACTTAAGATCCATCTCATCAAAGCTATGATTTTTCCCATAGTGATGTATGGATGTGAGAGCTGGACCATAAAGAAGTCTGAGTGCAGAAGAATTGATGTTTGCAAACTGTGGTGTTGGAGAAGACTCATGAATGTCTCTTGGACAGCAGGGAGATGAAACCAATCAATCCTAAAGGAAATCAACCCTAAATATTCATTGGAAGTACTGATGTTTAAGCTGAAGTTTCAGTACTTTGGCCACTTGAATCAAAGAGCTGACTAATTGGAAAAGACCCTGATGCTAGAAAAGATTGAGGGCAGGAGGAGAAGGGGGTGACAGAGGATGAGATGGCTAGGTGAGTCACCACCTCAATGGGCATGAGTTTGAGCAAACTCCACGAGATAGCAACTGAACAACAACAACAATGGGGAGCGCCGTAAAGCACTGACACACTAGTACCAGTGAGCACATTAAATACCTAATCTTGGTCAATACATCATTCTCCAATGAAAAGAACCAGAACTGCTTAGAGAAATGGCTGATTCCAGGGCAGGGGCAGGGAAAATACAAGATGAGCCTGAAAAATCTTTTTATGACAGAAAGTAGGAAATAATCTGACACAATGGTAACATGTCAGAATACATAAGAGCCAGCATCAACAACTTCCCATTTGCCAAATCTGAGACAATTTGAGTATTAAAATAAACAGTGATAGTAATGGATCATTCAAGGATATAGTAATTGATGAATCCATACTATTATGAATAAGTAAATTAATAAACAGTCAAATAAGGGAGAAGGAAAACACTTTTTTATAATAGACTGCTAAGTAATAAATGTAGAAAACCATCATTTAGAAATTATTATAATAATTTATCCAGGCAAGAATCACCAGTGGATCTGAAATTAGTGAAATTTGTTGAAGAACAAGATATATATATAGTTATAGAATATCTCCCTAAAAGATAGTTTTTACGTACAGAGAAAAATAGAAAGTTTAAGTGGGAGAGTTGTTAGATACCACTTATCAAATTATCAAATTTATTATCACTAGTAATAGGACATATACATAGTGGGTGCCTCTTTATACTAGGCACTGAGAAGACCACAGCATCACTAATGTGGTATTCCTGATAATTCATTTAATTTGACCTTAAATTGATTGACATAATTCAAAATAACTACAAAATAACAAAATAAAAATTCTTTAAAAATATGAGGTCATGAACGACTGAGGAAGAGCAGTAACAGAATGAAGAACACAGAACAATTAAATACAAGCATTATTCTTAGTAGGAGCTTGGATTAGATTATTTTTCTTCTCGAAAGCCACCCTGCTTGTTTAACTTATATGCAGAATATATCACATGAAATGCCAGGCTAGAGGGCTCACAAGCTGGAATCAAGATTGAAGGGAGAAATACCAATAACCTCAGATATTATGCAGATGACACTACCCTAACGGCGGAAAATGAAAAGGAACTAAAGAGGCTTTTTTTTTTTTTTTTTGATGAAGGTGAAAGAGTAGAGTGAAAAGCTGGGTTAAAACTCAGCATTCAAAAAATGAAGATCATGGCATCCAGTCCCATCACTTCATGGTAAATGGGTGGGGGATAAATGGAAACAGTGACAGACTTTATTTTCTTGGGCTCCAAAATCACTGCGGTTGGTGACTGCAGGCACAAAATTAAAAGACACTTGTTTCTTGGAAGAAAAGAAATGACAAACCTAGACAGCATATTGAAAAGCAGACACATCACTTTGCCAAGAAAGGTCAGAGCTATGGTTTTTCTAGTAGTCATGTACAGATGACTTGAGTTGGACCTTCAAGAAGGCTGAGCACTGAAGAATTGATACTTTCAAAGCTGTAATGCTGGAGAAGTCTCTTGAAAGTCCCTTGTTCAGCAAGGAGATGAAACTAGTCAATCCCAAAGGAAATCAATCCTGAATATTTATTGAAAGTACTGATGCTCAAATTGAAGTTCCATTACTTTGGCCACCTGATGCAAAGAGCTGACTCATTGGAAAAGACCCTGATGCTGAGAAAGATTTAGGGCAGGAGAAGTGGGTGATAGAGGATGAGATGGTTGGATGGCATCATCGACTCAATGGACATGAGTTTGAGCAAACTCTGGGAGATAGTGGAGGACAGGAAAGCTTGGTGTGCTGCAGCCCATGACGTCAGAAAGAGTCAGACACAACTTAGTGACTGAACAACAAAAGTACAGTAGTGGAGCAGTTGGCAAAATCTGAGTAGTTGGAAGACCCACACTTCCTGAATTCAAACTTACTTCAAAGCTATAATAATCAAAACAATGGGGGTTCTGGAAGGGGAACACATGTATACCCATGGCGGATTCATGTCAATGTATGGCAAAACCAACACAATAATGTAAAAAAAATTAATTAAGAAAAAAACGATGAGTTGCAGGATAAGGATAGACATATAGATCTTGGCAATAAATCCATAACGTCTATGGTCACTTTTTTTGTTAGAATATTTTTATTTAATTATTTATTTGGGGCTATTCTGGTTCTTTGTTGCTGAGCAGACTCTTCTGTAGTTGCAGTAAGTGGAGGCTACTCTCTCGTTACAGTGTGAAGCCTCCTTATTGTGGTGGCTTCTCTTGTTGCAGGGAAGGGAAGAGGTCTGTGGTACACAAGTTTCAGTTGTTGCATTATGTGGACTCAGTAATTGTCATTCCTGGGCTCTAGAGCACAGGTTCAGTAGTTGCGGCATGGGGGCTTAGTTGCTCCATTGCACGTGGGATCCTCCAGGACCAAGGATCGAACTCATGTCTCCTGCATTGGCAAGTATGCCAGCAGGGAAGCCCTGGGCACTGTTTTTTTTTGACAAGGGTGCCAAGACTATTTCATGGGGAGAGAATTGCCTTTCAGCAAACATTGCTGGGACAACTAGATATCCACACACAAAGAATGAATTTGGGTCCCTATCTCACGCCATATGCAAAATTTAACTGAAAATGGAGCAAAGACCTAAATGTAAGAGCTAAAACTATAAAACTTTGAAGAAAATGTAGATGTAAATCTTTGTAACCTTGGAGTAGGCAATACTTTCTCAATTATTATACCCAGAGCCCAAGTAACCAAATAAAAAATATATAAATTGAACTTCATCTTAATGTAAAACTTATATGTGTTATTAGGACACTCACAAGTGAAAAGACAGCTCACAGAATGAGAGAAAATAGTTTCAAACCATATGTCTGATAAGTCTAATACACAGAATATATGAAAAATTCCTGTAGTCCAAAAATAAAAAAGACAAACAGCCCAGTTAAAAAATGGACAAAGAGTTTGATTAGATGCTTTTGCATAGATGATATACAGATGTCCATAAGCACATGAATATGTGCTCAACAGTTTTAGTCATCAGGGAAAATCAAATAAAAATGACAGTATCACTTTACTGTCATTAGGTTGACTAGAGTCAAGAAATCAGAAAATAGCAAGTGTTGATAAGGACTGAAGAAGATGGAACCCTCCTATTGCTAATGGCAATGTAAAATGGTGCAGCTACTGTGGAAAAAATTTTGGTAGTTAATGCTAAATGTTAGAGTTGCCATTTGGCCCAGGAAATCCACTTCCATTCATACACCCAAGAGAATTAGGAACATGTGTTCACATAAAACCTTGTACATGAATGTTCACAGCAGCAGCATTCATAATAGGCAAAAAGTGAGAACAGCCTAAATATCCATCAACTGAAAGTGAATAAAACAAGTTGTGTTTATGCAATTATTTAGTTATAAAAAGGAATGGAGTATAGATGCATGCTACCAGGTAAATGAGCCTTGAAAACCTTCAGTTCAGTTCAGTTGCTCAGTTGTGTCCTACTTCACGACCCCAGGGACCACAACACACCAGGCCTTCCTGTCCATCACCAACTCCCGCAGCCTCAAACTCATCTCCATTGAGTTGGTGATGCCATCCAACCATCTCATCCTCTGTCGTCCCCTTCTCCTCCGGCCTTCAATCCTTCCCAACATCAGAGTCATTTCAAATGAGTCAGCTCTTCGCATCAGGTGGCCAAAGTATTGGAGTTTCAGCTTCACCATCAGTCTTTCCAATGAACACCCAGGACTGATCTCCTTTAGGATGGACTGGTTAAATCTCTTTGCAGTCCAAGGGACTCTCAAGAGTTTTCTGCAACACCACAGTTCGAAAGCATCAATTCTTTGGCACTCAGCCTCTTTATATTCCCGACCCCCAGCGTTTCTCATGAAAACATTATGCTAACTAAAAGAAGCCACCTCAAAAGACCACATATTATATGATTCTGTTTATATGAAATGTCCAGAGCAGGCCAGTCCATAGATATAGATGTTGGTCAGTGGTTTCCAAAGCCTGGGAGAAGGGAAAATGGGGAGTGACTGCTAAAGGTTTCTTTTGGGGGATGATGAAAATGTTTTGGAATTAGTTGCATAATTCTGCGAATATATGATGCACAACTCTGAACTGCATAATTTAAAATGGGGAATTTTATAGTCTGTGAATTATATCTCAATAAAAAATCGAGGGGAAAAAAGGCCTGTAGTATGCAAATTGTTCTAGAACATAGAAAACAGAGAATTCCTTTCAGGATAACCTTGATAATCAAAACTCTTTTAAGAAAGGAAAATATAGGCCAGTCTGAAGTGCAGATGCCTATATAGCCAGATAACGATGTATTGAATCTGGTGATTTAAAAATTGGACAGTGTATCACAATCAAGTTAGGTTCCTTGCAGTCCTGCAATGTTCCTTTAGCATTTGAATATGAAATTAATGTTATTTACCAGATTAGGTGAGTGAAGATAAAAAATCATATGATCATGTCATTGGTTTTGGAAAAATATGTGAATTTGTGAAATTCAGCACTCATTCCTGATAAAACTAGTAAACTGGGAATAAAAGGGAACATCCTTAGTGATGTAAGGATTCTTCCAAGAATTCTAGAGTAAACATCATGCTTAATGGTGAGATATTGAGAGCTTTCCTTCTGACATTGTGACTGAGACAAGATAGGCCACTGTCTTTATTTCTTTTCAACTTTGTGCCAGCACAGGAATAAGAGAATAAGACATAAAAGATATGAGACTTATGGAGAAAAATAAGTATGTCATTATTCACAGATCACATATATATGTATATGTAATACACACACACACATAAACACACTTAGGAGATCCAGGAAAATCAACATAAACTGAAAAAAAAAATTAAATCAGCTACTATTTATTCTTAGGGTTGAGTCTAACAAAAGATGTGTAAGACCTCTACTCAGAAAAATATAATATATTATTGAGACACAATGAGTAAGATAAATATATGGAGAGCTATAGGTCTGTTCAGACTAGAAAAACAGTGTTACAAGAATATCAGTTTTCTTTCAGTTCATCTATAGAATCAATGCAAATGCAATTAAAATTCTAATTTTTTTACCCTTGAGAAGTTGACAAGCTGATTCTAAAATTTGTATGGAAGTGCAAAAAGGGCTGGAATTAGCCTAGACAGCTTTGAGGTCAACGATAAAGTTGGAGAATTTACTGAGTTTTGAGATTTATTTTAGAGCTGTAGCAATATATGATAATTTACTACTGGTATAAGAATAGACCAGTGTAACAGAAGAGATATTCTGGAAACAAACCCGTGCTTCAAAAGATAATTTCACAGAAATCTTCCTGACCTTGTGATAGGAAAAGAATACTTAAAAATGACACAAATAACATCAGTCTTTAGGTAAAACAGTCACAAATTAGATCACCCTAAAATTTGGAATTTCTGTTCATCAAAAGATTCCATTCCACTAGGAGAGTGAAAAGGCAAGCTTATATATGCTGCACATACAATCGACAATAGGCACATATCCAGAAGTTCTTCTGCACATCAACAAGAGAAAGACGCTAGAAAAATGGGATGAGTCTTGAATAAGCACTTTACAAAAAGAGTTTGACCAATAAGCATATGAAAAAGTGCTGAGAATCATTAGTAATCAGAAAAACACATACTAAAACCAAAATGAAACCATGACAGCCCCATCAGCCAGAATGGCTCAGGTTAAAAACAAAAAAAGAAGACCCCAAATGGACAATTCCAGGTATAGATGAGGGTGTGCAGCAAGTAGTGTTCACAAAGACTGCTGCTGGGTGTGGCAGCTACCTTGGAAAACAGTTTGTTACTATATATATGCAAGTGGAGCATAGGCTTACTCTGTGACTCAGCAGTTAAGCTCTTGATCATACACTCAACAGAAATAATACATATGTGCGGGAGCATGTACGTGAGTGATAGCATATAACTTGTAATATCCCAAATTTGGAAATTACTTCAGTGTGCATCAACATTAGATTGTGTAGATATTAGGTAAATAAATATTAAATACCAACCAATAAATTTTGATAAACTGTAATTTGAGTAAATAAATGTTAATAGAATACTGTTCAGTAGTGACCTTGGAATATGACAGTAAGTGAATGGCAGGTACATTCTGCAGTGTGAATACCTGATAAACAAATGTACAGAAGGAACCACAAAATAATACATAGTCTATGAGTTCATTTTATGAATTTCAAAATCAGGCAAAATAAAACTATTAGAAGACAAAGCAGTGGTTACTCTGGAACAGTGATTTGGAGGGAGACATCAGGGAACTTTTATTAAAGACTGATAGTGTTCAAGTTTTTGTCTTGGATGGTGGTTGTATGAGTCCTTACTTTGAAATAATTTATCAGGATGTTTATGTTTCATGTACTTTTCTGTTTATTAAATATCGCAATAAAAAGATTAAAAGAATATTTAGTTGAGAAAGTCTTGAGAAGGAATATCAGTACCATCTCTTGGTCTTTAAGACTGTGAGCTTCACTAATTTCTTACCAAACAGAATGAAAATAACCCGCCACCCCCTAGATATCAGTAGGTTTTGCTGCTTCCTCAGTGAGGAGTATTAGTGTAAACATTATTAATTCCTAAGTCCTTTACTCTAAAATTTTTTCCTTTAAACTCTTTAGTTTCAGAATGAAATCTAGTATTTGTTGTTTGTTTTGAATTAGGAGGTGCTGATGATGCTGGATAACTATGTAAGAGATTTCAAAGCATTGATTGACTGGATTCAGCTTCAGGAAAAACTAGAGAAGACAGATGCTCAAAGCAGGTAATGAATTCTGGTCTTTATAGCAGCTGGCAGATTCTAAAGCATTTATTAAAATTGACAGTGAACTTGACCTCAGCTTAACTGTAAACTTGTCTAAATCTAAAAGTTGGGAGCTGAATTTCTCAAGTTCAGTAACAAGTATTTTATTGGGTACCTACTAGTGCAAGGCGCTTTTTATCTTGTACAGAAATTTAATTGCTGAGTAAGATACACTTACTGCTTTCATGAATTTGTAGTCTAAGGGTGGGATAAAATAGAACTGATTACTATGAAAAAATTGTCAATATTATAGGTGTTCAGAGGACAGAGTCATATCTCCTTTGGGGAATAGATCAGGAAAGATTTTGAGGAGGTTGTAGAAGTGTTTAAAAAATGTGATGGATTTTAATTAAGTTGGCCTTTCAGATGAAGGGAATAAGGACAGCCATAGAAGTTCAAAGTGCATATGAAGTGACAGTAAAGTAGGGAAAAGTATAGTATTTCTTCTTAAGGTAGTAGGCAGTGAGGAAGATTGATGAGATTAGGGGAATAATGAAAGATCAGAGCTATTTTAGAAACTTTCATTTGGAATCAGCACATTGCATCTGAGTGCTGTATGCCAGGCTCTGGGACTATTGCGATTGAGAAAACAGACGCAGTCCTGCCCTCATGAAATACACAGTGCATTGACAGGAAATGCGGAGGTTAAATACTTACGAGTGTACAAAGAGTGGTCCCAAAGAAACATACTATACTTCGGGTGTGTAAGAAAAGGTACCACCAGTCAGTTTGTTAAGCCCAGGAGGATTTCCCCAAGCTGCTTATATTTCAGGGAGGCAGAAATACCAAGAAGCAGTTAGCTTGACAAGAAGAGAAGAAAAACATAATCCCAGGTAGAGGTGACAGTATAAGATATCCTGGAGGTACAGGAGAGCACAGAATCGTCCAGGAGTTGGAGTGAATAGAACAGGGAAAGAGTAACATGAGATGAACCTCGAGAGGTAGGCCGAGACCAGATTATGTAGGACTTTGTAGACGTGATAAAAACGTTAGTGTTTATTTTGAGCCATAAAGGTTTTTAAGTAAGGAAATTACATATCAGACTTGTTTTTTTTTTTAAGATCTTTCTGACTGTAGTGTGGGAAGGTTGAGATTCAGCAATATGGTTTATAGATTAGATGCTGGCTACTCAGGCTCGAGGAAAGGCAGTAGGGAGAGCTGAGAGATATTCCAGAGACAGATAATCCAACTCGTATTTAGTATCGTTTTGGTTATGTGTGCAGGAAAAATAACAATTTGCTATTTAGTTTAGGCTTATAAATGAAGCCTGAGCTTTTGTGAAGTGGGTCAGTTCACATGAAGCTACAGAGATGCCCTTTAACCCAGAGAAAACAGGCCTAGGCTGCTTCTTTCCCTTGGATTTAACCTTGGTTCTGTCTCAGTGAGTGGAACCATCCTGTTGAGAAGGCATCTTTTATATTGTCCTAGTCTGCCAACCCCAGGGGGAAACCAAGAGAGTGAAGGAATTCCAAGGGACAAATCCAGGAGGTCTTGGTTCCCAGGAAACCAAATTCAAGGAAACTAGTTGTCTTTGCAATAGCAGTTTCACCCTTACTCCTTGATAATAGATGATTAGATCGGGTGGGAGTAGGGGATACATTCTTCAGTGGGGTTGAACCAGATCATCATGCTGATTTGGAATTGGTGAGTGTATTGCCCTTGAAAAGATGAGCAGAGGAAATTAGGTTCAAAGAAAATAGAATAGATGTACAGAGAGGGCAGAAATGAGGGAAATCATCTGGTCTTTTTCGAGAGTGTTGCTTTAAAGCCTGCCTCTTCCAGACCTAATCCTCATGAGCCACCTTGAGGATGTCCTTATCCTTGTAAGTTTATATCCTTGCAATAAATCTTTATTTTCTTTTTTATTTAGCTTAATGAAGTTTCTGTTCCTTGTAGCCAAAAAGAGTCTGTAATGTAACTGTCAATTATAGAAGCTAACTAGTATTTTTTTCTTGCTTGCCAACTCCAAACTTCAAGCTAGCAGTTGAAGATTGTATTGAGAAAGATTCTGAGGCCAACTCCAAGCTTAACAGCTATGCCTATCCGGGCATCATGGTTCAAAAATATACCCGAGGCAACACTTAAAAAAAATACAATTCATTTATTTGGCCGCATCGTGTCTTAGTTTCACCATGCAGGATCTTTCATTGTGGCACGTAGACTCTCCAGCTGCAAGGTGTGGGCCCCAGAGTGTGCGAACTTCATAGTTGTGACATAGGAGCTCTCCAGTTGTACATGGGCTTAGTTGCTCCAAGGCATGTGAGATCTTAATTCCCTGATGAGGGATAGAACCCATGTCCTCTGTGTTGTAAGTTGGATTCTTAACCACTGGACCACCAGATAAATCCCTGAGGCAACTTTTTTTACCTTAAGTACTTCTCAGCATTTCTCCTCTTTGCCTCCTGAGGCAGCTCACAGATATAAAAAGCAACCTTTGATTTCCTGTAGGTGGCATTATCCATCTTTCATTCATCATCTCATGTATCAAAATTTATTTTACCCATATGACTTGGCAATAAATTATCAAAAGCTTTAGATTTTATTTGGATAAACATCTATATGATTTTTTTTGTTTTCTAGTAATTAGTATCATTTTTTAATGAGAAAAAAAATCACAGTCGCTAGATTGAATAAAGAGTAAGAGGCTAGGAGATTTGGAGAGTTATGGAGGTCTGATTGAGGGCATAGGGTAGAGAAGATATTGCTTGGGGAAATTTTTTTCAAGTAGAGATTATGCATCCTATAAACTGATTGGTATGGGACCAGTGAAGAAGGAGGAATAGTCAGCTTTTCTATCAAAGAACAGTGAAATGTTTATGATGTGCTCTTGTGGGTGAGGTAGAGGATGAATGTGTATTCTTCAGTTTAACCCTCAGCACTGTCTTTCTGTCTTGATCTTTGTTCTACACTCTTAGTTCTCCAACAGCACTGAACACAAGCAGCCAAAATTAGTACCATTGTCTTTTTAATGTGTTTTTAGCTGAGTGTATGGAAGCTTTTAAAATATAAGTAGTTTATGTCATGTCTTTGTAACCCCATAACCTGCTGTAGTGGATGGAAAATCTTGGACCATGCATCATCTGAAATTATTTACTGGTAATATGATAAATAACTTTCTCATAGACAGTGTACCAAGGAAAAATTGTGATCTGCTTATGTTTTCATATGCTTAACAACAAAGAGCAAAGATTACCCTACCACCACCACCACTGCCGCCGCCTCTTTTCTCTTTTAATCTTCTGTGTGTCTTGAATTGGCAGACCAACTTCGTTGGCATGGGAAGTAAAGAAGATGTCCCCAGGACGTCATGTGATTCCAAGTCCGTCAACAGATAGAATAAATGTAACATCAAGTGCTCGAAGAAGCTTAAATTTTGGGTGAGATGAACTCAAAAAAGGCTACTAAGGCTTACATTATAGTAAATAATTTTTTTGTGGATAATATACTTGTATTATAAAACTTGCATTTCACTATAAATATATCCTTGTATATGTTTTTGTTTATGTTTGAATAAAAAGTTAAAATCCAGGAGAGTTAAGTTTTAACTTTTAGGAAGTATTTTATGTTCAAATATAGGATCCCAGTATTAAACTTAAAAACTTATGTCATGCTAAATGATTAGTAGCATGAATTGTCAGTTTCACAACAGATGACCTAAATATATCATAAACTGTGTTATATGTCATATGGACAGTAATATATCTTTATACATTATAATCTTATCAACAGTTTTATAATTACTGTTTTATACAGTTGTCTTTATATCACATAAGAGAAGAAAGGAGTTATAAGAAGAAATAAGTTTGTGTTGTCTTTTGTATTTACCTACGTAGTTATTTACTTTTGGTGGTTCTCTTTATCTCTTCATGTGGATTCAGGTTACTGTCTAGTGACCTGTCATTCAACTGGAGCTGTCTTTAATATATCGTATTAGGCAGGTCTGCTGGTAGCAGTTTTTCTCAGGTTTTGTTTATCTGAGAATATCTTGATTTATCTTTCAGTTTTTTGAAGGATAGTTTTGCTGTACATAGAATTCTTGACTGGGAGTTTTTCTGTTTTAGCACTTTGACTATGTCCTTTCACTGCCTTTTGGCTTCCATGGCTTCTGATGAGATATAAAGTGTTATTCTTTCATGAGATACTGCAGTTCTTTCTTGGTGCTCTCAAGATTCTCTCTGTGTTATTGGTTTTCAATAGTTTGATCATGATGTATTTAGGTGTGGAGTTTGTAGAGCTTTTTTGGATTTGTAGATAAATGTTTTTCATCAAATTTGGTAAGTTTTTGTCCATTGTTTCTGCAGGTACCCTTTCTGTCCCTTTTTCTCTCTCCTCTCCTCTGGAAATCCCACTCATACTGGGATTGCGTTACCATGATGGTGTTCCACAGTCTTTGAGACTCTGTTCAAATTTATGCATTCATTTTTCTTTCTGTTTTTTGGGTTAGATAGTCTCAATTTACCTCTTTTTAAATTTGCTAATTCTTTATTTTGCAAGCTTAATTCTGCTGTTGAGCCCTTCTGGTGAATTTTTCATTTTCATTATTGTACTTTTCAACTCCAGAACACCTACGTAATTCTTTTAATGTATTTGTCTGCTTATTTGACTGTGCCAGGTCTTAGTTGCAGCACATGGGATCTTCAGTCTTCATTGTGGCGTGTGGGATCTTTAGTTGTGGCGTTTGGAGTCTACTTCCTAGACCAGGGGTCAAACCTGAGCCCCATGAATTGGGAGCACAGAATCTTAGCCACTAGACCACCAGGAAAGTCTCTGTGGTTATTTTTCATATTTGATTTAATTTTTATTGATATCCTGTATTTGGTGAAACATTTTTCTCATACTTTATTTTTAGACATGGTTGTGTTTTGTTCTTAAATAGTCTTTGAACATATTTATAATAGCTCATTTAAAGTCTTTGTCTGGTAAGTTCAATGTTCAGGCTTCCTTCAGGACTTGTTTTGGTTGCTTTTCTTTTGTGTGTCTGTGAGTAGGCTTTGCATGTCTTATGGCTTTTGTTAAAAATTGGATATTTTAAATAGTGTAGTGTGACAGCTCTGGAGATCAGATGGCTACACTTTTCAGGATCTGTTGTCACTGTTTAGTGGTAGTGGTTTTGCTACTATTTGTTTGTTTGTATGTTTTAGAACATAATAAAGTCTATGTTCTTTATTATTATAGTCACTGAAGTCTCTACTTAGTCTTAGTTGTCAGCTAATCATTTGACAGAGATTTCCTCAAATGCCTTGAACCAATAAATCTCCTAGCTCTTTTCTAGTTTTCTGTGTGATCAGCATGTCTTCAGTGCTCTCACTTTGCTCTCAATTCCTGCTTCCTCAGAGCCTCAAGGGCACTCAGAGGTGAGAGATTAGAGCTGTTTCAGACCTTGCCTGAGTTAACACACAACCCAGCGCATGTGTGTGGTCTTCTTGATTTCCAGGAATGTATTAGAGCTTTTCAAAGCCTGCCATGGACTTCTCATTCTCCATCTTTGCATTATCAGTTAGCCCCTGTTTGCCCAAAATGCTGTTGATACCTCTGGCAGATACGATGTTGTTCTTGGAAGTTATCACTGTTGTTTTCCTTAAATTTCCATAGCAAAATTCGCTTTTAAAGATAAACATCTGTTTGGACTCTAGTTGTTTAGAGTGAGTCTTAACATTTGTAGTGTGAGGGTCAGTAAGTAGTTTGGTTGGCCAGTTATCTTTGTTCTGTTGAAACTTACCCTTTCTTTATGGCTTCTCATTGCTCCTGTCTCCATGTCCACAGTCTGTTTCATCTCCTGTTACTGCTGGGCCTTGCATATATGTATATTATTATTATTAGATTTTCAGTGTGTTAAAATTTTTAATGTTTATTTTTTGTTCTTACACTATGATCTTCTTTAAGGCAAGATGTTTGTCATATTTTCTGTATCCCAAGCACCTAGCATTGTACTCAGCCCTTAGTAAGAGCTCATTAAATGTTATTCAGTAGAATCAATTTTTTGCTTTAAATGAGATTATTAGATAGTATTGCCCTAGGTGAAGGTTGATGGACTTTGGAGCCTTATAATAATTGAACTTTAGTGGGTTTGGGGAAAGATATATAAGCAAATAAAAGCGAATGTTTGTATATTCAAGCACCATTTTAAGAGAAATTCCTCTATAATGTATTCCATTGATCTGTAGTGCAGAGATCTTGTATGGTGCATGGTTTATTTTAACACTGAAAGTCTTTAATGCATGCGTAATAGTTCTCATATTGATCTTCATGTGTTGTATCATTGAATTAATTGACACCCTTTATTATCATCAGTTCAATTCAGTTGCTGAATCATCATAAAATGTATCATCATAAAATGATAATAAAGCATGCTGAAAAATTGTGGCTTATAGGCTGACTTTAGTATATATAGATACTCACTTCTCTTCTTACTGGTTGAGTTAAGTGCTTTAGACTCTGCAGTTAGTTACCAAACTTGTTTATTTAAGTTGTCTGTATTTTAACTCATAACTTAAATATTAAGTAAACCACTAAAGTATGAGTGTAAAATGAGTCATTGTTTCTGTGAAAACTGAGATGAGTTTTTGGGAAGCTTTGATAAAGTGAACTGTAAAAGTTTTGCTGTCAAATGAGGAGTGGATAGGACAACTATAAAAGCTTGGAGAGATTATTAGAGTTGAGGAGAATTGTGTCCTTAGATTATTTAATAGGTTTCACTAAATTATCACTCCATTTCAAAAAACTCCAAATTAGGCATTGTCAATGAGGCATCATACTTGAGGTTCATGTAAGAAATGATACACGTGAAAAACCCTGTTTTAATAGTGCCTGTGTTGATATATGGCCAAATTAAAAGACATTTATATTATTAATAGATAGAATTTTAAATGAAAATAAAAAGTTAAGAGGATGTGTGCAGGTATATGTGCATATTTTTTAAGATTCTCCATTTCACTGAGATTTTCTTTTAAACTGAACTAGTGACAGCTTTTATGTTATGTGTGTTCCCATCCTATATGTTATGCTGGACTAATGAAGTATTAGCCCAGGATATTTATGAATATATTTGCCTTAAGTTGCTATGATAGTATGTTATCCTATATGTGTGGATATGCAGTCACACATATAATTCACTTACAATTTAAATATATTAAGTATATATTTAAAATTTTAACATATATTTGATCTATTAAATTCGGTCATTTTCTGCATAGGGCTTCATCTGGTACAGCGGCTGCTCCGCGTCTGGCTCCCACAGGTGTCAGTTGGGCTGACAAGGTAAAGGCTCATCATACAGGCTCTACTGCTTCCTCGGATGTAGCACCTGCCCAATCTTGCCCACCAGTGGCAGTGCAGAAGCCTTCCCGCAGAAATGGCAAGTGGTTTTGAATCAACCTTTTTATGCAGTAGACAAGTGGATTTATGTGGATCTATTTATTTTATTTGAAGTTGGTCATAGTAGTAGCATTATATATTTATCTGGGTGCATCATTTCCATGATGTTAATTTGCCTTAGTTAAAATTGTAATCTTAAAAACTATATGAAACTTAGGAAGATCATTCTAGTATCAAGTCTGAGAATGATGTCTTTTGTCAGTTTGTTTATTAAGATCCTTTATAACTCTTTTGACTTAAAGTAGAAAAGAAATACAGTAGTTCATCCTCTACTTTAAAATATCATGCCAGTACTTCATTAATATTTAAATACTATTTAAATACATTTCATTAATATTTTAAATACTGAAATAATATCCTATTTATCTTTGCTCATGTATCTCTTTTCCATACCATCAGAATAAATAAAGGTCAAAAATAAATAGAAGGTCCATTATTCTAAAGACCCACTTTTATTTATTCCATAGGGGTTTTCTGCATAAATCCAGAGTGTATTTTTAAAAATTTTCAGCTCCATTAGGTCTTCATTGCTGGGTGTGGGCTTTCTCTAGTCGTGGCCAGTTGCGGGGGCTACTCTTCATTGTGGCATGCAGGCTTCTCATTGTGGTGACTTCTCTTGTTGCAGAGCACAGGCACTAGGGTGCATGGGCTTCAGTAGTTGTGACCCATGTGCTCAGTAGTTGTGGCACATGGGCTTAGTTGCTTCACAGCATGTGGAATCTTTCTGGACCAGGGATTGAACCGGTGGCCCCTGCATTGCAAGGTGGATTCTTAACCACTGGACCAGCAGGGAAGCCCCAGGGTAGATTTTTTTTTTCATACATTTTTAGAGACTTGGATTTTAGAGTGATAGTAAGAAATAATGAATTTGTGTTATGAGTTAGAGACAACTTGGGAATACTGCTTTCTTTTCTATTTGATGAAAGATCTATTTGGAACTTTTTGGTTCGTAAATGTTTTATTGGACATAACAAAGGTACTGCAACATCTTCATTACTGATATTGTATTGTTTTTTCCATTTTGGTCTCAGTAAGAAGTACTGGCTTGTTTCAAATATATGCCTTACTTTTATAGACTATATTGCCCGTGCTTTATTGAGAAAGTAGAAAATTGAGAGTAGGCATGAGTTCTTCCTTAGGAAAAGGTAGGAAAATGTATAATCATAAAGCTTAGTGTGTGTATCTTGAAAGAGTCTGAGAGAAATGTATTAAAAAATCAAAACCACAAGGAATTATGTTGGGTTGGCCAAAAAGTTCATTTGAGTTTTTCTGTAAGATGTTACAGATGTATCATAGTTTTGTTTAAAGCAGTATTTATGAGTGTGACCCATTTGGTTGAAGTGAAATGATTGATCTTAATTATGACTAGACTGAAAAATAATACTGTTAATGTACCAGGAAATTTTGTTTTTGACCACTTTAGTTTTCGATTTCGGGGTTCTGATGCAGTGTTGTGCACTGTGAGTATGCTCTGGGAGTTGGTGGTGGACTGGGAAGCCTGGTGGTGCTACAGTGCATGGGGTCGCAAAGAGTTGGACACGACTGAGCAGCTGAACTGTCCACTGAATTACAGTGTATACCTTAAGTTTAATTTATAACTGCAGTAGCTATAATACTCAGGTTTTTAATAATATGCTATAAAATTGGTTTTTGTTAAAGATGACAAAGCGAGAACAAACAGTTACCTTACTCTTTCCCCAAACTCGACTGAAATGATATGGAAGGACTTAAAGAAAAAGAGAGAGTAGAAGAGATGATATGAGCAAAATTTGGAAAGTAGAAAGACCAGGGGTGACATTTGAGTTAGCTATCTGAATCCTCAGCTCCGAGAATGGGCAAAACTGTCAATGTCAAGCAATCCAGTTTGCTTGTGAGCAGGTATCTTTGGAAGTGAGAGTATAGATAGGGATTGTAAGTTAAGAAAAATCTTGAATCTTCCTCAATTCTTCATTACTCTGAATAGTAAGGTGAGAGGAGATGTATCTCATTCACCCCACAAAATATTGGAGGTTCATTCTCTTAAGAAGGTACAAAAGATAGTATTTGACCCAAGGCATACCAGCTATATTGAAAGATGGGAGTATTGTATTGAAAATAAAGAAGTTAAGTGAAAAACTATTCATAATGTTAAGATGCCTCAATCTTTCTTCCACTTCAAACCCTCTCCTCCTACTGAACTGTGAGTTTTCTAGATCAAGAGAACCCACACCTGAGTAACTCATCCAGATCTGGTAAAGATCATGAGATACTGGTCTTTGAGGCTGATTATGCAATTGGATGAAGTCTGGTAGTCTTGGAAGACTTTGGCAATTTGAAGCTAGGTTGTGAATTGTGGTAGGTTGTTGCAAAAATGGGCCTGGACAATTTCTCTCATCCATGTGCCTGCATGCCACTCCCACTGTCAAGTAGTGGAGTCTGCTTTTCTCCCTGTAAGTCTTTTGTTCGTCCTGTGACTTGATGTGATCAACAGAATGTGAGTGACATTTAGTAAATTCCCAGCCTAGCTGGTAAACACTCCTTGCAGCGTCAGTTTTCTCCTTGTTAGAAGCCAACTGCCCTGTAAAGAAGCCCAAGATAGGCTGCTGAATAATGAGAGACCATATGAAGAGAAAGTGGCCAGGAGAAGAACTGTCTCTGTCAGTAACTAGTATCAAAACTTTAGGAATGTGATGAGGCTATCATGAACTCTGTGATTTCAGCTGAATCACCCTAGCTGATACCATGTGGAGATGAGAAGTACCCTCCTACACCTCCCCCACAAAAACTGAGCACTCTTCAGATTCCTGACTCAAAGACTTTCATGGAAATAAGATGATTAGTATTTTAAGATGTTAAGCTTTAGTCTTCTTATATAAAAATAGTTAATGAGACTATCCCCTGTTGGAATAATATGGGTTATAGAAAGATAAAGGAAGAAGTCATGAAATAATTAAAAAAACTTTTGTTTAACATAAAGATAGTAAACTTTTAACCATAAGGGCCATCCATTAAATGTCCAGTATAATGGTTGAAAGTAGAGTGACATCAAAGTTTGTTGGGAAATTTATGAGTAATACAGATGATGAGAGGCTCTAAAAATAGAAAAGAATCAGTTTATATACAAATGACCAAGAATCAGAACTGATTCTGAATTAATCAAAAAAATCAACTTTTGTGGAATTACTAGAAGCCACAAGAAAATTGAACAATGTCTTCATAATTCTGGAGGAAGATAATTTCAAAGCTAAAATCCTGCTGCTGCTGCTGCTGCTAAGTCATTTCAGTTGTGTCTGACTCTTTGTGACTCCATAGATGGCAGCCCACCAGGCTCCCCTGTCCCTGGGATTCTCTAGGCTAAAATCCTATGTCCAGCCAAATTATCCATTAGATGTGAGAGTAGATTAAAGACATTTTCAAAATGCAAGGTCTTAACATTTTTTTTTTTAACTTCATTGATACTGTCACTTCTAGAGGGAAGCCAGCACAGAGAAGAGGCAAAGGTAATAATTCTGTGGTGATGATCCCAGGATGTTTGCTGTGTGCAGGTCTAGGGAGCAACCAATCCAGATTTTTTATGGTCACAGTGCTCTGTAAGAGAGGAATCCAGAAAGATAAGTGAAATTCTTAAAGCAGCTAATGTGGTTGCACATGTTAAGAAGAGATTTAAAATTTTAAGAGAGTTGGTATTGAATTAATTCTCAGGAGAAAATTCTGAGAAAAATCATGAAAAGAAAAGAACTAGAATGCAGAGAAGAGCATAAGAGGCACACATGTAAATGGAGTCTGTGAAGGGATGGAGTGAATTGTGCAAAAGCAACATTTGAGGAGGAGTCACTGAAGATTTTCCCAAACTGCAAAAGACATAAAGTCTTGTATTCAAGAAATGCTGTAAACCTCCAAGTAGGAAAAATACAAAATAAATCTCATCTAGATTCAATATGCTAAAAATACTAAAAAATCTTTGCAAATAATCAGAGTTTTAAAAAAAGACTTTTCAAAGGAGCAACAATAAACTCAGAGCAGATAAAAGCCAGATGAGAGTGGAATGAGATCTTTAAGGTGCTGAAAGAAAATAACTGGCAAGATAGAATTTTACATCCAGCAAAAATAACCTTCAAAGTGAAGGTGAAGTAAAGGTAATTCTAGATAAATAAAAAATGAGAGAATTTGTAATTAGCAGACTTACACTAAAAGAAATGCCACAGAGTTCTTCAGGTGGCACATAAATGATCCCAGATAGAAACCCAGAAATACATGAGGTAATGAAGAACACTGGAAGGAGTAAACATGTAGATAACATTAAATGTGTATTGACTGTATGGAACAGTGTTTTGTGGAGCTTGACATGTATGTGGAATGAAAATTTATGACAATAATTCAAAAGATAAGAGCAGAAAAATGGAGTTTATATTATCTAGGTTCTAGCATTATCTAGGAAATTACAATTAATTTGTATTAGATATAAGTCAAGGATGTGTTATAAACTCAAGAAAGCAAAAAAGAAGAGAAAAAAAACCATGAAACAGGTAAGAGAAATAAAAAATAAATTGTAGTGTATTAGAAGTAAATGCAATTGTATCAGTCCCTACATTAAATATAAATGGTCTAAATACTAAATTTTAAAAATAAAGATTATAAAGCTGTATTAAAAATAAAATACTACATTAAAAATACTACTATGTTTTAAATTTTTAAAAAATATTATATATATTTAAAATATTAGAATATTTTAAATATTTTTATAATATTTAATATATTTAAAAAATTACTATATTTTAAAAATAAAAATATCTACTTACAAGAGATATACTTTCAATATGAAGACATGGAAAAGTCAAAAGAAAAAGACAGGGAAAGATGAAAGATGTTCTATACATAGAATATCTTTGATTTGTTCAAATTAAAACTAGTATTTTTAGAATAACCAGACAAAATGGAGTAGACAGGAAGCATTTTAAAGAGAGATGTTTTTTCTTTTGAGTACTAAAGGGTCATCTCATCAGAAAGATGAAGTAATTCTAAATTGCTCTAGACATACACATATATATCAGTTCAGTTCAGTCGCTCAGTCGTGTCCGACTCTCTGTGACCCCGTGAACCGCAGCACACCAGGCCTCCCTGTCCATCACCAACTCCCGGAGTCTAACCAAACCCCTCTCCATCCAGTTGGTGATGCCATCCAGCCATCTCATCCTCTGTCGTCCCCTTCTCCTCCCACCCTCCATCTTTCCCAGCATCAGGGTCTTTTCCAAAGAGTCAATTCTTCACATGAGGTGGCCAAAGTATTGGAGTTTCAGCTTCAACATCAGTCCTTCCAATGAACACCCAGGACTAATCTCCTTTAGGATGGACTTTTTGGATCTCCTTGCAGTCCAAGGGACTCTCAAGTCTCCAACGCCACAGTTCAAAAGCATCAAACATATATATATATATATATCTTTAAAACATATAAAGCAAAACCAGGCAGGACTGAAAGGAAAAATTGAAAAAAGTCTGTATTTATACTGGGAGATTTTAACATAACTATCTCAACTGATAGTACATATAGATAAAGATCAGTAAATATAAAAATATCCAAACAACTTGATTAGTTAACTTTATGTAATTGATACGTCTGACAAATAATTCGTCTCTTTTCCATTCTGATGCTTCAGTCTGGAACCTTTTTATTGATATGTATTTTAGTTATTGCGCTAATCCTCTGTTCTGTATGTCTAATCCATATTTTCTTGAATGTATTAATAACAGCTATTGAGAAATTTTGTGTCTGAGAAGTAAAATGTCTGAACTATCCATGGATTTGTTACTTTGAAAACATCTTTGGGGAGTTTTCAGTTTTTTGTTGTTCATTTATTATTCAGTTATTTTATTAGTATGTCACATATTTAATTGAATGTTTAACATTGTGTATTAAAAGTTACGGGGCTTTTTCTAAAAATGTATTTTTTTATGGCAATAAGAGAACAGAGAACCTTAATCCTGTCAGGGTTTGCCTTGAGGTTTTATTAAAGTTGATATGTTTTAGTTTTTTCTTGTTCCTTTTGGGGTCTTAACTGAAAACCTGGGGTGTTTGCCAAGACCACTTCATTCCTGAATTCCAGCTTTTGTTTCCTCAGCACCGTACAGTTGTTACAATATCTGCTTAGCTCGTTAGCACCCCAGCTGCTGTTTTCTTCTGGATTTCTTGGAGTCTTGCCTTGTATATGCAAAGCTTAGCAGTTGTCAGACTTCTTAAGGGAAGATTGAATGCAGATTTTTTTTTGGCTTACTCTTCTTCAGTTGCCTGCTCTCCATGATTATTTTTCCTTGAAGTCCCAGTCGCTTTACATTCAATGAACTCTAGTATCTGTTTGAGCTAGATAGGACTGGTGGTTTCTGCAAGGAGTCACTTTGCCTGCACTGTGAATTCCAGCAGTCTTCAGGGAAAATTCTAGGGTGAATGTGGATCTCATATTGTTGCCTCTTTTCTCAGGAATTGTAATTCCTCAAATCTTGCCTATATTGGTTGCTTTCCAGTGCCTTTAAACAATTCATTTATATATTTGTCTAGCTCTTGTAGTTGTGTTTGACAGGAAGATTAATTTTAATACAGGCTACTTACTTTCTTACGGCTGTAACTGTAAATTGAAATACACATTCAAGCACACATGGAACATTTACCAAAATTTGACACATGCTGAGCCATTAAATGTTTCAACAGCTGTTAGATGATTGAACTCATTCTGTCTGAACACAGTGGAATGAAGTTAGAAATTAATTATAAAAAGATAGCCATGCAATTCTCAAATTTTTATAACTTTGGAATATATTTCTGGAAAGTCCACGAGTCAGGGAAGAAGGCACAATGAAATTAGAAAATGTCAGTTGAAAGAAAATGAACATTTAATCTTTGGGTCTGGTTAAAGCTATGCTTTGAGGAAGATTTCTAGCCTCAATTATACCAACTAGAAAGGAGGAAAACCTATCATCCACATTTTGTCCATCTCAAGAAATTAGAAAAGAACAAGTTAGACCTAAGGAATATGGAAGGAAAAGGTTTATAGGTGAGAACACAGAAAAAATTAACATAGCCAAAATGTAGTTATTCAAACAGACTAATAAAATTAACAGATTTCTAGTAATAGCAGGAAAAAGAGGAGACAAGGCCTAGTACCAGGAATGAAACAAGGGCATTGATAGAGATCCCACAAATATTAAAATTATGACCAATATTATACATTAAATTTAGAAACTTAGAAGAAATTGATGAATAACTTGAAAAATGTAACAAAAATTGCATAGCAAGAATTAGAAAAACTTGAAGGACCTTATAAGTATAAAAGAGAACGTGGGCTAATAATGAAACATTTTTTCATAAAGAAAATTCCAGGTCACGATGGCTTCACCTGTGAAGTTTTCCAAACATTTTAGGTAAAGATAGCTTCAATCTTAAAGAAACTCTTTCTCAGAATAAAAGAGAGATCATTTTATAACCTTAATATCAAAACCTAAAAGGATATTACAGTAAAGCAACATTTTACCTTGAACAATGAACAAAGTATTAGTGAGTTAAATATAGTGATAAATAAAAATGGTAACAAATAACAGGTAAGGATTATCACAGTGCTTTTTAAATTATTGGTTATTTTGACTTGAATTTAGTACTACTTTATTAATGACATTTGTGAGAATTCTGGAGTGTAAAAACGATGATGTGAAATATAGCTTTGACGTTGGGCACATCTCTAAAATTATTTTAAGTATTTAGAAGTTCTCTGATAGTTTAGGGCTTCCCTGTTGGCTCAGAGGGTAAAGCGTCTGCCCACAATTTGGGAGACCCAGGTTCGATCCCTGGGTCGGGAAGATCCCCTGGAGAAGGAAATAGGAACCCACTCCAGTATTCTTGCCTGGAGAATCCCATGGATGGAGGAGCCTGGTGGGCTATAGTTCATAGGGTCACAAAGAGTCGGACACGACTGAGCAACTTTACTTTCACTTTTCTGATAGTTTAAATAATAATTTACTGTTTTTAAGAAGTGTCCTTATTTATGGGAATGATTTTTCGATCTAGTTTTTACTGAAGTTTTCATTAAAAATGTAATTTGTCCATAACTAATTTCTTAGTGTTTAACAGACCTATGTTATAGTTTCTATTCTGATATACTCTTCTTTTGAATTGCTTCATTTATTTCAGGTTTTTTAAAAAAATTGCGTGATAATGTTTGTATTGGTTATCTTATTGGTTAATGGATTAGGTCCAAGTTTTAAGCAGTATTTTTTTTATATAAAAAAGCTTTCAAAAAGGGCTGATTTTCCTTATAAAGTAATTAATCATAGTGTTCCTGAGGGTGAGCCAGTTAAATTATCTGGAATCAAAAATCTTTTGTTAAACTTAATTTCATAATTTAGTTGTTTTTTTTTTTTTAAATTTTATTATTATTATTTTTTTTATTATTGTTTTTGC